>VZRE01014207.1:1159959-1288565 GCA_013396775.1 Cephalopterus ornatus
CTGAAGAAGTGCTTGGAGGTCAACATGAACAAAGATGGTACCTGCTCCCCCTCTCCTGGGGCCGGGGTGGCAGGGCAGCAGGATGGACCTGCTCTGAACCGTGGAGTGCTGTGTCATTCTGGTGTTTCCTTGCCCTGGCCCCTAATAACCCCCCCATCCTGTGACAGCCTCGGACATTTCTCCCCAGACATCTCTTGGGCAGAGGGCACAAGAAAATTGCAGGGAGGGAGGGAAGCCCAGCTGAGCAGTACAGGGTACCCAGTTTGGAACCTTCTGGTGACTCCCTCGTCTCTCCTTGGTGCCCCACAGCGGTGCAGCACGAGCGGGGCCCCCGGACGTCAACAATACGGAAGCAGGTGGCCCTCTACTTCCGCGGGCACAAGGAAGAGAGCGGCAGCACCCCACACTTCCCCACCGCTGCCCTGCCAGCACCCGCCTTCTTCACCGCCGTCTCCCAGCTGGAGCCCCATGGCCTGGAGCTGGCCACCGTTACTGGCACCCCGGAGAGACAGGCTCTGGTGGGCCTGGCACAGCCCACCCCAAAGGTCAGCCACTGCCCCGGCCCTCAGTGGGCCTGCAGACCAGGGTGCCTGCAACCTGTCAGCTCCTGCCTGCCTCTGGGATAGACATGGCAAAGAGCAAGGCTTGAGGCTTAGAGGGTTGTGGTGGGAACTTCTGTTATATCCCTAAGAGCCCTGAAGACATGAGGTGCACAGGATGAGAGGCCCTCTGCAGAAGGACACTTCTGTCAGAGCAGCAGCACTGACTGATAACCTGCTCCATACAAACCCTGTCTCTCCCACATTCTTACACCTCCCTGGCTGCAGAAGTGCTACTCTTTCCTGGAGCCCATCCACAAGTCAACTTTAAACAAATTGTTTCATGAGGCATGCAATCATTGAGTTTTCTTCAGCAAAATGCCCATCTCCATGCTGGTATAGTCTAGAAAGTACTATGTGTACTGACCAAAGCCTCTAGCTTGTCCACATGGACACAAAAAACAAACTTAGCTAAGCTGGCTCTGTTCTTCTTGGTTGTGACATTTCCTAAACAGACCAGTGGAAGCACTGCTGTGGCCTCAACTGCACAGGAATTAGCTGTGAGGTGATGTTTTTCATCAGCCCATTTGCAATGGTATTTTGCATATTCACTGCATCCAGAAAATCACAGAAGAGACTGCTTAAATAGTTCTGCATTTTTAGAGTTGCTAGCTTGGCAGAACCCATCATAAATGTGGTTACAATATATAGTTTTACATGGTAATTTTGGAAAACACAGAATCAGGTATTATTTGGCAAGAAAATGTAGCACACGTTTGAAAACATAACTCCATTCCAACCTGACACTACCTAAAGATAGTTATGTTTAGCTCTACTCCTTTACTTACAACCTGTTGCAGTCAAGGAGCAAGATGAAGGTTAAGGCTAAGTCAGTGCTTACTGCTTTGCTGAGCAGGGTTGGAATGCTAAATCAGCTTCTGAAGCAAGGTTACAAACCACAAATTCTTAATCAAATTTGTATTCTTCTAGCGCTACTATCAGAGATGTGCGGTTGTGTAACAGAGTAAAGGATGACACCACCCTCACCACTACCCCGATGTAATAATTTCATTCTCCCTTCAGTCTTTTCCTCCAAACTGTTTCTGTAGTACAGCTCATCCATGCGGATAAGCAGCAGGGAGCAGTTTGGAGTGAGCCCACTGCAAGCAATGCCCTCTGCTTGCGGAACAGGAGAGTGCACACTCTGTATTGGGCATGAGCATGATGCACAGAATGGCAGCTGTAGAGGAGAGGAAGATGAGGCTGCCTTGGTGACACTGTATGAAGTTGCTTTATTTTCTTTTTGACATTAGTACCCACATGAAGTCAACAGTACCCCTATGTACCTCTACGAAGTGGCCACTGAATCCGTCTGCGAGTCAGCAGCCAGACTTCTGTTCATGAGCATCAAGTGGGCCAAGAGTGTCCCAGCCTTCTCCACCTTGTCCTTACAAGACCAGGTAAGGCACCTGCAGTGGGAGTGGCATCAGCCTGGTCTGCCTGTTAAAGGCTCAGACCTCAGATAGGGTCCTGACCTCGAAATCCATAATGGACTTCAGCAGTTCTGAAGTTCACAGCAGAATCTAGGCCTGTCCCTGAAAACCAGGCAGTGATTTAGAAACCGCTTTCCTCCAACTTTCATTTCATGAAGCAAGTGAAAATCAAAAACCCAAAAAAACTCTAATAAACAGTGACTATTATGAGAGGATAAGGTCTAGAGGAGAAATCACCAGGCTACAGATCAAGCTTAGCATGTCAAAACTCTTTCTCTACTTGTGGGACAACTTTTCCCTCCATAACATAGGAAACAGCATCTTACTTTGCTATTTTGGGATGAGAAATGCTTATTTAAGCATATAGACTCAGGATATGACTGAGGGGTTTCTGAAGACCATTTCTCCTCCTCCTCCACCACCTCCTCTACCTTCTCCTCCTTCGCCTTCTCCTCTTCCTCCTCTCCTCTCAACTGTTTACACAGCCAACATTTCTTCCTTATTCACCTTGGCTTCAGTGAACTTACAATTACATCAATATGGTGGAAGCAGTATTTGGCCAGCCCCCAGTATTTTTCCCCTTTAATTAAAATCTTCCCTAATGTGTTTTAATTTCCTCTATGACAATTTGCCTTTGCCTCAAGTAAATCATATGTGAACCATACAAGCTGAAGCAATTTCTTAATGACTTGATTCTTGATGAGGACTCAGTGTGCTTTGTATAATGCACTAATTTTTAAAAAAGTAATCACACAATTATAAACTGGAAGAGTGGAAACCTATACAAAGCCCCAGTCATAAAAGACATCTAATACTTCAATATGATTGAGCTAATTTACCAAAATGGTTACTAGAAAAATTGTGCCTTAGATGTTACACAGCAGTTTAGATGTTACATAGCAGTCATCAGGGGAACTAGTTTCTTTCCACAGATGCACATTGCCAATGTTGCATATGATATGCAAATATGTATTTTGAACTAAAAGAAAATAATTTCTTAGGAAACTAATAGTGTTTTCTACCTAAGGGCAAATCATGGTGGCCACAATGTGATATAAGGCTAAGGTATATAAAAATGTTTCTTTTCTAGCACCAAGCCCATGTTTTGAAATCCTTGTCTGGAAATTACACAAAGGGGAATGCTGCTCAGCTCCACTGCTATGCAGTGAGGATGATGGGACCGATGACACAGGGCCCAGGAGATCACATAAGCTGTTAGGAAGATAACAATCCCAGTGCAGAATGCTGCTCTCTAATCTCATCTTCTGCTGGCACTGCTCCTGTGGAGCACCGGATTTGTCACACCAAGCAACCAAAGAAACAGGCTCAAATATCAGGAACAAGAAGCAGGTGTGCTGCTCCAGCCCCAGCACCAGCCCCAGCACACAGGTGGAAACCGGGTCCATCTCTAGACCAGTGATGTCCACAGCAGGCTCCCTAGGCAAAGGTTTTATTTGACATAATAGGGATGCATTTTGCTGTGCATCTCTGTTATTGTGCAGAGGAGGGGGCAGCAGGATTTGGGAGCAAGGCAAGTCTCCATTGCACAGGAACAAGCATGCCTCAAACAGCAAGGCCTGCTTATCTACTATAAATACCATAGCGCTCCTGTTAAATAACCAATTACTTCTTTCACTATCGTATCAGGGACTAACATCAGTTAAAACCCCAGCCTTTCCTTAACATTACCTTGACTTGCTGTACCTCATTGCAAGCCTGCTTCCTCAAAACTTAGAGCTGCTTAGCTCTAACTGTTTGACCTGGGCCTCTTTCTGAATGATTCCCCTGACATATTTAGGAGAGCTGGAGAAGAAATAACTCTGATTTTAATCACCTTATTTCATAAATAATCATACTGTTGATTTTTATAACAGTGCTATTACATTATTTAATTTGACAATGGCTCAGCTGTAAATGTCTGCATTTCTCTTTTTGTATCCCTGACATCTGCCTGAGGAGATGCTCATACCTTTTTCCAAATTTGCGGGGTTTTTTTGTGCTTTTCTAAAAAGGCAAGTGCACTGCGATTTCAGGACTCTGAGACAGTTTCATCTTGAAGGCAAGGAAATAGAAACGAATTTGCTGATAAAACACAAGTCTGAGGATTGCTGAGTCACTTACCCTTAGTAAAACAGAGGGTGCATCCCTTCCCTAGATCCATACAGATAAATCCATCGTGAACTGGAAGCCACACAACAAAAAATACCATACTTATGCTAGCCTGCACACCTGCCCATTTTGGCTGTGAGACAGGTTGGCCCAATGCATGTCACCAACAAAATGTCAGTCTAAGGATGGGGTTGGCTAAGAAGCAAACTCCAGTCCTTCAGAAAGCCCAGTATGTGTTGTTTCTTTGCAGGAGGAGGGCTGAGTATGACTTATGCATGAATTATTTTAATTGGTGGTTTTACAGACTTATGCATAGGCATGAAGAAAGCTTTAGCTATTGGAATAGTCTCTTATTTCTAAAGTCTTCTGACTTTAAAGACTTAGTGGGAAAGAACATATGAAATTGATATCTTCCAGGAACCACCATTCATTACCATTGTATCTGCATGAATGAATGACAAAAAAGTTTTACAAGCGCAAATGAAAGGCTGGAGAATCATTTCCTATGTCATACAGAAACCTGCCCATCCATTAGGCAGCATTATCCAGAGGAGGGGCTGGGTTCACAGGTTGCAGTGGTTAGGAGAGACTTAAGAGCACGTTCATCTGCTCTCAGAACAGAGCTGAGACGGGCACTATACTTCAGACAAAACACCCCCTCTCCCACATTTTATTAAATCATCTGGGTAGTTTTTCATACTGTAAAACACAATGTAAGTATGTCAAACAGTTACTGTGTGCCAACAGGGACAGAAATACCTTCCTGTCACAATTTCCTTAGGTTATGTAGAAGTTCTGCAAAGCACATAGCACAAAAAGGCACAAAATGGACATAACCCTACAGTGACAATTGAGAGCAGAGATTCTGAGAGCTCTTCATCCCATTCAGATCAGAACAGGGCAGGTAAAACTCCTAATCTCGAAATCACAGACTGGGTCAGGCTGGGAGGTTACCACAGTGGGTCACCTGGCCCAACCTTCCTGCTCAAGCAGGGAACATATGGCACAGGATTGGGTCCATGTGGTTCTTGAGTATTTCCAGTGAGGGGGACTCCACAGGCTCTCTGAGCAACCTGCTCAGTGCTCAGTCATCCACACAGTAAAGTTCTTCCTCTTAGTCAGGTGAAACTTCCTGTGCATCAGTTTCTGCCCACTGCCTCTTGTCCTATTGGTTGGCAACAAATAACACTGCCCTGAACAGCAATACTGTTAAGAATTTGCACAACAATGAAGAATTCATTTTGATTGATGCTTTCTGTATCAGCTATTACTTTCACATATCTGATTCCAAGGAAATAATCATTAATTTGGTACAACATTTTTTTTTAATTTGTTCTTCCTTACAGACTCTTTATAGACTTAAAATACTCTCCTTCCTATTTTCCTCAAAAGCTAAGCTGCTGATACTTTCAGGGACCAGAGCAACATTATTTTTTGTAGGTTTTGGGGGGTTGTTTTGGTTTGGGGCTTTTTGCTGCATCAATTTTGGAAAATCTGTTTTCACTGCATGGAGCTGCCAGAAGATACCTCCCTACTTCACTCCAGTTCTCACTCCTCCAAGTCTCTCCCACCCTATTGTGGGGCACAAGGTCTCAGCAATGCGTATGCACCACAACATGCCTTTTAGGCGACGAACTTCAGCCGAAGTGAGGGTCTTCCAAATGCCTCTTAAGCATTGGTCTGGGCTAACAATCCTAGATGCCCTCAAGACTAAAAATGTCTGGCTTTGCCAGTCTGCATTTCCAGAAGTCTTTACTCCTCTTGAGATGCACCACTGACTCTTCACGGAAATCAAAAGCATTGCCTCCAAACAGAGAAAACACATCCTCCATACAGCCATGCAACAGGCAAAAATGGCAGAGAACCAGCAATGCTGTCAGTGTAGGTGCCTGGATATTCACATCTCTGAAAGGCAACAGCTCTTAGTGCCTGGAATTTCTGAGTGATTTTAAGCAAAAAAAGCAGGAAAACAGGTGACACTGAGAAACTCTATGTGTGTCCAGATGCTGTGCTTGACAGAAGCTAAAGACTC
Organism: Cephalopterus ornatus; assembly: GCA_013396775.1. Taxonomy (NCBI): domain Eukaryota; kingdom Metazoa; phylum Chordata; class Aves; order Passeriformes; family Cotingidae; genus Cephalopterus; species Cephalopterus ornatus. The sequence goes on from VZRE01014207.1 coordinate 1,166,133, forward strand.
ACTTAGTAAGGAAGGGGCTGTAAGATACATATGTGCTCTAAAGCAGTGCTCCCTACACTGATGTAGGATGCTGTGCAGGCTTTTCTTCACAGATTTTGCCTTCCCGGGGGGGAAGGAGTGTAATCCCTAGCGATCAAGAGGAAAGCACTCATCCAACCTGTCCTAGAACAGTTATATGTATGAGGGACAGGAGCAGAGAGCCCATACCATGCTGAGAAACAAAGGCAGGTGTGTCCATGTTGGGGAAGGAATTCTCACTCTCCTTTCTCCTCCTCCCTTTTGGTCCACAACATGGTGCACAGTGAGCCAACGCTTAGTGTTTTTCCACAATGCATAGACTTATTTCTAGACACCTTCTCCAAAACCTAAGAGAAGAGCTAATGAATGCTGTGGGAAAAATACCATGACAGGCATTTAAAGTAGTTTTTAAAATAACAGAAATTTACATATTTAAATTGTTTATAAATCTATAAATTATACACTATGTTATATTGTACATCTATTGTATGACAGCTGATGCTTTTGGAAGATGCTTGGAGAGAACTGTTTGTTCTAGGAATAGCACAATGGGCCATTCCAGTTGATGCTAACACTCTACTGGCTGTATCTGGTAAGAATTGCACAATTTAATGACTTTGTTACAAAAATTACCATAAAAATACATTACTGAAAAAAGAACAACATGTAAAGAATAACAAATTCCTACTGAACAATAGAGCATACCTGTCATTTATAAATCTATATTTAAATGCAAATAATGTTGTTTTGTTGTATTCATGACTGCTTGCATTGTCATTTAAATGCAAATTACTGTGTTTGTTATCATCCAAGAGAAGATTTTATATTAACTTTCATACAATATAGTCAGTTTACATGGAACCAGACAGACAAGTGTGACAATAGAGGGGATATTGATACAGAGGATTTTGTCAGAAATCAATATAAAATAAAGGAAATGCCTTTAATATTATTTATTTCATTTGTTTCTGTTTCAGGCATGAACAGTGACAATACAGATTCTCAGAAACTCAATAAAATTATTTCAGAAATACAGGCTTTACAGGAGGTCGTGGCTAGATTTAGACAACTTCGGTTAGATGCTACTGAATTTGCCTGTCTTAAATGCATCGTCACTTTCAAAGCTGGTAAGCAGAAAGAGTCTCTTGCTCGTCTGGTCTGATAGCTATGAGGTTGCTACTTTAAAGAAAAGAATTACATTTTAAACCAGATACAGCTTTGTATTCCAGCAGTCAGTGCTGCATTTTGAAAGGCTGACAGTGGAGCACTAGGAAACTAATAGGAACATTTAATTTCCATTGATAGCACTAGCTGAACTGTTTTGACCCACCCAAGAGTCAAGCTGAACTAGTAACTGATCTGCTTTCCAGTGCCCACACACAGTGGTTCTGAACTGAGGAGTTTCCGAAATGCTGCTGCCATAGCAGCCCTTCAAGATGAAGCCCAGCTCACTCTGAACAGCTACATTCATACCAGGTCAGTGGCGTCTTCTCCCAATACTTCTGGCAGGTGTAGGGGTAACATCCTACTCTCACTGTACTGAAGGTGGCATTTGCACTGACTGAAATGGGGACTGGGCTGTTACAGCAAGAATTCATGGGCTGTCAGCCTGATGGGATTTCACATTTCCTGATGGAATAGAACTATAGAAAATGTCGGAAAAGACCCTTCAAATCATCAGGTTCAATCATCAACTTAACACTGCCAAGTCCACCACTAAACCATGCCACCAGGTGCCAGATTTACATGTCTTTTAAATACCTTCAGGGCCAATGACTCCACCTCTTCCCTGCGTAGTCTGTTCCAATGCTTGACAACCCTTCTGGGGAAGAAATTTTTCCTAATATTCAATCTAAACTTTCCCTGCTGCAACCTGAGGCTGTTTCGTCTGATTGCTGTTTCAGAGAAGAGACTAAAACCCAAATCACTACAACTTCCTTTGGGGTAGAGAGTGGTAAGGTCTCCCTCGAGCCTCCTTTTCTTCAGACTGAAGAACCCCAGCCCTCTCAGCTGTTGCTCAGAAGACTTCTGCTCTAGACCCTTCACTGGTTTTGTTGCCCTTCTTTGGGTATGCTCCAGCACCTCAGTGTATTTAAACAAATGGCTAATAGGAGAGATCTTCCCCTAGGAAGTGATACCTGCTGTGGAAAATTTTGCAGTTCAGAGGGCTGAACTTTATCCACTTTATCTACACTTTATCCAACTGAATACCTCTAAAAGTGATGCTCAAAACTTCACATCTCGGACCAGTATGAGTGCCTTTTACCCATGATCTCCAATTCCCATATGATTTCCCCCACATTGCAGACACAGAAACCAGGACACAAGAATCTTAAGTGGCTCTTCCAAGATGCTACCCTATGTCAACCTTGTGCCCTGGTTGAAATGAAAAACCCAGAACTTGTGAATCTCACTGTGGTGCTGCAGCAGAGTGATGAGAATCATTGTCTGGGAAGAAAATATTCTCCCTTGTCTCATTCAGGACAAGTTCCACAGGATACAGAAACCTTAAAAGCTGCTGTAAAAGCTATAGCTGTCATTCCACAAAGTGTACGGGGGCGAGCCCAGAAAATGTGCAAAGTACAACCTCAAACGCTAGAACAGGTGGCTGGGAACAGATCAGTGGCTTCCTACTATGGACCACTTCAGAGTGGTGTGACAGGGGAGAAGCCTGAAGATGTTACCCAACATCTTCTGCAACTCTGCCCTGCTTGGTTCAGGACTCCCAGGGAGAGTTGTCACAGGACTTGTAAAGTCCATGTCCTTTAGCTGCAGTGGAGATCCATGAGACTAGAACAGTGGGAGATGGGAGCCCTGAAAGAGAAACTTCAATACTATCTTTTCCTTCTGAAATTTTGATTTGCTGTCATAATAGCTCTGTCAGGCAGAAGGCTACTCCATATCAGAGATTAGATGGCAGCAGTCTCTGAAGCACTTCTATTAGTCTACAGGGAATGATCTGACTGGGGATGGGAGTAAATATGCAAATTCCATCCCGTTACAGCTGCTTCAGAGCAAAAAGAATAACCACTGCATAGCAGCCTGCTCCTGTTCTTAGGGAAGGCCTTTTCTGAGAAGACTGCTCCCTAGAGACTGAGACAGGGTCTGTTGGAGAGAGAAGCCAGGGAGGAATATGTAGCCACTGTTCCCATTCCAGGCATGGCAATTTTTCTGCTGCCTTTCTGTGTTGCTGGAAGTATTTAGCTACTGGGCTAAACAATATTTGTTGTAAAAGATAGCCTTTTACAAGGGAAAATCTGCAGTCCACTGACAGCACTGTCACTTTCACTTCATTGGGAGAGAGCTTTCAGCTTGCATTTTGTCCTCAGGCTTGAATTTACCTTCCTGCCCAAGTTACAGCAGTATCAGCCCTTTGATCTCAGTGGAGTCAACAGGATGCCAGGGAGGGCAGTCTGGAGAAGCAGCACATTTCTCCAAATGACCTGCTGCTCCTTTTAGGGAGACCACTGTAAGCAGAAGTTAGAGAATCGCTGGTGTAAAGTCTAAAGTCAGCGTAAGCACAGTTAGAACGCATATCCTGTGTTGTGTCGGCTTTCAAATTTGGGAGAAAGGATGGAAAATATCCTGTACGCAAACACACTACGTGGGGATAAACATAGCTTCTTTAACTAAAATTTTCTTTAAAAATGTCAATTGGCATTCAATACATATGTCAACCAAAAAGGGGCAATGTGATTACCATGACAATCTGGCTAGGTTTAAACTGCACTTTAAATGAGAGGGTAGTTATTAGAGGTCAAGCTCTTCCCTGAACTGCATCGAGAACATAGTTGTTGTATGAGGGACACACCAGGTCCAGTCTTTATATTGCTACTGCTCTAGGGGAACAAACAAAGGAGCTAAACAAAACTCAGAAACTTTGTTCTATATTCTGCTAACTGCTATATTGAGAGATTTCCTTGGAGTCAATCTTCTTGCTCACACGAGAACAAAACACAGGGCTTTAGCACAGGTAGCACCATCTGTACAGTTTATCGAATGTTGGTCCTTTTCTATGAAGTAAAATACTTTGAAAAAATACTTGAAAACTTCAATAACATTCTTTCTCTCTCCATCTCCCAGGTATCCCACACAACCCTGTCGTTTTGGGAAACTTTTATTGCTTTTACCAGCTTTACGTTCAATTAGTCCATCTACAATAGAAGAAGTGTTTTTCAAAAAGACCATTGGGAATGTACCAATTACAAGACTGCTTTCAGATATGTACAAATCCAGTGACATATAAATTACCTTAAAATAAACAATCAGGATGGACAGTTTGAGAAGAACTTTTATCTATGGAGAATAAGCCTCAACTAACAAAATCTACAGGAAGCATAAGCCTGGGAATGTTTAGCCCTTAAACTCATTGACAAAAAAACACCCCAGTAGATATGATTCTGCTGCTCTGAACAGAGTGATTTAGATCATGGAGAGAATGCTTTGTTCTACAGAAAAAGTGAAAGTGGTTGGAATTCGGCTGCTATTCCTGTTACTACAGGATGGAGGCAATTCAGATGCCAGTCATAGTTAACAAAGACTCTGCTATTCTCTCATTTAACTGGCAGATCTGAGACAAAATGTGAAAGAAGGTACTTTAGTTTGTTCAGTATTTGGAACTGAGTGACCAAACTTGGCTTCTGTTGTAACACAAGATGCGGTGGCCTTCAGAATTGTTTTAAAAGTAGCCTATGTTGGGAAAATGTTTTTAAAACGATAGGCAACATTTAAGACCAGGTTACCAAAACATTGCTTCTGCTATAATACATCATGAAGTGGCCTTCAGAACTGATTAAAAAGTAGCTTATGATGGCAGCTCCATTCTTCCTACAAAATGAACCGGTGATCTTTGACGTGGATGTCACAGTTTGTTTGGTTAACATCTCAAAGACACAAGAGCTTTATACACTTCCTCCCCGAACTTCCCTCCTTCTTCTTCCACACACTCAGACACATGTTCACACCCCCTCCGCCTCCCCCCCCACACCCCCCCACACTCACCCCTGAAAAGATACAAGTCAAGAAAGGAAGACTAAAACAGCAAAACCAAATACAATGGAGATGACCGCTTCAGTGACCTGCTGGCTGTCCCGCTGGCACAGTGCTGAAACCAAAGGCAACGGTGGCCAAACTCTTTGTCGATGAGATGTGTGGAGAAATGAAATGACTATAAAAAAATCAATGGAAGGAATTTTATTTCAAAGAAATAAAGGTTGTTGACTGATACAATGCTAACAATTTCCAAAAGTCTCCAATGCCTTTTTAGAATACTCCAGGTTCTAATTTTGAAGCCTTGTTCACCTATACCCTCTCACACACAAAAATGTTATAAGCTGCTTATTTGATGTATGAAAAATGTAGAAAAAAAAATTTAAAGATAGCTGCTGTACTTTTCAAAATTTGTTATTAGGAACTAGCACTGAGAAAGATCAGCACTTGGACTATCATAGAATGAGTAAAACTTTTCCTGTACAAAGTGGATTAACCGATTTGTGAAGTTAAAAAGTTGTACTCATTGTATTTACAAAGAATAAAAATATATGGAATTTAAATTACTTTCCAGTGTTCTTTTAATGCTTGTTCTTAATTAGATTCTTCCACTGTATCCCACTTACCAGGGAATAGAAATACTCTACTAAAATGGATTGCCTTAGATGCTGTGGAGTTTCCATCATCAGAGGTTTGAAAAACAGGTTAGACAAACATCAAAGGAGTAGCTTAGGTGATCCTGCCTTTGGAGATTCTGCATAGAGCTGTTCCCTGTAATCCAAATATGCATTGGCTGCAACGTTCCCTTCTCAAGAAGGTGACATATAGCTTTTTCTAGGACACAACTTAGTGCATCAGAGATCTAACCCAGTATGTGCTGTTTCATGTTATTACAATTTTTAATACTGGTGAATTGTGCACCTAACAAAGGATGATGAGTACAAAAGCACTGCTTCAATTAAAAAGACTGAGGTTTTATTAAGGTGCCCAATTGTGTAATCACACCAAAGAAAGAGGTAAGCAACTCCCAGTCAACAGGAAAAGTTGGCAATAGGAGAAGGGAAGTATATTGTTCATATGGCAATGAGTGACTGAAGAGTCATGCATGCTAATATGACAGGTAGAAATATACAGGGTATATTGATGGCTCATTGATTTGAAGTGTCAAGGAATATAGGTCATGAGTGCAATCCTAGCTCTGTTGACTTTCAAGCTCAAAATTCTCAGTTTCAGTGGTCAAAGTCTTCACCTCAGCTCTCTTCTATTCTATCCTTTCCAAGACAACCAGACCACAAAGTACACAAGACAAGTCATTGGATGAGTCCAGTGCGACAAAGCACAGACTACAGGACCTCAAAACATCTTCTATACAAACTAGCATGGAGCACTTGAGAAAGCATTTACCACAGGGCACAGCACCTTCTTAGAAGGAAACCAACAAACACTTTACAAACCATTCTTCCTGCACCTGTAATAACTTTATACCATTTTTTGCTCTCTACAATGAAAATAACCAGACAGGGCAGAAAAATCAACTGTGGTTCTCTACTCTGTGACAATTCAGTTTATGATCTAAAGAAGTTGAACTCAGTGCTGCACAGAACCCATCACAGAACATTCATTCCAATAAGATTCATGCTGCTGTCCCAGAGCAGCAATAAATGTGAACTGCATCCCTGCTGCAAGGCAACCAGGCAACCATGCTCTGCAGCATGCTGTAGTCCCTACATCACCCAAGCTAGAGGACAAAACAGAGCATGCTGGCTCTCTTCCAGCTGCAAAACAGGTGGGACAATGGGAGCACACCCATATCTCACCCTCTTACCTGCAGAACTTAGCCCAGCTGCAGAGCAGACTCACGAGCTGGGCACAATGCCCAGATCCCTGTGGTTTAGGCACAGCTAATCTCAGACTATGTCTTGCTCCCACTGTAGCAGATTGCACAGAAGCAGAACCAGTACACTACACTAGAAATAGGGTCTCTAGTTAGCTTTGAAGGACTTAAGGCAAGGTAAGATACCAGAGTCCTGTAATTCTCAGAGGCTAACACTCTAAAGTCCTCACTTTGGAAATAGCAATACTTTAACATCAAGCATGCAGTTTTTCCCACTTTGGCTTATTTTTTTTCCTTTCATGGCAAATGATACAGACTGTGTCATCATATTTTAGGTATAAGATGGGGCAATTACTTTGATTTCTGACAGAAGTATCTCTCAGAAAAGAATGTTTGAGAAGAGAAAAAGAACATCTTACTCTGTATATAAACCTACATAATGAAACTTCATATACATTTAACTCTTCTTTCCCCTTTTCCGAGAGTAGTCCAACTTTTAAGTGTGATTCAATAAGCATGGGGAATTTTAGAAATCATTTTACATTATCACAAACATCTTGAAAAGCTGGACATCCCTGGGCTGCAAGTGGACTCTGTCAGTTTTGGTCCCTGGTTTAATGAATAGGACCATTAGAGAGAATCAGCACAGTCTCAGTTAAGTACAAGCTGGAAAGAGCAATTATTCAAACACCTATCTATTCAGTGTAGCTAATCCCCAGTACTATACGTCATCCAGTTGGCCACTACTGCTTTGTCAGTAAAGTCTTTGACATTCAGATTTCCAAAAATGAGGTTAGTGGCCTTGGTAAAAAGAAGCTAATAACTTTTGTCAGCAAGTATGCAGGATGCTCTGGACAGTGATAAGTATTGCAAGAAGCAAAAAAGCAGCAGAGCCGAGTCTAAGCCAACATGTAGCTACCAAGCAGCACAAAACACAAAACACTAGAGAAGATTGCTACTAAAATATTCTTGAATCTGTTTTCAAGAGCATCTGGATAGGTAAATTCCGTGTCACATGTGGAAGACTAAGGAAGCCTCTCTAGCTCACTTCTTTCTCATGAAAAAGACAACCTCAGAAGTGCTGCCTGTGAACTGCAGTTCAGCGGCCAACTACCTGCATTGCACAGTGGTCACACAAACACAGTGCTACAGCCTACCCCTCCTTTTGGGAAGTGGGCTATGAACACATCTTACAGCAGACTTATGGGATTTCATGTCCCTAACTGCAATTGTAGAGCAGAGCTACATTAATCTGGGAATGAAGTTATGTGAACATTCCTTTCTCTATAGGATGGTATAGTTTTCACCAGCTAGTTGAAGCCAGACTGATGCTTCTCATGCCAAGCAGAAAGGTACTCTTTCCCCCAAGTTAATAAAGTCACAGATCTGTTGACTGCCTACCATGAATGGTATTCCAGCTTTGGCTCCACACCACAGGAACAGCCTTCAATACCTTTATATGTTCTTTAACACTTGCAGAGTGAGTGCCATTGTCTCAGGGTTCCTAGTGCTGGCTGTTAGTAATACAAAACTACACTGTGGAACAGCATCACAGCAAGGCTGTAACATCAGTTCACTTAGTATAGTCAAATCCCTGCTTCTCAGAAAGCATGAGATACCCCAGGCTCAAGGTCAAGAGCGACAAAACATTTGAAGTGCATTTTCACTTTTATTTCAAAACTTTAGACAAGTTACTTTAGTATATAAATTTGATTTTTTCCTTTTACAGAATATAAAGATAATTCCCTCATTACTTCAGTATAAAGTGTTTTACAAGCTTGAAGACAATTGCATATGTGTTTCTCACACAGATATCAGAAATAAAGCAGTCTTTCTACAGACGTTCAGACAGGTCACTACCTCAGAAACAGCACAGCAGTTTAGTCAAATACAAGTGAACACGTGACACTACAATTGTGAAAGTTCAAGTAAGGCCAAGTCAGTAAACATTGTTAAGTCATTGCAAATAATAGTGGAAAGGTTTGTGAGACGTTGCAAGGGGTGGATGGTCTCATAGTATAATACTCTTAAATGAAGGATTCAGAGGGATTTAGCTAGAAGACAAGTGAGTTCTTAAATGCTATAAAGCATATGCAAAGACCAAGCAGTGTACTGGTGTTAGTGGAGACTTCGTGCCTGTTCATCCTCAGCATGCTAAGACAAACTATAACCTCTTAAAACCAAGCCTAAGAACCACTAATGTTTAAGAAGACAGTTTTAGAATTCAAGTATGTCTTATTTTGGATGGTGTGTAGTTTTTGTCTATTACTTCATCTTGTAAGAACATGTGAAGACAGCGCTCGTTCTGTGCCAGTGGGTGGCCTGCAACCCTGGAGAGGAAAAAAACAAGCATTAGTGTGAACCAGTCGAGCCTACTTGCAGCTAGCCAGCAGACTGAGGTTTTGTACCAGTAACCTATTGTTCTGCACTTAGGCATGAATCCCACTTTCAGTTCACTGCTGGCAACTAGAATGACGTCTAGCAGCAAGATTCGTCATGCTCCCCAAGATGAAGTCAGTCCACAGGAACTCTGAGCTACCTCTGATCATTTGGAAGCATGTTATGTCATTGTCTATCAGCTGCAATTGATGGGACTATCCAAGGGCCATCCTAACATTAGGAAATCTAGAGTTAAGGAAGGCAAATGGATTTTTTTTTTACAGGTCTTGACATCTGTGCCACAGGACCCCCTTCTAAAGGCTGCTTATCCACTCATTCTCATCTCACTGAGCAGCAGTTCACCCTGGCAGAGCTGAAGCCTCACTCCACCAGGGGGTGCAAAGGCCTTCCAAAGGCTCTAGCGCTGCTCCAGGCAGTGACTCCCCTTGGTCAGTGCTCCTCTGCCGTAGGGAAGTCAGAGGGTTCCATTCACTGCACGTGTCTTAGCTATCAAATACAGGAGACAGAGCTTGTCTGCTCCAGGAGGGACCAGTATGTCTACTGTACGTTTAGTTTATGTGTGAAACTAAACTGAGACATCATCCTTTTAAAAGTAAAGGAGCTGAAATTGAATTAGGAGACACTATCAAACTTGGAAGAAAACCACAAGGTATTGCATTCAAACCCTTAAAACACCATGCAGGCTCTTGTGTTGGTAAAAATCCAAGGGAATCAGATACTCGAAAGCTGATCACTTATGAACAGGAAAACGTAAAGCAGTTTGGTTTAAAAAAGGTACATCCAGTTTGGTCAATCAAGACAGACTTCTGCCTTTAAGAGTAAAGGCCCCCCATCCTCCCTAGGGCAGCTTGTGTCAACCTTATGGCCTCCATATCTGTCAGAACATTTCTAATCTTAACAAAAGTGATCTCGTTGAACACATGTAATACACAGTAAGCTCCACTGGCTCACCACCAGTACTACTGAGAACTTTGGTGCGTCTTCTCCAAATTTATCTATCACTGTTTATTTCGCCACAGGATATATTCACTTGTCATTGAGGGTGACCTGCAATGAGGAAGCTAAGCTCTCCTATTTCAGCATTGATGATTATTTCAAGTGCAGTTATAAAATTCATCAATCTTACTGGTTCTAGTAAATGGCCAGCAGTCTTAAGCACTAGTTCACAAGGATGATAGTCTAAAAAAACTAGTTTGAGTTTCTTACCCTCATCAGACTGATGTTGCTGGCCTTGAACTTCAAGGGAAAGATATACAGGAGAAGATGACGAGGAAGCAGCATACTCCCTCTCCCTTTCAGGAAGGCTTGGAAATTGGTAGCTGAATTGCAAGACTAGATCTGATCCCAGATTCAACTGGAATACCTCGCTCTGCGTTGGCTTTCCCTCAATACTTTTCACAAAGGTGACCCTTACAAATAGCAGCTGCTACTTCAAGAATTTTCATGTATCTCACAGTCAGGTTCAGGCAGACACGAATGTTGAGACACAGCCATCCCCTGAATGTCATCATACGTAGTATTGATGGTGGTGCCAGCAAGCTGGCCCAAGAGAGCTGACTCAAATAAGGTGCACTGTCTTGATTTAGATTTTACATCTAGAGAGGTAAAGCTTCTCAATAACATCCACCTCAACACTCCTGGATATCAAGAACTGGCATTGGTGCACTAAGATTTTTTTTGTTACAGTGATATAATTTATCTGAGGGACTCTAGTTCTAGAAGCAAAGACCAGCATTGAGAATGCAATAATGTGAATGTACTATGCAAGTGACCTTCAGGTCTAATTCACTACTACCCAGAATACTGGGTAGAAGCCTTCAGGCTTCTATGTGGTTCAAATCTTTAGTAATATTTGCTTACTGAGTTGGTCCTGCCATTAGAATAAATTGATGAGGTTGAATAATTATGAGTTGTGTCTGAAAAGTCCTGTTCCAGATGTACTCAAATCTGCCACTACATCAACAGCTACATTAACAATCTGCTTTTATGTTTCAAAGGAGGAAAAATTAACCAAGAAGTTTTACCCTGCCACAAAGTCAATTTATTACTTGATATAGGGCTGAACAAATGATGTCCATAAACTGACCACTTTATTTCTGTCAGCTATACTGAGTCTTTCAGAGTCAAGATAAGATGACTGTTTCAGCTGCTTCAGAACACAAACAGCCTTCTTACACACATATTGCCAGACTTGGCATACAAAACTTTGCTCTTCTTCCCCATTTAAGATAGAGTCCCAAGCCTGCATGGACAGAAGTTGTACTTTACAGTCACAACTGCCTTGATTTTACAGCATTAAAAAACCCAAACACGTTCCATCCTATTATTGGATGCCTTGGAAGTTCATTCCACTTGTCTTTGAACAGCACAAAGAGAAGTCTGAAGCATTTTACCTGCTCAGAATCATTAGCGATACCTCTAAAATTGAGCTAACAAGCAAGTATGTGAAGAAAAATCAGAGATTTCATATGGTCACACTTACTTGCACAAAACAGACAGTTTTAGTAAACTAGTCACTTGCAGCTCCGAGACACAGCCTGAACTGACTAACAGTAACTGACAAGTACATTCTCTTAAGTTCTTGAGTAACTCACAGGCATCCTCTGTCTCTGTTAAATAGCATAACTACTGAACAAGATTAGAATGCTAGTGGAAATGACAAGCTTGAACTTGTAAAGGGAGCAGTCCCAAATCCAGTTGGTCTGAACAGCATTGACTCTAGAGACCAGAAGAGCTGGTTAACTGACAGCACTCCTTCTTACCCATGGCTTGGATCCATATTGTTAAAGAGATTAAACCAGCAACTTGGGTCCATGTACAGACAGCTGTTAGTAGTGTCAGATGGCACAAACAGAATCATGATACTTTGCTACTATAATTTCCGCTCACCTTTTGAAAGGCAGTGACAAAACCCAAAGTGTCTATTTCAAACTACGTATGCCTACCTAGAGAAGTGTTTTTACATCTTCAGAAAGATTCTCATGATGATTGGAGAAAATATGCATCATTACACAAGCTGATAATACCTCACATCTGGTATCAAAGTAAACTGCTGTAAGCCCATTGTAAGCTCCATTGTTCACACAGTGGAGGATACCCTTTCAGAAATTATCAAGTAGAACTATTTTGAACGCTATAATTTTAGTAGCAATTTGCATAAATTAACAACAACACTAACAGCCATTTCAGCTGTTCAGGTAAGCATTAAGATATCCAAACTAAACATTGGATGAGCAATGTTAGTATGTCCTACTGCAAGATTATGTGAAAGTTAATATTCTGAACCTAGTGCAGTTACCACAGTTAGAGGATTAGCAGCTTTAATGTAACTTTCCAGAGCAGAGCTCTGGGTTTGCCTCTAGGTAACTAGACCCAACACTTACTTGTTTATGAATTGTTCAAGAGCCTGCTTCCTTTCCTCTATAAAGGAATCATCAAATATACCATCATCTCCTCGGAAGGGAAGCTGACGGAGAAGCGCTTTTCCTGGTAGAGGTGGTACCACAACCTGAAAGATTTACAAAAGCGTCCTTAAGTGCAGCCTATAAGCAAGTTCATACACCTGTTCCACCTCTTCCTCCTAGAGAACCCAACTCATCAATCACATTCCTAGTGAAGAATTAAAACATGAGCAGAGAAGAACAGTACCTGTCCACAGAGATAAGATGAATTCAAGTAGTTTAACTCTGAATTAACTCAAAACCATTAAAACAGCCTCTGGCATTGTAGAACTGAGGCTTGATAAAAAGACTGACACACTGGTTAATTTCTGGACATTTTCAACCACAGTATCTGCTCCACAACATGGTGATAACATTTCAGCATCATTACTCTTTGTATGAAGACTTGTGTTTACCTTTCACTTTACTCACCTTGCTTTCTCTTTCTAGTTCATTCCTTAGCCATTCAAAGTCACTATATCTTCTTCTGACTGTAGATTCTTTCAATTTGAATATAGGCAGATTTGTCTGAAAACAAGAACACAAGCTGTTGATTAGACAGATTAGAAGTTTTGATAACCAGAAGAACCAGGCTGTTAAGTTACACATTACTTCCATTTAAGCAACAACAGTACTGAGAAACACTCAAGACACAGAAATATAAATAAAGCTCTAAGCTACATGAGTAAGTTGTACCTCAAACTGTGTAACTGTGAGCCTCATTTATACGGCATCCTTATCACTGGTATTTTGTCATTTATCACCTAGCAGAATATCTGATTTGCTGGCCACTTGAGATAGTTCTAAGGTTGCACAAGCAACTTTTTCAGGAGCTGGATCCCCAATATGTACAAAACTGGAGGTGGGGAGGGAAGGGGGAAGAAAGTCTTCTTAATCCACACAGTCTTCTCTTATTGCATTGAAGGGAGTGTTTCAGATACCAGCACAGGACATGAACATCCTGTACTTTTCTAGTCCCTGATAAATCATGGCCTCCAACATCTTTAGAAGCAAACCCAGAAAGTCCTACAGTGAATCCATCTAGGACAGATGAAGATTTGATAGCACAAGCTGCCAAGTTTGGGTAGCTCCAAAGAAGCCAAGAAGGCTGAGATGCAATTCAACATTCAGTGCTGAAGAGATCAGACTATTTGCCTACAGAGTTAAACTAAGTAGAGAGTGATTATGGACATTAGGGAGAACTTTGCTGAACAAGGCTAGGAGCCAGCACCCAATCTAACACCCCTAAAAGAGACATCCAATGGAGCAAGGCTATAATGCTGCACAAGACCATGTTACACATACAAGCACCCGGATACAAGTCCTTACACTAACTTATGCGAGAGCCTGTATTATTTCTGTTCATTCTTGGGTGGAGTGTAATTCCACTGTTGCAATCCAACTTGCATGTTATTTTAAAAGTAGACATTGGGAGACTCCTCTCTTAATGACATCCCCAGAATGAAAAGTTCCAAGACTATATCCTGAAATTTAGTGTCATCAGCAAACCGGCTAGAACATTACAAAAATGTTCCTAGCAGTTATGACCTCCTAAAAGTAAGACCATGAGCCTGTAATTGCCATATACAACCAGAAGCAACAAAATAAAGCCTACTCTTGTCAGACTGCATATTCACTAATAGTCTTAAGTCTGCCTTTAAAGAGTCTTGAGGAGTACCCTAGGAAGCTGATGTTCACATGGGACTACAGTTATGCCCCAGTCTTCCTGTTGACAGATGCACAGTAGTCATTCTCTGCTAGTGCCTTTTACCTTTTACTTTCTGATGTTTTATTTTTTTTATCTCGTAGGCCATCTCACTCAGGATCTGGTCATAGTTTGAGTGGATAACCCACACAATAACTTTCATAGGACGTTATGCTCAAGCTATCACCGGGCAATAATTTTGGCTGCTCAAAACAGGTTTAATTGCAGGTTTAACTCCTGCACTAGGCAGGCCTGGCACTAGGGGTTGTTGTATTGCTGCCAGTCAATAACAAGTTTCTGGCTGTCACAGTTCAAAAGTACTTGAGAAGCTGGTTCTGTACTTCCACATCATGCAAGTTAGTCCAAAATTTACAAGCGATAAAATACAGAACAATATTTTGTTATGCAATGTTATTGCTAAATGTTTAAAAGTATTCGAGCTCTCTTTCCCAAGTAAAATATTGTTGATCAGGCTAGAAACTAATAATAAAATTGCACTTAAGATTTATGTCAGAAGTCAGGATTTATAAATAAACACTCTTGTCTTAAGGGTAAGAATCCTCTACTCAAGAGTGAATACAGGTCTCCCAGAGTATATGAAGGAGATTCCCTGGAGTTAAGTACTGGATTATTTTCCTCTGCTTTCAGCTATTGGCTTTTTAACCAAATTAACCCTTACACATTACATCAACTCTTTGTCAGTGTCTCAGGTAGAAAAAGTCCTTTATAATATTTAACAAATAGGTTCTCACCTGCAGAAAATACTCCTTTCTCCTCTCAAGTTACTTACAAGAGGGATTAGGACTGGATAAAAGCAGCTAATAAACAATGAGTTCCCAGGTCTTCAGGAACTCTTTTCAAGCTTCTAGGTATGAAGTCTATAAAGTTAATCTCTAAACAACATATCAGGCTTACAGGTACAGGTAGAAGTGCCAATTGAGCTCACTTTACCTTCTACACTCCCTTTTGAACTTTTGACGTGCTAGCCCAGCTAGCAAGTTAAAGGAAATGACAGAGTCCTTTGTTTTCCTTTTGAGTTGAAAAATCTTCTCCAACCTTGTATGTCAAAAGGTATCCATTAAATTCAGTGTCTTACAAGTCACATTTTGACAACTATATGCTAAAGTACATGTTCCCTGTCCTCTGGTCTGGATATGAAATAGAGCTATCTGTTGAGATCAATTTCTAAACCTCATGTTTCTTAACTCCCAGAAACTACAGCAATTCTCCTTCCTCTAGAAATAAGTACTGATAGAGCCATGTTTTTCAGGTAACCAGCTGCTAGGATCTATTTAAAAAAGCAATTTGAGAGTCCTGTTTTATACTGCTTAACCCACTTACAGCTCAGGTCCCCATTTTTAACTCAGGCTATATTCACACCTGAAGTTACTACATGGGCCTTTCTCACTAAGGATTATTGTCCTTCAGTAGGAAGAGTTTCTGCATGTACTACTGCCTCCACCTACCACGGAGAGACAGTTTTCATTAAGCAAAGACAGCTCCTGAAGTATGGGCTATCAATGAATGAGAATTTGGTAGAAGAAGACAATCCTGAAGTGTCAACAGAAACTTAAAGTGTCACTTCAAGACCATGCGGGATATCAAAAATGTTATTCTCTGCTTCATGTTTCATGTTGAGAGCTATCCTTGTTTAGTCACTAAGCTATTCAGAGCACTGCTAGTGCTTTTTTTGCCTGCTAGAACAGAGACAAGAGTAAGGCACAAAACTTCAAGTACGGTTAATTTTATTTTTACAAGCATTTCTGCCCATGATCATTCAGCATTATAGTGTTGGTTTTCTGGCCTGCTGACCTGCAAAGTCTACTGTCATGAAACTCATGACCCAGTCTGGCACAGCCCCTGGAGCACAGTTCATTCCTCTGATAAATTCAGCAGAATTACTGCGGCAGTTGCTTCTTCTGCAGTGTAATATCATTTGGGGAAAAAAAAATTCAACAACTTCCTAGTCCAAAATCATGTCTCTTAGCAGTTTGAATGCAAGCCCTCAACTTGAAAGGATTATGCATCACCTAAGACCTTAGACAACCAAAAGTCACCAGTCAGAATTGCAGATAAAGCAGTACTGCAGAAGGACCAATAAACCAGCTCTGCAGAAATCCCACACAGCCCAAAATCCTAAGCCATAGAAAGATACTAAGACGAGACAGATTTTCTGTAGCACTGTCTCTGTATTAGGCTACATGTAGACGCCATAAGGCTTTCTCTGACTACTGTCAAACTAACCGTCTGTATTCTGCTGCGGGAGCTAACGGCCAAGCCAGCACGCTGCAATAAATATTGTCAAAACTGGTGCCAAGTTACATTACATAGTTAAACAACAGATGACAAAGCCAGACCCCTAAGTCACTCCTACATTTCTCCACTCAGACGGCAAACAAGTTTCTGCAGCCATTTGGCTAGTGCTCAACAAACTAGCAGTGGGAAGCAATGACTGCTTACTAATAGACTTCAGGGCAAAACTTGTATTCACAGTGAGCATGTTTCTTCAGCTACATTTATGTTATTATAACATATTCAACTTTGAGTCCAATTCCAAGCTCAGGAGGCTCCCAATTCACCTCAGAAGCAAATGGCAGTCCTAGGACAGTAGCTTGGATAACCAGGTAACAGTCTTCTAGCTGTTACTACAGTCAATCCCCAAGCTATAGACAGAAGTTTACAAACTGTTTCTATATACAAGTGAGCAGACTTTCACAAACAGAATGCAAACAGTCTGAGTACTACTCAATACTGTCCATTCACCTTCAGAGACACAGCTCTCTGATGTAGCCATTCCGGTATAAAAGTTACCTTAAATGTAGTAGGAAAACTAGAGTATTTTAAATGCATTTAATTATCTAAGTATTTTCAAGTGTTCTGTTATCTAGACTAGATTAATTTATCCAGGGAGTAGACAAAGTCTTGCAAATAGATAGATTTGCTCCTATAAATTTTTTTCCAGACATAAATCAAATGCAAATAGCATTCAGATTTCTTCAAAGAGCATGCTGACACTCCATAAGACTGTCTCTGTATGTCACTTGCAGTCCAGTCCATCTCCAAATAGCAGAAGCTTCATAGTTGTAGTTGTTAGCATAGTTTGAGGTAAATTTGATTAATTTTCTCATCTGCCAACATAACACTCACCAGCAGCATTGTGTTGCCCATGTCTCCAGCTCCTAACAGACCAAGAATAAAGCTTCTCTGTTGCCACAGCACCTACTTTGATATCATCTTTTCAAGAAGCTTATGGTGGCCTTGACAGAACTCTATTTCCATTAAAATAGAGCAAAAGAAAGCACACAGCTCACTTTTCATAGAAGCTTGTGGCTTTGACTCTCAGAAGCTAAATTCAAGCATCTTACTGTCTCTTCATACAAGCTGTAATCTTTGTCAAGAGCCTACACCCTTTGGCTACATCTTCAGTCAGTCAAAGGGAGCTCTGGGGTATTACAGTAGATAGCATTCAGGCTGGATAAAAAAGTATTATGATTTTCTTAACACAAGAGCCTGCTGTCCTTTAGTGCAAGAAATTGGCTTCAGCAGTCCACTGTTGTTGCAGAAACCTTCCCAGTGGTTTGTTTCCTTTCTGACTCAACATAAGCAGCTACCTCTGTATTTCCTACACTTATGAAAAGCAAGAAAGAAGGGAAACATGCTCTAAACTTCAGTTTCTAGAAGTTTAGATTTTTGCTGAGTACTTTACTGAAGGAAAACTTCTTTCCCACTGCAAAATGTCAGATAAGACATTGCTATTTTTCTAAGTTTCAGTCCTTTTGCCTAAACCTTCCCTTTTCTCCATTTGGTGTCCAGATCTACTGAAGGTACATTACATTAAAAAAAAAAAAAGTTCATAGAACACTGAAAAATCTGACCATATGTACACCTAAGTTTTAAACAATGCTGACTTAAACTAAGTTAAACCAAGAACTATAGAGCTTCCCACCACTCAGTACTGAGATATGGAGCTAATACATTTTCCACCTTAAAGATAAATCAGTAAAATCCTAATAGCAACGTGAGAGGGACTATCAGTCTTTAGACAAGAGTTAACCTTTGCCAAGTCCACTGCCTTGAGCTCAGAGTTGCTCTCTGAAAATGAGCACAGGGATGTCTAGGTTTTTGCCAAAAAGCATCTATCATCACCTGATCAAGTTCAACAACATCAATTCAAACAACTGAATTATGGTGAGCCATGGTAAAAAGGCTCAAAGCAGGGCAAGTCAAGAAAAACATTATTCAGTGATTACTTATTCTTCAGGTTCCATGCTCAGAAACCAAAGGTAAAAACAGGAGCCGACTTTAAGAAGGACTCAGGAAAAGACTTTTACAAGACTCAAACAGAATAAGTAACTCTAGATAATTATTTCACAGGGTTAGCAAGCCAAAGCTTCTTTTGAAATATCAAATATTCATTTGAAAGAGAAGGGATTGCTACTTTTACACGTATAATGTATAATGGCCATATGCTCTGATTCGGCCTACTTTAATGTTCCCATTCATTCCTCACTGAGAATGACTGAAGAGGGATCACATTAAGTTGATACTTTATCA
Organism: Cephalopterus ornatus; assembly: GCA_013396775.1. NCBI lineage: Eukaryota > Metazoa > Chordata > Aves > Passeriformes > Cotingidae > Cephalopterus > Cephalopterus ornatus. Next base: position 1,185,073 of record VZRE01014207.1, read on the forward strand.
TCATTAGGTGACATCTGCCAGCTACAGTCAAATGTGGATGAACAAATTTCAGTGAATTATTGAAATTGATAACTTTTTATCAGGAAGAAAAGTTTTACTGTGCTTTGTGAGCTAGAGACAGTCCAGTATCCCTATACTTCAAACACGCAAGAAAAAGGAGGTAAGTAACTAGTATAGTATAGATCAATTAAGTAGCAGAAATTTCTCTTCATATTTCCAGTTTTACTGGAGCAGTAACATTCGCATTCTTAAGTAGCAACTAAAAGCTGCAGAAAGGCTTTTAACTCCTGCTCATTAATTTGTAGCATATCCTAATGCTTAGAGGGTGTGGCAGCTTAGGCCCATAGAAATAATCTTAGAAGCTTTTTTCTCATGTATAGAGGTGGCTTTAAGCTACTTAATATGCAGCTTCATTTTGTTCTGGATTTTAGAGTAAAGCTGCTAAACACGAGCTAATAGTTACACTTTCAAGACGGGCTTTGTGGCCAATACAAACTATACTGTCATATGGGAGAACCTTCTGGGACATAACAGAAAGTTTGAATTGGACTGTCAAGAAATAGGCACAGAAGAAACACTCCATGGACCTGTTTTCAGAAGGTTAGGGCTTCTTCATTCTTTTCACAATAGAAGTTACAGCAACAATAGCAACTTCAGACTCTTCACTCAGTGCTATAGCCTCAACAGGGCATTTGGATTACATACTTGGCTAAACAGCCTCCAGTCGTGCAGCTGGCATTGCATTACCAAGTGAAAAAACTTTAAATAAAATACTTCTCTTAGAAGACATAAATGATGCAGCACAGATTTATTACCCCAGATGAAAAGCATCAGAGACCTGACTGCTCTAAAGTTCAAGCTGACACTTTTTCAGCAAGCCGTCTAAAAATAAACATGTATCAAAACTCTCTGGCATCACATGCCTACCTGGATCACAGCCATCTGTCCTACAAAGATTAGTTATTGTTCCATTTGATTTGGTCTGCTTCACACTGTACTAGAGTGCAATCTTAATACATGACAATCAAGATCCACACTGTGTGCTGAAATAAAAGGACTCCAAGTCACTAATAAGAAGCACTGTTCAGAGACTTGGTTATTTTATTTACACAGTAACACACAGCAATGCAAAACTAGTCCAGTACCTTTGGATCAGGCTCCTGAACCTAGTTTAATCACAAACCTCTACAGAAAAAACGGCTGCTCAAAGCAAATATAGCACCAGACTTGTAAATCAACTCTCCTTGCTTTGGAAGTTTTTTTCATCCAACCCATTCCACTTTTCTCTATCTCCCTAGTCAGTGTCCTTGGGAGTTCTTAGCCTTCCAGCTATCTTTTTCTCAACCAGTGCTTGAAAGAGCAGTTAATGTTTGTAAATGTGCAGTATCTGGGCTGTAGAACAGAAAAACAAAGTCATCTGAATCACTGCATTTTTATTCTTTGAAGAGGAGTCTGAAAATATCTAACTGGTAGCAGTGTCTAAAAAAGGGCATTAAAAGCATAATTCACTCCAGTTAGAGAAAACTTGCAGTGTTATGCAAGATTTCCACTAGTAAAGGAATAAAGAATTACCGTGGATTATGCATCCCTAAACACATCCACACTGAGTCAGTGTTTAGTCATTACTCCATCACAAGCTTCAACTATGAAACTCTACAGTGCTGAAGTCAACTACATCAAGGGCAGATCTGATTCTTCTCATGGTGGGGAAAGAATCTGTAGCTTCAAACTCTGCCAAACACGTGAAGGACAGGAGATTTGGTACTGTTCAAGGACAGACCATTTCAAAGACACATTCATCAGATCAAGAGCATCACTTTGCAAAACATGGCATAAGACAAGTGCTTTCCGAGCAAGTTATAGTTTCAGTTCATTTACTGTCTGACTTGATCACAGCAGTGAGACTCAAATCAGTCACTCAAGTCAGACTACTACAAATATGCTGAAATGCAAATATTGTATCCAAGCTAAGTCTTGAAAAAATGGGTTAAGAGGAGAACAGACTTTTAAAAGTGTGTCAAGTTCAGCAGTACTTGGATATACTTCCCCAGTGCTTTGAAAGCAATACTATTAACACTGCAGGCACTTCACAGTCTGTGTGTTCACTTCCTTCCCCACAATGGACCTACAGAGTCAAGTACCTCTGTAGGTCTACAGAAGTCTTTCTGCAGAAGACACAAGAAAGGTGACTGCTGCAAGTGCATCGGTGCCACTCAAGCGATCCATTTCACAACATCTGAAAGCACAGCAGCAATACAGTACCTTTCTACACCTCAAGACAAGCCACTGCACTAGAGAACCTCAAAAAGCTAAGGTATCCTTACTGCTGAGTTTAATAATACTGATTAGAGGCAACAGGCCATTGAACATTAAAGAACAGAACTAAGAAGACAAAGGCTTTTAGTTTGACTTCGGTTTGACCAAAACAAATTCTTTAACTACTTGTACTAATAGCTCCTGTAACAGGCATTTTGTTTCAGTTCTGTCAGTTTGAATACCAACAACTTCCCTGCAAGTTCTCACTAATCATAAACAGATAATTTAATCTTTTAGTCTAAGTGACAAACTCAACCAAAATGGGCAGCAAAGAAGCCACTTTTACTTCTACAGAAACAATAACAGATGAAATAGCATTAACAAAGGAATATTTCCCCACATGTAGCAAGTTCCTGGATATCCCTATGCTCTGTTGACAGTATTCTAACCAATGTGTTTACCTCCTACAGCACTGCCTTTACGGTGGGTGTATGGCTCTGACCTGTGTCACCAGTTGCTGGATCAGAGTTAGCTTGTGAAGCTTGTCTCCTTAAAGGATTTAACAACTGAAGCTGTTTTAGCAAAGACCTTCCTTTTGACCCATTTATCATGAAAACTATGTCTCAACTACAGTAGAAGACAACTCATACCTGGAACTGGATTGAGGACCAAAGACATGCTGTAGGAAGATAATATGACAAGTGCCATTTGTTCAACATTTGTTTCCTGGAATTTAGGGAGAGGACTGACTTACAGCCCATAAATAGTAACAGGTATTTGCATGCCCTCATTGGAGGGTGTTGATGTGCACAAGCCCACCCTGACAAGGTTTAACAAGTAGGAGGGAACAGCTAGTAAAGACTTACGAGAAACAGCATGCAAGAGTATTTACACCGAGAACTTACCTGTTGGTTCACACCTTTTCTCAAGAGGTAAGGGCAGTGGAGTAGTTTGCAGTATTACTTTAGCAGGCAGTCTAGCTGATTATGTTAGTTTTAAACACTGCACAGTCACCATACTGTGATCATTTAGATAACTTTAGATGAGATGAGTATTTTATCAAGTTTATTTCACTAGAAAAAGCACTTGGAACTTTATACCCTACTGCATTATCTCCATTTTGGCTCACCCTAAGTCATCACACACAAAGGACACCTTAGAATAGTACAAACTCACTGCCTAATGCTGCTGATGGTGAGCAAATTCTCAAGCACCCTATCGAAAACACAACCCACTCAAATTTGCCATTTCAGCACTGCTAGGATGGCATTTTCTATCACTTACCATTTCTGAGCAAGACATTTGACTTTTATTGCTAGGCTGCACTGTAGTGGCACACTGCCACATTGTATGCCTTACAGTGGTTGCTACAGTGGAAAGCTTTCTGTCATCACCTTGTTCAGCTTGCCAAGAACAGACTGTTATTTAATGTAAGTTCAGGCTCAGAAAGTCAATACTTTGGCCAAGTGTCCATCTGTGAAGTAAGCTGCCCAGCTAGAAGTGCTGCATAGGGTCTACCTGCAGCAATCCTCTTAAGAGACCTTAAATCCTTGTCAAAGCACCATGCATTTACCACAATTCACTGCCACCCTTCTCAGGGACATTCACTGTGAAAAACCTTCCTAAGTACCAAAATACTGCTGACTTGCTTACGCAGTAGTGAACTGTTGAGGAGCCTACCCAAAACTTTAGAGTTCCCCATTAGGCTTTCCAACTTCCACCAGAAGCTGATGAGTACAGCAATAGAAGAACTAAAGCATTAAGTTGTTCCACTTGTTGCTTTCCATACAACAGATATGCTTCAGCTGCACTACCAGTAGAAAGCTTGCCAGTAAATGCATTGGGGAAACTCTGCAGTATTTCACACATGTACTTTTTCCAAGATAGCCGTTAACAGACACCAGTTCAAGAGTCTGCTAGCAAGCTCAGTCTTTCAAACAAAAAGAAAAAAAAGTTAAGCTTTTAGATTCAAACAAAGATAAAATTATGCTTGGACAGAGTTTGTAAACACAGCAACAATGGTACAAGTCTAATTGCCTCAACAGAAACTTGAATCTCAGTGTCCTCTCTCACAATATTTCTGGCTTAGTGTGATCTCCAGCCATAACATGAAGCTGCTTTCTCCAGAATCTGGCAGCAGTTAAGCCTTCCATTTCTGCACACTTAACATTTTAATGCTGGTGTTAGTTGAAGGCACAGCTTTCCAGATACGACACAGGTAACTCACACCACCTTCTCAGGTTTGCTCTGTTGTCACTACTCGCACTGCTGGGGTTAACTGCCAATGTCAGCGGCTACTTTCTTCCTTTCTGTGACCACAAGCATTTGTCAAAGACAGAGGCTAGCTGGTGGCTATTGTCTGCCACACTCCAAGAAGCAGCTTATAGTACTAGGCCTACCTTTTACAAATACAATACCACCCACAGCAATTCAAGTTTCAATCCTTCTTCCATGCTGAAACTTGCATATTAGCAACATGGTCTGTGTTCTGCTGAGAAGCAGCTAATCGATACAAGTTTAGACAGTAAACATAACTCTGCATATCTTGTGTTAGCTGCTCTGTAGCCTTCCAGCACACAGAGACATAAAATTCAATTTTACAGCTCATGATAGCTGTGAACTATGTGTACAGCACTATGTGTACAGCAGTGCAAAACTGGAAAGGGAATGATCATGTATTGTAAGAGACAGTCCTGTACACAGGCATGCACAGATGCAAGCAAGGAGGGTGGAGGACACAATGTTTACATAGTAGTCAGACTGGGAGGAAGAACAGAGGACGGTCACAGCACTATCACACCATATGTTTGTCCAAATCACTTCTCGGTCTTCATTGCAACAGGAATCCAGAATTTGCTACCCCAAACAGCAGATAGGCTAAAAGTAATCTGTCTCAGAACCTATTTTTCTGCTTTCCTTTCTGATGAAGAACCTCAGCTTAAGATTTTTTAAAAATTATTATTATTATTTTTTTAATCACAGGAAATTTGTTCTCATTCCCAAGGCCAATATCACGGCTAAGTCCCTTTTATACCACCTTCTCAGGATCCAGCAATTTCAAATGCTCAGTCTCATGGAAAGAAACGTCATCAGGAACTTAAGGTGCAAATACTTTCCAGCAAGGTAGAATTACATCTTTCTGCTAGGTGGACTGCTAGTGTTCTGATAAGGTCAGTGTAATGCAACACAAGTCTGCAAGTTCTAGTTTGTCCTCACACAGAGGCCGAACACAGGCTACAACAGTGTTAGCTTATTCTCCCTTCCCCACTGACACATCCTGAAACACAAGAACGGCTACTGAACATAACAATTTATAAGCGTCTAAAATAAAGAAGTATCCCTCCTAGTAGCTTTAGATCTCAGTAGATTTTGCTTTTTTAAGTAAGGGTACATTAAGCTGGGAACTTAAACCTTTAAAACCAGAAAAACCAAGCAAGGTTAAGTCTTGTCTAAAGAATTTTGGTGACCAAGGCAGCAGCCCTCAGCTGAAGCCTTTCCTGCTCTGAAGGCATATGTAAAACCTCATATTTCAGAGAATGTGTGCAGGGAGACAGTGAAGCTTTCCCCTTTATTACTGACTGTAATAACTGACCAGGTTCAACCAGCTTTAACAGAGTAAAGTAATACAAGGTAGTAGACTCCACCAAAAACTACAAAAAAATTTAAAAATTGTAAGAGGTCATCTTTCTCAACCCAACTTATCCCTGGCAATACAGACCAAAAAAGGTTCCCTGCCTCAAGTCCCTACCAGCCACAGGCAAGAACCATGTTGTAGATACTGCATTTATGTTTGTCCACTGCTCTGGGCTCTGTTTATGAAAGACCAGAGAACACAGTTAATGACTTCACATAGTTTTTCTCAAGTAGTGAATTCACATAGCTTTTCTCAAGCTCAAGATTACTAGCCTTTGGGGCACATCAGTGCACACAGCCCTTTCAGCTATGAAGGAATCTAGTGCTACTAAGAAAAAGTATTTGACAGCAGCACATAGCGAGAAACAGCCCAATTTATCAGGCACCAAAATTTTATTTCAGGTACAAAAGAAATCAGGAAGCCCTGCACCATACATATGCACCTTATCACTTCAGCTGGCTTTGATCTAGCACGCGTGCCCACTAAACTTATTTACATTACACATTCTCCGTGTATCTTCTGAGGCTATTGGAGTCCTGAACTTGACTTCCTTCTCAGGCTAGATCCGCCCATACATACTACTCCACCTCAGATAGCTCAGAGTTTGCCCTCCTCTATTTACCTGAAGACAGACAAGCAATCGCTCACCGTTCACGGTATTTCAGACCTAAGGTCAAGCTGTGCACAGCAGCAGAGCCCGAGAGAGCACTTGTCCTTTGGTTATCTGAACCGCGCTGCATCGCCTTAGCTCCCAGGAGCCCGTCACAGAGTTAAGGGCCCCAGGCCGAGGACGGAGAGTCCACTGCGGCTCTGCCACCGCCCCCCCAGCGCCGCTGCCGCAGCAGGCGCGACACGGCTCCTGAAGGACACGGCGGAGAGAGCCCGTCACCGCTCCCGGCCAGCCCCGGGCGACAGGAGGGCCCGACACGGCCACCTCCGGGTCGGGCAGGGCCGGGGCTGCCTCACCTTGACGCGGATCTCGTAGGTGGTGAAGCGGCCGCGGCCCACCCCCACCGTCTGCGGGTTGCCCACGTCGATCTCCAGGAAGTTGCTGGGCGGCCCGTAGGCGTCGTTCAGGTTCTGGGGCTTGCTGATCAGCCGCCGGGTGTCCGCGATCGTCTCGGCCATGGCGGAGCGGGCGCCTTTCCCACCCTGAGCGACCGACCGAGCCCCGAGCGGCGCCTCGCCCGCCCGCCCCGCGCACAGCTGACTGCCCGGCAACGCGCACCCGCACCCACGGCCCGCGCGCAAGGCACGCTGGGCAGTGTAGTCCCCAGGGGCCGCGCCTCTCGCTTAAGCCCGCCGCGACCTCCCCGCCTTCTGAACTACAAATCCCGGCGGGTATCGGAGGCGAGGCGCGCTGACTGGGGGAGCTGGTTTGTCGGGCCCGCCCGCTCGCCGGGCGCGAGTGGCCGAGCGCGGGCCATGGGGCTGAGGGCGAGAAGAGTGCGTAGGAAATGCTTTATTTGCGCAAGGTCTTAGGCACAAGGAATCAGGTAGGTGCAAACGTAAGCTGCAGGAAACGCCCACCAAAAGCTTTGTGTTTAAAAAAAAAAAATGTCTTAAGTTACAGACCCAAGCTGCAATCAAGGTGACAGCGTTGTCTGTAGTAGCCTTAAGTCTTCTAAGACTTGGTGCATTTTCACAAGGGATACACATTTAATAATATAACCAGCGGGCACAGATTTTATATCTTCATAGCTTACAAAGACTAAGAGTTTGTTCCCATTTCATTCATAAAGGGTAAAAAAAGGAAAATTGTGTTTACAGAGTAATTAAAAATTTTTAAAAAGTATTTTACTAACTTGAGAGAGAAAGGCAAAAAGAGAATAAGAGAAAGGCAGAAGCGGAGCTGATAGACTTGTTCCCTTCCATGGCATAAAGTCTTTTTTTCTTCAGTATCTGATCAGGCAAGCGGTGTGTTACAGTAAAAGAAATGTTGCCCAAAGTAGTGGAATGTTTACCCTCTTGATGCACTCAGAACATCAGTGAATAGAAATTGTGTTAATCTGCTAATATTTCAAATTACTGCACCGTCTTGGAGGGCTTCCAGAATTTTTTACTATCTCTTAACAGTAACCTTCCAATGATTAAATACATATATAATTTTCCTTCCTTCCTTTCTACCTTCCTTCCTGCCTTCCTTCCTTCCTTCCTGCCTGCCTGCCTGCCTGCCTTGCTCAAGTGATGCTCATTTCTATCCAGGTAGAATGAGACTGTAGTCTACCTAAAGAGAAAAACAACAAAAAACTAGTGATGTTTTTTCAAAAAATCTGTGTGGGCAGCAGAAGAAATGGCAGGCTGCCCACAAATCACATCCGAGAGACTCAAAGTTAACATCTGGCAAGTTTAGTTAGCAGCTGTCTGTGTTAATAAAAAGATAATCAGAAAGCAGAGATGAACTCAAGATACAAAAATAGCTCATCACCATAACCAGGACGCCGTAGGTGGTTTGCTTGGTAACTTTTCTGTGAATTTCCTTGTCATCACTCCTTCAGGATTAGTTCTACCCCTTAGAGTATACCTTCCTTACTTCCTTTCTTTCCACTAATAGCTGCCAACTATTCACTTTATAATTATAAACAGAAATTAAGCTGACAAGAGTTCAACAAAGTGGGAATGAAAGGGAGCCTTACACCTGAATTATACTGGTTATTAAACTGGTCTCTCAGCAAGGCAAGAAAAAACTCATTAGTTCTACTGAGATCACATATACATGCATCTGGATAAGCTTTTGTTTGTTACACAACCTATCCTGCCACATCTGACTTAAAATACAGCAGGGCACTGATGTTGTCTTAACTATAATGTTTGCCTCCTGGCCAAACCTTGTTTCATTAACTGTTCCAAAGCAACAAAAAGATATCCAGTACCGTAGATTTGCGAAGTTGCTGAATCTTTGATGAATCCTTAATTTGTTCTCATGCTGGGTAAATACTAAGAGTGAGGCCTAAGTTGAATTCTTTTCTCACAGCACACCATCTGAGCACGACTCTTCTGTCTGCTTTTCTTAACAGGGATAACTGGTGCTGGCAAGCCATGTGGAGGCAAGCTACAGGGAGTGACTGTTACAGTGCCCATTTGTCAACAGCATTGGTATATAAAGAGGTTGCAGTGGTTCAAAGAGGTCTCCCACCTCTGTTTCTTTTTCCCACTGAGGTCATATACAAATCCCCTGACCTGGGAGACGAAGGGGAAGATGCCCTGCTTCATGAGTAGCCTCTCCCTTACATCAATTGAAAGCATGCATGCCATGCTGGCTAATGAGGCAAGGAGAAGGAATGAAGATGGGGGAAAAGCAGAGTCTTGTGATCCTCCTTGTTCTCTTCCAATCCTCAGAAAGTGCATTTGTTTATTTTGTAACATGTTTCAGATGTTTTTGTGATCATGAGACTGGACTTAATACTCTCTGTAGTTGTTTCTTCTTGCTAGAAAAGTTCTTCTCTCAGGGTGAAAGTGAGCGTAAGTTCAGAAAAGAAAGTTTTAATTCTGTTTCTGATGTGAACTTTGAGCCAGATTTCAAATCTGGAGGAAGAGAGGTCAGCTGTGTTTGAAGGTCCAAAGATTAGATGCAAGAATCTAAGCATTTAGATACTCACAGATTTGTTACTACACATTGTTTATTCAGCTATGACACAGAGATTTTCTGGCAGAACTTTAACATGGATACCAGAGTCTCCTAGCATGAACCCATATGAGCAGTTATGAATGGATGATTACTTCTTGAATTTTGTACAGTAATACCTCTCCAATAGTTGTTTGTTTTTTAAAAGAAAAAGTCACATTTAACTGGAAAGGAAACCAAATCTCTCCATTATCCAGTTAGGACTCTTCAGCATTTCTGACAAGTGCCTAGGTTAACACATTTTAGACATCACAGGCATATTTTGTCTTGTGGGGAATGCTGACTCCGCATAAGGCAAAACTCACAGGGCATTGAACTAATTGTGCAATGCCTTATGTGGAAAAATGACTTCCTGATCCCTGCAGTAGCTGCCAGTGCTTTGAAACATGGTGTTTGAATATCTGCATTGTGTACTTGCCTGCCAGATAATAATATTAAGCTTCTAAATGTAATTTGTAATATCCACATTTATATATATACACATATACATTCACTGTGAGCTCCTGTTCTGAGAGACACTAAATAGTGCCTGTGTAGCTGAAAGACTGTGCAGTGAATTTCTAACACATTTGAGCTGATTGAGAAGTAACCTATAAACAGATAGTGAAAAAGGTAAGTCCATAATTTTGGGAATATTTATGCAGATTTATTAACCTGAGGCTTTATAAGCAATGTAGATTATTAACACCATATTTGATTGACTCAAAATAGATGAGATTGATACCAAGTTTACCCTAGAGTGTTTTGACATAATCCCAGGAAAATGACTTTTGATGGAAACTGTGTTGATGAAAACTAGCCACAAAATTAATTTTCATAGAGTAGGCTGAATGGTCAGTCTATATCAAAAGTGCGTTTGTGTTTGGGAACCAAAGATATGTCCCATGGTGGGAATATCTTGGAGTCTTGCAGGCAGGTAAACCCAGCCCTCCTTCTGCAGAAACTCAGAAAGGGTTGGGCAGAGACCCAAACACCCTTGGACACATCCGTCCCCATAAGGTTCAACACATCCAGATTTCTAAAAGCAGTGCAGTTTATACCACTAGAGGCCAGAGGGGACTTCTGAAGTGGTTTGATTATACTCATGATTTTTATTCCTCTTCAAGACCAGCTATACTTTTGGCTAGCTGGCAGATTAATAATGCAGTTGAACAAGTGCCAATTTAATTTCTGCACAGTTGCAATGTCACATTTTTTAAGGTGAGCAAAGGCACAGGTACAGGGAATGAAGGGTACAAGTGTACCACAGAATGGATCTGTGTCTGTTCCAGGACATTAACCATGATAGTCTACAGAAGTCTACTTGAAAGTCCTGTTTGTTTAGGTTAACATCAAAACTTTGTTTTCCCAAGCGCTTACAGCCAAGGGACAATGAGTTCCTGGAGTGTGCAACCCACTGCGCAGTGGCATTTCAGAGTTTGCCCATGTACACAAGGCTCATAGCATTGCAGAGGGTTTATTCACTTAAGTAGATGATGTCGGAATAGAACCAAATGGGAAGTTTTTCTATGCTGCCTTGCATAACAAGGTTAAGGAAAAAACAGTGACAATTTAAATAAATCAGATGTTTTTGCTGAAGATTATACTGTCATTTTCTCCAATTATTCTTGACATTTCACCCATTCATATTGTGATCTGAGTTAATAATGGAAGAAAACCCAGCTCTTGTTGCCTTGTTTATTCTTTGTTCTCAAGGAGATAAGCTGTTTATAAAGATAACTTATTTGTTATTTAAATCACTTTTACTGAAGTTTTTGTTTCCTTGTTTGAGTTTCTAAATATATTGCAACAATTGTGATGCATCTCTGAGACGTCTATTCAATGCACTACGATTTGTACTGGAATTCATTCCTAAATGGGCACAGGTGTTGATAGCTATAAAATGCTAAAATGAGTCAAAACCAATAAAGGAAAGATGAAAGAAAATGCACTGAAAACAGCTCTTTTAAGTTGTGATTGAAAAGCACTTTAGTTCACTACTTAATTAGGTGTATTGCGCTGAAGATGTGTCTGCAGCAACTACGTATTTTAAAACAGCTGAACATATTAGAGGATAACTTCAATGACTGTTAATATTTTCAAGATCATAAACATTATTTTTAGAATTAGCAATAATAGTATATAATAGGATATAATCAACTTTTGTTTGCAGGCTATTCTATAGTGCCCTAAAGCAACATTTTTGAATATATTTGTAAAAAAAAAAAGTTAATTGATAACCTAGGAAAATTACTTGCTTGCCTTCTCACGTTGCACAGAAATTTAATTCTAGAATAAGACATAGGAATTCTGACATTGCAAAACTGAAAGTCAGTTTAAGTGTTTTCCTTTGTGCTTCTATTAGGAGCAGACATTTTGTTATCTCTTTCTTGCACAGTGCACTCTGCAGGCAACATCTCCTGAAGCCCCATCCTGAACTTTGGGTGCAGTTCTGATGGGAATGGAGGGCCAGCCAGCGAACAAGTGAGTATTAACAGTTAGCGATTCCCAAGTGCCAGTGCCTTTCCCATGGAGGGCAGGCTTTTTGCACTGTGCCTTTCTGTCGAAAGAGCTTTGTAGTCACAGTGGAGGTGGTTGGATAAGGCAGTCAGGTACCTACCAAAGGAGGAATGCGGTTGGCATTCTCCTGAGCAGCTCTCAGGAGTCACATGTGGGTATCTGAACTGATACCAAGGACAAGGCTTACTGTGTGCTAAGAACAGACTGGCTGGACAGGACTGAATCAGCCTCTAGATTTTGCATTATCTTCAAGGAAATTTGTTTTTATTTTAAGGTATCTTCTGTTGAGTTGTAAATATATATTCATAGGCATAAAAGTGATACTGATAGACATAAACTTATACTGATAGACCTAAACTGATGTGCAGATAGACTGTAAATCTGGACAGGAATGTTGTCCTTAATATTTTACAAATATTTGTCCTTAGTATTTTCTGGTGCATGTTTTTAAAGATAAAAACAAATAGCACAAGCTAGAAAGGATCAACAAATGCAAATTCAGTTGCCAAACTCCTCAGTGACAGCCAAGCTGGCCTGAAAGCTGCGGCACCCGATAGAGCCACAGTGCAGCATGATACAAATTATAGAATCACAGAATAGTTAGGAGTGGAAGGGACCTCTAGAGATTATCTGGTCCATGGCAGGGTCACCTAGAGCAGGTTACAGAGGAATGTGTCCAGGTGGGTTTTGAATGCCTCAGGAGAGGGAGACTCCATGACTTCCCTGGGCAGCCTGTTCCAGAGCTCTGCCATCCTCAATGTAAAGAACTTCTTCCTCGTGTTGAGATGGACAAGGAAGTTGTTTGGAAACTAGATTGCACATGTAGGGCAGTAAGGTGCTATGTGCAACTCCAGGTGGGTCTGGAAGTTGCAATTTCTGCTGAGTGGCCAGAGTGGCCCCGGGAACACAGCCCTTGGGCAGGCAGGCAGGTGGGCTCCCCAAGGGCCACTCCACTGCTGTGGTGCAGTTTGGAGGGCAAAGAGAGGGGGAAGGAGGCAGGGACTGGCAAAGGACCACAGGGTGCTTATCCACAGCCAGGTAAACATGAGCCAGCAGTGTGCCCAGGTGGCCAAGGAGGCCTTTGTCAGGAACAGTGTGGCTAGCAGGACCAGGGAAGTGATCCTTCCCTTGTACTCGGCACTGGTGAGGCAACACCTTGAGTACTGTGTTCAGTTTTAGGCCCCTCACTACAAGAAGGACATTGAGGTGCTGGAGTGAGTCCAGAGAAGGGCAGTGGAGCACAAGTCTGGAGCACAAATCCTGTGAGTGGGCGAGGGAATTGGAATTGTTTAGCCTGCAGAAGAGGAGGCTCGGGGGTGACCTTATCACTCTACAACTACTTGAAAGGAGGTTGTAGCCAGGTGGGGGTGAGTCTCTTCTCCCAGGCAACTAGTGATGAGAGGACATAGGGGAGGTTTAGCTTGGATATTAGGCAGAATTTCTCCATTGAAAGGGTGATTTGACATTGGAATGGGATACCTGGGGAGTGGTGGAGTCACTGTCCGTGGAGATGTTCAAGGAAAGGCTGGACGTGGCACTTAGTGCTGTTATGAAAAATAATATACCTGATTGTTTCTGTTATTATGAGCCTCAAAAACATCCCAGAGACAGAGGAGCTAACCAGACTGTTATGTGAATAAAAGGGAGAGTCCTCTGGCCAATCCCCAGTGAGGTCTCTCAACTTAATGGAGGTCACAGCCTCTTTTATCCCCTTGCCCAAAATGCAGGTCCCTCCTCATTTCCCCACTGGCTGAGGTACTCCGGGGTTACAGCCTTCTCGACGCCTACAATGTGTCCTCCCCATTAAGAGGTCCCCTTGTTTTGGGCAAACGGCACCTTTCCATAACTAAACAACTGAACAACCAGTAACTTGTCACTTCCCCCCACCAAATGCAACCACGCTACAAATTTTGCAAGAACACCTATTTATTCCTAACGGTGCTGTGGTTTATTTGACGCGTGGTGGTGTTCGGTCATAGACTCGATGATCTCAGCGGTCTTTTCCAAACTAATTGTTTCCGCGTTTCCGTGACCCGGGCGGGAGCGCTGGCCCAGCGCCGGCCGCGGACGGGCTCCTCCGTAGGGCCGCGGGACTCCATTTCCCAGCGCGCCCCGCGCCGCCGCCGTTGCGGCGGCCGGGCCGGGAAGGGAAGATGGCGGCGCTCGTGTCGCCCTTGGCTACAGCGCGGTGCCTGCTGCGGGCTCCGCGGCGCTGCGCCCGCCTGCTCCCGGCGCTCAGAGGTCAGTGCCGCCGCCGAGGAGCGGCCGCAGGAGCCGGTGGGTCCCTGTCGCCCCTCCCCGCTGTGCCGGGGTCTCCCCCTGGCGGAGGCGGATCGGGACCAGGGGACAGGGGGCTGGTGCCGGGCGGGGCAGGCGGGACGCGCACCGGCCCCCCGCGGTGCCGTGACCTGCCGGTGTCCTCATGTGCCCTGTCCTGGGCCTGACCGCGACCCAGCGCCGGAGGGGACGCGCCTGCCGGTGTGGCGCCGGGACTTGGCCCCGGTCCCCTGCGGGGGCACGCGGATGGGGCCCTGTGGCTTCCCGGGTGAATGGAGCCGCTTTCCCCCTGGGAAACAGGGATTCGGTGCGGTGCCCGGTTAAACGCGTTGCCTTGCGGCTGCACCGGGTGCTCGGCCAGTGCGCCGGTGGCTGCCAGCGCCGTGCCTGGGCTGTAGGATGTCTGAGGGACTGTTTTCCTTCAAGGATCCTCCGATGTGTAACAACAGCCGTGCTTTGTCTAACAGCCTTGCTTTAAAACTCAGTACAAAACACAGATTTATGGAGGTTTGTGAACTTGAGGCTTAGGTTGGGAGCAGAGGGTTTTTTTTTTTTTACTGAGAGCTCTTCGTCCTCTGCCAGTCTGGTAAAAGTGGTGAGAATTCAGTTGGCAACAGGTGGGTCCCAGGGTTCATAAATGTTATGTACGCGTTATGTTGTGATTGTACAATGTTTATATATCCTAAGAAAAATAGACAAGCACTGCAGTTAGTAGTATGCTGTTTGTATCTGTTCTATTTGATACTGATCTAACACTTGAAGTCTCTGTAGTTTGTTTTTTAGAAACAACATACTACCATTTAGAAAAAGTTGTTAGAGCAAATCCAGTGGCTTTAGGTGTAGTTTTTCAGCTTCCGTGTGAAAGGGAAAGTAGTCCTTTATATATATGTCGTTTGAGGACATCTGCAGGGGTGGGCAGCCATCATTGAATTGATTTATAATCTTGGTTTTATGATCACTGGTTTATAGTCTTTTTCTTGTTTTTATGATTTGCTTTCCACAGTTTTGTATCTTTTCCTTCATTAAAATACTCCAAAAGTAATATTTGTGTAAAGTTCCAATTTCACTGATAAACTTCTGTGTTTCTACTTTCATCTATAGGTCAGATTGTTAAATAGGGTGTGCATGGAAAAGATACAAGTAATCTTTTTTCAGAATGATGCCACAGGCACGTGTGCAAAAAGCAGGATTCTAGTTCCAACTCATATGTTTCTCTAGAAGCTTAAGTTCTGCTTCATATACTGCCTGAATGAATGGACTGCAGGAAGCCTTTAGACTTCAGTGATTCATCAAAGATCATATAACGAGACAAAGGTGCAAGTCCTTGCCCTTATGTCTTAGCGGCAAACTGCTACTTCTGGTTTGAACTGCTAATTTCAGCAAATGTGGGGATTTTATTAATTTGTTTTACTTGATATTGGCCTAAAATTTTCCATTTGTGCAGATAACTTAATGTGTCATCACCCCCTCAGTATGGTTGGTTGGACTTTGCTTTCTTAAGCTTTCTGTTAAGCATTGGAAAGTAAACAATTTTTTCAAATGACCTCCTCTCACATTCTTGTCTTTAATAGTTGTAAAATATTTTGAAAGGGGCAATTGTTTGGTGTTATTATAGTACTATGAATGTATTTTCTGCTTTATAACCAGCATATGATCGCTTTCCCAAGAAGCTTACATACCAAGTCTTTGTTCTTCTGCAGGTTTACTCATGTGCATAACTTCAGCACATGTGTATAACTTATCCAAATCTTGCACATCATGGGCCAGTTTAGCTGAGACTGATTTTGCAAAACTTGCACATGCATTTAAAAAAAAGATGAGACGAGAGCATTATTATTGTCTACAGGTACTAGCATGCAAAAAAATGATCTGTTCTGATCTTTTGCTACCTTTGCTCCTGTTCTTCTGCAGGAAAATAACCTTTGGAGCTACAACACTGCCCTTCCACAACATTGCCCTTCCTCCTCACTGTGGTGTCATCTAAGAAGGAAAGATTTTGCAGCAGTTCTGTTACCAGCTTAATTTTGAGTTTAGGGAGGTCTTCAATGCCGCCATCTGCCTGTCCATAAAAGCGCCTTCTGACTTCAAAGTCCTCTTTTTCTGTCGTGGCATGTTCTGTAGGCAGTTTTAGCAGCTTTACATTAAGGAGTTCAGAGTTTGAAGCAGTTTGGCTTCATTCTGACCTAAACAATGATCCTGAACTTCAGCATGGGTTGTTGAAAACGAGACAGTTTTTAAAAGTTGCTTTCAATTACATTTTTTTTCCTCTCCTCACATAAATTCCAGGGTTTGTGAAAAGCTCTCAAGGCACATTGTGTTGGCAGAGCAGTAATGAAACAGATGTGATTCCTGTACTTTGCCTTAACACTGGTTTAACAAATGCTGTTCCAGCTTCTTGATTATGCCTGTCAGCAAAGATGGCAGTAGAGTGATTTTGGGGTACTTAACTTTGGTGCAGTTGTAACCTCCATGAGTTTGGTTTAGATGCAGTTCTCAAACTACTGTTGGTTGGAAATATTTTAAGACAAACAGTAATTAACCATTACAGCACAGTGTCATGGGAAATGGCTAATTCTCCATCTCTTACATCTTCAGAACATATTTTCTTCAAAATGTGCTCTAATCAAACATCATTCTTAAGCATAGTTCAGGGAGAATTAGGTAAAATGAACTTTGCTTGTACTTAGAAAGGTCAGTATTGCCTTCCAGCCTTAATCTCTGTGAATGAAAACTATTTCTGACTATTCCTGTGAGGGAGTTATTTGAAGCATACATTCAGTTAGAAGTGGGTTTTTTTTCATCATCAGTCCCTTGAAGTACTTTTTCAACTTTGTTTCCAGAATTAGTAATACATGTTTTCATGTGTACTGTATGTGAGTTACCCTCTAGTGAGGTGAATATTGTAATCTGAAGTATGACTTACATTTTGCAATAAAAAGTTCAGTTTTGTTTGTTTGATCTTTACTTCTTTAGCTGGATATTGTCTGTCATGGTTTTTCTTTTTCATCCTGTAAAATTCTAATAATGTGTTTAGAAAATGTTTAGTTTGAGGGCAGTGAGAGATTTTGCAGACCAAATTTTTATTCCTCTCTGAAAGTACAATACTTTGTCTTTTCCAGAAGTGAATAATCATCTTACAATTACATGGAATATTTTTGTGCTACTTGAAAACTCACATTAATAAATTCAAAAGCATCAGTTTCTGCAGTAATGGAAAGATAGCAAAGATGAAATTCGTGTCAGGGAAGCCCAGGTCCTTTTCTGAGGCCCTGAAATAGAGGAGAGACAAGGACCTGTTAGGATTTTTGTCATAGGAATTTTCTTCTGACAGATTTTAGACCTCACAGTTCAAACCCTTACATGATGAAATTCAACTACTTGGTAAAAAATAAGGATTACCAGGGTGAGTGGTGTTTATCTCAGTTACCCTTCTGTGTTCTCAGCTTCTTGGCTACAATCAAGATCAGTTTTTGATATGCCATAACCCAACTTCCATTTCAGTTTGTGTGCTTACATAAATAATTCTAGTGCCTGCCTCAGCTGCGACTGTTGCTTTCATAAGCGGTGTCACTGAAACTTGCATGCCTTTTTCTGTGTCATCTCAGACATCAGTTCTAAGTGGCAGTAGAAAAACTCAAGAACATACAGATCAGTTTTCCAATTTGTTGTTCTTTTCCAGAGCAGAAGGTTCCTGGAGATAAAGGACACTTTTTATATTTTTATGTAGGCACTTATCTTTTTAGTGATAAATTAATGTCAGTTTACTGAAGGTGTCTTAAGCTCTCCACTGTAAAGAATTTTTTTATAATTCCAGTTTGACATTTTCTTTTGACATTCCCACATTCGTAAGTTTTTTTGGCTTTGGTGAGTTCTTCCCAGATTTCTCGAAGGCAAGGGCTTTTTTGGTTATATTACTGTAATTCTTCATTGCAGCTATGGCAGGTAGAAAAGGTGAAAAGCAAGAAAGGCAAGCAGCAAGGCAAATGCAAAGAGCTAATTTTATGGCTTAAAATAAAGTGAGATTACACTTATATGTGTTTTGGGAACAGGAATTTAATAAAAAGTTGCAGCTCGGTGTCAAATCTAAAGAGTCAGGTTAAATGTGATAATATCCAACACTGTCCTGAAGGTAGGAGAGATAGATTATGCATAACCATATGTTTGATTGTGCACTGCTTTATGTAAAACTAGGTGGATAATGAACTGATGTGGTGCTTTTATATAGTCGTATCTAGAACACTACATAGAGATAGAAGATGCTCTTTCTGTGTGTGACACTTAGAGATTGCCAATAAAAGAGCCAATAAAAATTGAGTATCAGTTTAAATAAAATAACAAAAATAAAATAATAAAACATCACTAAAACCAATAATAAAATAATTAAAAATTGAGTAGCAGTTTATGTAGTACAAAGATTAGATAATGAAACATGAAGAGCTAAATGAAAACTCATATTTTGTAATGTGGAGGAGGGGGCTGTAGGACTACAGTTAGTGTGCTGAATCATACATGATTCCTATTCTAATAGTAGTTTCTTTGATGTAGAATTATGGATAGTAATTGCCTGGTATTCCTCTGCTATGGATTAAATTTCTAAAGTTTCCTTTATTTATCAATCTACTATAGATGCTTAGTTGAGTGAATGATTTTGCAATCTGTCCCACAAAATGCAGGTTAGAATGGAAGATCCACATTTTTTTCTGTCTCTTAGAATAGTTTGCCACTTGTATAGCTGTCTTCTCTTGATCCTAGTAGCGTCTACCTTTGTTTTGCAGCTACAACTGTGAGTTTATTGCTTAAGCGGTTACTGGCTGTGTCCTGGTAGCGTCCTGGTAATGTACTGTAGTGTACCCCCATCATATGTAAATCTCAGCATTCAATATTATTTTAGGAGAACAGTGAGTAATTCGTACCAGGAGACCCCTCTGTCGCCACTTGGGCATACTCTCCATTTCTGTCATCTGTTGGTGACTGAGTATTTTCTTCCACTCCCAAGATGGTTGGCTGTGAGGACATGTAATCTGAGACAAAACCCATGCTTCTGAGCAGTCCTACTGGCGTGCTTTGTCCGTGGCTGTGAAGGTCATGAGCCACAAACCCTTTCTTACCACTAAATCAGCTTTTCTTTTTGTTCTTCCATGTTTTGGTAAGCAGTAGGAACTATTGGATTTATACGTATAATGGGGCACATTGGAGCTCTTGGAGCCATCAGCTTCTGCACATTGCAAAGGCATGGATAGTTCAGAGCTACAGATCACAGGACTGAAGTTGACTTTATGTGGAAGCAGAATGCTTGTACAAGATGAAAAAACTTCTCAGAAATCATCTGAGCAACCTGGTGTAGGAGAAGGTGTCCCTGCCCATGGCAGGGCGGTTGGAATTAGATGATCTTTAAGGTCCCTTCCAGCCCTTTTGCCCTTCTCTTTAGAAGCGGGTCAGGCGTTACTGACCTGTTCCTGACAGATTTTTGTCACACTTATTTTTAAAATTTACCCCCCATCAGTGAAAGTTTTATAACTTCTAGACTGTTAGTCTATTTCACTGCCTTAATTACAGTTTTTAAGATATCCGTATAAATACTGTTTCCTTTCATCTTCTCGGTACCCTGTATCTATCTGGAGATAGCTATGTGCTTTTCTTCTCTAAAAGTTTTACTCCAATTTTTGTAATAACAGACTTTGAACTGAACTTTCTTTATGTGATCTCTTTAGCTAGGGATGAGCTAATTACTTTTAATTCAAAGCAGTAACTCAGTTCCTTCAAGACAGGAGAATTTGCTGGAATTATTGGCTGCAGATGTAAAGGCTATGGAGAAACTTAAGGTGTTACTTTCAATAAAAAACATAATTTGATCTAATTGTTCAGTTTATCCTTCTGTTTTCTAACTGTATTAATTGTATGTTTCTTGTAATTATTTAAAATTTTCTTGTGCCTCTTATGACTTCTTTGTGGGTTGTTACCTGTTTTTAAAAAAACAGTCCTTTAAATCACCACCTACTCTCCCATTTGGTTCATACTTCTTGTAACATATGTGTGAAAATTGAAAAGTGCGTTGTGGGGCAGACTACACCAGTATTGAATAGAACATTGTTTTTTTCCTACGTGTTTATTTTAGTTTAGTTTAATTTTTTCCTCTAATAGTGTTATGATATTGTCTCACTGTCAGTAGCCCCTAGATCCTTTTTTGCAGAGCTGCTCTTTAGCTGGTCATTGCCTATCTCTTCAGTTATTTATTGCCTTTAAATACCATTGTCCCTGTTTGTATTAGATTACTTGTCCAGTTTGTCAGAATTGACTTGCCTTCCAGGGTTGTTTGCAACCCTGGACTGATTTTCTGTTATCTGCGTTCCCAATCCATGTACTTTATTTTGCCATATGGAAATCCTGAACCCTCTCTGAAACTCTACTACAAATATACATGTAGTTTAACTGTACTAATTATTTATTTAATATCATTTTCGCACCTGTTTTATACCTACTCAAAAGTACTTTAATTTGCAACTTACTTACCTATTTTATAGATGAGAATGCTGTGTAACAAAAGTGTTACTGCAATAAAGATGTTTTTCCTCTACCCATTAAGCATATTGCTTGATCAGAGAGGAAAATCTTTTGATCTTGTATTGTTCCTGAGGAGCTGATGTTGCCTTTTGTTCTGTATGTTATCTTGTTAAGTGCTTTATTAAAACAAAAAATCTGCTTGTAGTTGTTCTGGTATTTTTGAGTGTTCTGAAGTTGTGTTGACTGGCCTATGAATTTCTGGATTTACCTTTCTCTTCTTTATAAAGACAAGTTTTTTTTCATTTCCTTGTGGTTTGGAACCTTACCTGCCTTCAGTGAGGCCTCAGAGAAAGCTGTTAGAGACCATTGTGTTGGGAAACTTACCTAAAGCATTTAGGGATGAATTTCTTTAGATCTCACAGTGTGAAAAATATCTAACGGTGCAGTCTTTGATAATATGTTTTTCCTACGCTTAAATCTATTCCCTTCACCACTGCTACAAATTGCATTTTTCTTTATTATACTTAACCTGTTAAATGACAGTAGAAGCGAAGAAGGTATTTAAGAGCTTTTCAATGTATGCTATTGTTTCTGATCTTAATGATTTGGCAAGCTTTCTTTGTAATCCTGTACATTCTTTCCTTTCCTAGTTATATCTTATTTTATGTCTAGCAATTCTGCCCTTTTTTTTTTTTAAATTTCTTGATTCCAGCTGAATTCCTGCTTGGGCTTGCCCATGTCTCTTCTAGGCAGAAGATGATGCCAGCAGAACAGGCTGTGGCATTGCAGGGCTTCACAGCTATTGCCTTGCTCAGTGTGGTGTTTGACTCTCGACTATCTTAAAGAACTCTTGGTTTGGTCTCCTGTTTGCTGACTTTTAAATACTTTCTAAAGAATTGTCTAAAGTATTATCTATTCAAAGAAATGCACTTTGGAATTTTTAAATGGTTTTATCCCAGTTTGGGAAAAAAAAGGTCAAAACTTGCCTTGCAACAGATCATCCAGATCTTACCAAGTCTCCAGCTGGGCTTCTTAGTGACTGTACTTTTTAATAATTAAAATAAATGATAAAACATACCACTGGAGTAAAGGTAGAAATCCAGTTAATGAAAAATGAAGGGGTAACATACTGTAGTGGTTGCATAGGTAAGTAATGTGTATATATCTTTGTGCAAACTGTTACAAATATGTGCCATTTATAAGGAAATGCTTTTCAAAACGTCTCTATTAATTGGCTGCTTTTGTTTTTACAGCATACACAGCTCAGGCAGAGAAGACAGGCCCTGGTACTCCTACAGATGCTCATGCCAGAGCCTTATTGCTTTGCAATGGACCTTTAGAACATTATGACTTTCTGATTAAGCAAGAAGAGCTGAAGAATGATGAGCAACAAAGAAGAGTTGTGCAGCACCTGCAGAAGTTGCATGAGAGCCTTAAAGGTTACAGCATTGATTCAAAAAATCTTCTCTCAAAGGTGAGGCTTATAGTGATAAAAATGTTTTTTTGCATTTATGTTTGCTCATAAGAATGTGCTTAAAATGCATAAGTTTCTGTCATTGACATGAATCTTGTTTTTGCAGGTGGGTCTTTACAGATACGTCATTCTTCGTATTTCAGTCTCTGTTCTTGCTTTTTTTCGGTTTATAAAGTCCAGTGGCACTCTAGAAGTAACCAAATTAAATATTATTGAAATAATTCTGCAAGAAAATCTGATATGGTTTTAGTTATGTCCACTGTCTGCCTTTCCAAAATGTTGTTTGGCTATAGAAGAGAGAGGCCTAATCCGGATTTTAGTTCTCAAGCATGGATATTATACTTGTGTGTTTGGATTACATTAACTGAATGCTGATGCTTTGTGTTCTAACAGATCTTTCATGAGTAATTTCCACGTGATACTATAGATCAGATAGGACTTTAAAATTTTTTTTCCCATGTTGTTGTCTCTGGGTGAGGTGACAAAGAATGCAGAGGTGTGATCTGTGCCCTGGTTGAGTTTTGGAGGGGCATCACAGCCTCTTTTCAAAGGATAAACAAAAATTCAGACATATCCCTGTTGCACCAGAGACTTGGGAGTCATAGTCCCTTAGCATTAGTAATGCTGTTAGCCTGCTGTTGCATCTCTGCAACTTTTCCCTGAAGCTCTTGGCACAGTGTTTTCCAGATGGTATTCCATGTCTTGTTCTCATGCTATTCTCAGGTTGCTCTTGTGGCCTTCCACCTGCAAATACTGATAGCATTGTTATGGCAGGCTCTTATGGGAAGAAACTAGAACTGGTGGGAGAGTTCCCCCCTCAGCTTTCCTTGACCCTTGTTTTGTAGATTTGAGTTTGTATCCGAGAAAACCAAACTTAGTGCCCACCAAAGTACATAAGATGTTTAATTACTCGGTAGATATTAGGCCATCGTAGATGTACACAGAAGCTGAACAACCAGCGAATATTCTTCATTTGCACCTGATTGACATGCTGGAGTCAGCACAAAATGTCATAAGCTGTGGTGAGGGGAAACAAGAGCAGAGTGTTTGACTGAGTCTGATGATAAAAATATAGTGCTGGGAAGAAAGCAAGGCAAAATACACATTGCCTTCATCACCTGTACTCTCCCTGTCTGCACTGGAGAGACACTCTGCCTCTAGGAGGAGGGAAACTGTCACTACTCTTCCCAGCCAGCCTCAAGAGTGTTTTTCTTGTGCTCTCTCTATTCCTCTTGCACCACTTTTGGTTTATTTTTCATCAGAAGTGCCTGTCACATTTACAGTCAATATTTGCCATCATCTGCGGTCCTTGCTAACAAAGCTCTGTGTCAGCCTTTCTCAGCATTCGTTACACAACATGCCTCCTCTGATGGGCATAAGTCTAAATATGTAACTCTACTGAACTTCTTACCTAACCATATACTTCCCATTACAACCCCAAATTCTCCTGGTACCTGGCACAAATACTGTATTTGGTTTGCTTGGCAAGCCCGGATGATGTGGCATGGGATCAGGAGAGCCAAAGCCTACAAGGTTTAAGTGCCTTAAAATGGCACACTGTCCTGTGGCCTTTAGGTACCAAATGACAAGTTACCACTCTAAGGCTCTTGCAATGAATATTAGCTTCAAGGTGTGAAAAGAAAGTAGAGAAGAGAACACGTATTATACCTGTAAATGGGCCTGTTAGTATATATATTAGTATAGCAAGGTGCAGAGCAGTGGGACATGCCTCTAACATCGCTTGAATGTCTCAAACTCAGATATGTAGCTGCAGATAATATATTTGCTAATCATGTGCTTGACTGAAAATGCCTTAAATGTCTGCCTGCCTCCTGATGGAAGGAAGGAGACTAAACACCTGGGAAGGAGCTCTTTTTTTACTGAGAAGAAACCTGAATGGGAAATAATTCCATGGAGCAACAGTCAGGCACTCTGGAAGAAAAAATATGCAAGTACAGGAAGCAAAGTCCAAAGGCAAGACTGTTCCTAAAGGGCAGTGAGTGTGTCTTTGGAAGGTCTGTTGTGGAAGCATCATCCTTATGGGTCCCTTCCAACTTGAGATATTCTGTGACCCAACTTAAATAGAGGGCTTGGCCACATGATCCCCTGAAACCCCTGCCAACCCAGATCGTTCAATGATTCTAACTCTGATGTGGGAATTCATCACATTATTTATCTTTTTACTTTGGGGATTTCTTTAATTAATATTATTAAAAATATAAAAACAGTGTAAAAATTATAGATGTAGATTGAAAACTGTATGTTTATGGTATTTTAAAACTTACTAATGTTGTATGTGGGTGTGTGCCTGTAAATTGATGTTGTCTTGATGCATTTGTGGGCTAACTCTTGAGTCTGAATCAGTCTCCTGATGTAATTTGGGCAAGTACCAAATGAAAAATAGAAAGTTCCTCTTTGAAAAATGGTTATTTCTTATCTTTGGTATCCAGAGCAATATGGCAGCATGCCTGAATGCAAACCTTTTTTGCTTAAGTGTAAGGAGATCAAGCTGGAATCAGCTTATCAAACTATTTCTGTAAGTGAAATCTAGCTGGCCAGAGTTTTATATCTTGAGAATTGTTGATGTGAAAAGTTTTTGGGTTTGGGTGTTGTTTTTCTTTTTCATCTATCTGGACTTCTTTTTAATCTTTGGTGTTAGGCTCATAATCTTTTAATTTGTCTATCTCAAAATTGTCTTATTGTGCCTGGAATGTAAAAGAAGTCACTTGAAAGGGAGCTGGTTGTCAGGTTTTCTCCTGTATTATTTTTGGACATACTGCCAGACTTTTATTCATTTTCATATTCTAGAAAAAAAAATCATGATGAAGGCATTGGTCATATGTCAAACCTGAGGATCAGTAGGCTAAAGCATTTTGATCTTTACTAGAAAACTGTTTTGGATATTTGGATATTAGGTTCTGAAAGTGTTGCCTTTGAGAATAGTTTTGAGAGCTGTATTGTGTTAACCGGAGGGTCCTGAATCACTGTTAGGTTAGGTGTTTTATACTGGCTTTGTAGATCAACCATTATGTGGGTTATTTACTGATTCTTTGATTGGGAAGCATGAATAAGGAAGAAAGTCTGTATTGCAGAGAACAAATACTAATCTTATTTTATTTAAGGAAATGCAATCCTACTTTTTCGCGTACATAACAGAGCTAATTGTAGTGTAACCAGATTGACTGACACTTCCTTAAAAGGAAAAAGTCAAATGCCATTTTTAAAGTTGAGAATATGTTTTTTCACTAGTTCATTTAAAGCACTCCACTTCTTTATTTAACGTTGCTTCAATTCCATGCTTTAATTTTAAACCATCTTTTAAGAATTGTTGCATGGCTCATTGGTGGAACTAATGCCACAGTCAGTGAGAGGCAGCTGTAGAACTACTTGCTATCAGGGTAAGTGTTGTTGTAGTTTGAGGTTTTTTTCTAGAGCTTGATATTTCTATGGAAATCTCAAGACTGATAATCAAGATTGAGCACTGTAGTACCATGCCATACATCAAAACTCCAGAAAAGAAGGAGAGCAGTGAATTTTGCGTAAATCTGTTAAAGCCTAGCTCATTTAATAAAATTCAATCAAATCATGATTCAGGCTGAAGAAGTCACAACAGCTTTGTTTCTGTTGTGTTGTCTTTGAGGATGTTATTTGCCAGTTCAAACAGAGCTCCTTTTGAGATAAAATGAAGCCAAATAGAGTATGGATCAAATTCTAGTGCAGACAAGGTTTTGCTTCAGCAAAGTTGTAATCAACATGCTTAACAAAGGTTTTCCCCAGAAGAAGTGACAACTGTGACTAGGTAGTTGGTAAAATCATATGCTCGTCATATGTCTGCATCTGTTGAGGAGTTTCCTAAGTAAGCAAAATACCTGTTTTTCTATTATGGACTTCCAGAGTAGGGATGCTGTTGCAGACTTAGTTCAGGTTTAGAGAGTAGAACTAAGGCTTTTCATGCCAAGAAGAGGTGATGGTGAATACTGCTGCCTGGAATTGGCCTGGGTTGAATAAGATTTGTGTAGATTTATGAGTGGAATTAGTTCACGTAACTAGTAGAAGGGATCTCCATGGAGTACTAATGATACAGGGCACAGGTAGATCCCGTATTTGGGAATAGCTTGTTGGCACTCTCCTCTCATGAGGGCCTCGTACTTTGTAACTTTGAATATGCTAGGAAGTAAAAGATAGACCTTATGTTTTTGTGGTAGAACAGTTGGTTTCCCTTTTTGTTTTGTACTTAATGGGCTTTAATAGATGTAAATGAAACAAGTGGTTGTATTTTAAATTATTTAAGGATTTATTTAAAAAAAATCAAATACTTTATCAGTTATACTTAGTATCTTGTAGATTGGCTTTTTGGTTTTTCAGGAGGTTTTTGGCAACTTGACTAGCCTACCTTTAGTATGAAATCTCTTGTGTTGAGAAGAGATTTATCTACTAGCAGCTTTTTAGAAATAAAAAAATAGTGGTGCTTGGCATTTCAAGTGTACTCATGTTTCCTGGCTCTATCATTGAAGAGAATGTGGTTGAGAGACTGCCTTGAAGAAAAGTGGGGGGTGGTGGAAGAGAAGTATCTCTCAGCCTCTTCTGTAGTCTGATCTTCCTTATTTTATTGGCTGAGTTCTTCTGTGATAGAATTGCAGAAGCCTCTTCTAAAATAGCAGTTATTCCAGAAATAGAAACTTTGCACTCATGACAAGAATGGTCTTTGATTTTGATTTTGACACTTTTTGTGTGAAGAGTTTCATTCACTAAAATATGGTAAAAGTAGGATTAGGGAGTAAATATTTGTATCAGATACAATAGTGAAACCTTTCAGTGTTTATAGAAGGGGCTTATATTACCTCACAGGCCAAAGCTTTCTGAAATGAGTAGTTTGGGGCATATACCATGACACCAGCCATTTTCTTCATGGTAATAAAACTTTTTTTTGTGATGTGTTTTTTGGGGGGCATCATCTTAGAAGGAATCTCAGGGGAAAAAAACAATTAGTCTTGCTGCCAACTAAGTAGGCTTCTGTTTTTCAAAATTATTGCTCGAATTTGAACAAGGACTTTGATCTTCAACTTGGTGAAGGCATGACCTTCCTTGTGTATTGAGATATTTTGAGATCCTCTGAATTGAAGTTCAAGGCTGTAAGAGTTTGCACAGACATTTCAGATCTCTAGCTTTTCAAAATAATATCAATTGGAACTTCTTAAGAGTTGTTGAGTTGCTGCACTAATGACTTGAAATAAGCTCAATTATAAGTGAGGTCATGTTTTGAAAAGAGGTATGAACAATAGTAAACACCATTCAAGACCTTGAAAATGTCTTCAGCTACAAGAGCAGCCAAAAAGGAGCCTGAAAGAGTGCGAGAAAGAGGCAGTTTTGTTAGTGTTTAAGGGGGACTTGTCTCTTGGATTTTGCAAATTTTAATTAACCACCTTAGTCGCCTAACCATCTTAAAAGTTTTTCAAATCAGAGTGTAAATATTCCCAGGAAATGAGTTGCTTGCTTCTGGTATTTGAGTGTGGGAGAAGGTGGGAAGACGTTGCATGTTATTGAAGATATTTAGGAAAGAATAAGAAATTGTCAGAATGAAGGAGATGTTTTGACCAATTTAATTCCTTAGATGAGGCAGGATATTGTTTGATTGAAAGTGAAGTTTAAGCAAAGAAAAAACCCGATCTGATAGGATCAAAGCAAGGCTTGCAGTTTTGAAACAGAAATGCGGCTTTGAGCAACCTGGTCTAGTGGAAGGTACCCCTGCCCATGGCAGGGGGGTTGGAACCAAGTGATCTTTAAGGTTCCAAACCATTCTGTGATTCCATGAAAACATTTTGATAACACAGAAGAGAATTCTGTAAATCTAGGGATACTGATGTTTGTATCATCTTGTGGAAGTGTAAATGTTTTTAAGATATGAATGATTTTCAAATTAAAATCTGTAAGTTAGCTGTCTATGAAAGGAAAAAAGGCTGCTGCTGTAGCATGTCTTGATGATAATGAAACTCTGTGAAGCACTGAATTTATGCTTTCTTAAGTTATTGCAAAGAATGTTGTGGGAATTAAGAAACTTGGAGGACTCAACCAATTTGACGCATTTGTGGTGCTGCCCTTGATGAAAGGGTGTGGGGAGCCTTTAAAACTTATGTATAAGCGTTTCAAAATTCTCCCCTTCATACTCAAATTTTGTGCATCACTTACTATCTCTACGTTAGTACATTCTAAATATTAACTTGAACATCCTTAAATATTACCACTATTGCAAAAGAAAATGTACTGTCAACAAATTGAACATTTTTATACTGAGACTCCAGATATTCGTCAGGATAATATGGGAATGAGGAGTGAGGAGAAGCTCATTCATTTAGTTTATCTTCCTGCATTTCCTACTTCTCTCTCTTCCCTCCCTGAAATAAACTAGACTGTCCTTATTTTCAGGTAACTGGAGGATCTTTTGCATTAGTTCTCCCCCGTCCTTCTTTCAGAGTGTGTGTTTGAATAGAAGCAAGATCAGTCTTCTGCTTTCTTTACCCTCACATGCCATTGACATTCCCAACTGCTCGCTGTGCTATAAATTGAATCAAGAACACTGATGGGATTTTATCAGAAATCCTAGTTGGAAGTTGCTCTTTTTCTTACACAACTTCCAGAAGATGCATTAAAATAATTAAAAAAAAAAGAAAAAAATCCATTTTATGATTATGCAGAACAACTTGAGATTGGTAGGATATCTGAGTTTTCAGTATTAAAAATCTACTAATCAAGTTTGCTTTTTAAAAACAAAATATATTTCAAGAAAAAAACCCAAAACAACCCAAGAATATAAAAATAAATTCTTAGCATTATACAGTACCTGACAGGATTAAGGAAGTGGTTATCCTGAAGCTGTCAGTAGTGTCACTTTTGGCAGAAGTATATGTAAAATATTTCCTACAAACTTCTTTAATTGCTCAAAGAGGATGAGGTTTTCTGACATTTGATTTGCTTTTAGAGATGACCAGCTTCAGCAATTAGATATCACTCAAAAATTGCTGTCTTCACAGGATAGCTAATTTCATTTTTTAAATCAAACAGAAATTGATTTAGACTTTTATGGAGCCCAAGCCATTATATTTATTTTTCCTTTAGTCAAAACCCCTTTTTTCTGTAACATGTTTTCCAGAAATAAATATGCCTAAAAGAAAAATATTAAGATGGTTAAATGTAATTAATAAAAAAATTGCAGTGAAAAAAAATGGTTTAAAAATGTAGGCATTAATACTTGTTCTGGTTACATAACTTTTACAAAGACAAGTAAAGCTGTGCTTTCTTTTTCTACCTTAGTGTCATTCCTTGTGAAAGTGCAAATCAGATTGATACAGCCTTTCTGTCAAATAAATTGATTGTGATAATCTTTTGTCTTGATAAAATGATTGTTGCTAATATCAAATTAAAACCAAAGAAATTGTTATGAGTGTCTTTCTTTTGGATTTTTTTTCCATTCCTCCTTTCTTTGCTGTGTGACTTTGAGCATCAGTAGTTTTACTGAGTGCAAGCTCCTAAAAAGTACACAATGAAAAATATTCAACAGGTAAATTGTCTTGCAGTGCTTTGAAAGCACAGGCAAAGAGTTGCAGCCTTATCTATTAATGGAATGGTTTCAGAACATCTGATTTGATGATAGAAATTTTTGATTACCCTATTAATATAGCTTAAATGAAATCCGAAAGGGGATCTTATGTAAGAGCCATACTTGGATATTTTCTGAATGAGCTGGTACTCCAGACCTGAGATGTTACCTTTCTACCTTTTGGTCACGAATTTTCTTTCCTATTCAATTAGTGTCTTGCTGCTGACTCCTCTATTGCTTTAACATGGCACAGTATTTTGAAGAAGTGCTTTAGATTCAAGTTGTTTAGCAGTTACCCAGCTCCAAATGAGACCCCTGTGTTGCAATTTTAATATTCTTCTGTGTTGCCTCAGCCCATAAAGCTCTCAAGGTGGAGCCCTTTAAAATAACCAAATACTCTTCTGCAGTGTTTTTGTGGATGTCAATTCAGTTTCATGGATTTGATAGAATTTTTGTTAAGATCTCTGTTTTTTTAGAAACTCTTTCTTTTTAAAATTACACCTGGAAGTGGCTATGCACAATACTTGGGGGGAGGGGGAGAGGACTATTTCAAATGGAAAGTCTTAGTGTAATTGGAAGTTTTTCCATAAAAATATGGATTTGAGTAAAGTAGAATAAACCATCAGGTGTCATAATATATGTCCTGAATAGTATTAAGAAATTTAAAATTTTAAGCAGTATTCATTCCAGATAAAAGTAACTCACTTGAAAAAATGGTTAATAAAAGGCATACTTTTGAAAATATTTTTTTAGATTTTCATATTTTTATGCATATACACGTGCATGTGTATATAGGTACATATTTTTACTGTGACTCCATTTATTTCAATAATGTTTAAATCAGAGATGATTCTGCATTTAAGATTCAAAGCTGAGAGAAAGAGGTCTTACAATGCTCACTGGCTTTGCAATACTGATTTTCTGAATCCTATTAGTTTATATCTTTAGCAGAACTGCTCTAATAGATATATAATGCATACATCTATGAATGCTATAACAGTGCCTAATTTTATATCGTTTTTTTCTGGGACTGTTCAAATGGCTTAATGAGGGAAAGGATTTGTTTTGATGATGAAAGATTGGGAAATATTAAATCATTATATATGTGTTCTGATAAAAAGGCTTGTGTGCTAGGACTAGGAATGGGGATACTTTCACAGTGATCTGGGAGAAAAACCCCAACGAAACCCTGCATGTATGCTTTGCCTCTTTTATAGAACTCACACAAGTACAACATTGATTGCCTATCAATTCTGAGCTAATGGTTTATTCAAGATTGCACTTTGCTACCTAGTGCTACGGTTGTGGTTAAGTATAGCTACTTTCTTACTATACCACAGCAATATGTTTGCTTTTATTTTACCCCCTGTTTATTCTTTTATTCTTGATTTGCAGCTCCTTGCCAAAACCAAACCCCCTAAAGGTGTTTATGTGTATGGAGATGTTGGTAAGTTTCATTTACATCCAATAGAATTTTCTCTAATGCATGTCTCTTTGAATTCTGAACTGTCTAAAAGCTTTATGTTTATGTAGCTTTATTGCTTCAATGAATTTTACAGGAGTAGTTTTCTTCCACATTATGATATTATTTAATACAGTTAAAGTCGGAATCCTGGGAGCTGTTTGATTGAGCCACATTACTATATGTAGTTTTCAGCGTTACCCATTCCCTATTGTTTAAGAATGCAGTTTAAGAATTTGGGAAGTAATTGTGGAGGCCACCAGAGGGAATTCATATATTCTAATTGCAACAGTGCAGCATGAAATAATACTTGCTTTCCGAAGGAAATACTAAGGATGCTTTCTGGAGTCATTTTTGCAACCTTTGGGTCATCTCTGTATGGATCAAAATTTTAAAACAGAAAAATAAAAATGCAGTTGTTCCAAGTTTTTGAACAGAAAACATAGCTGTTCTTCACAGCACTCTGGTCTTGTACTCACTCTGTGGAAGACTATTGTTGAAGTAATTCAAAGCTCTCAAACAATTGTCGTAATCTGTACATACTGTACTTAACTACTGGTTGAGTGCTTTTTATTGTTTTTATTTGAAGGCACAGGAAAGACAATGGTGATGGACATGTTCTATTCTCACTTAGAAGTAGAAAGGAAAAAGAGAGTCCATTTTCATGGCTTCATGTTGGAAGTACACCAGAGTAAGTGCGGACACAGGTATTGACAAGAATTTTATGAAATATGGTATCTATAAAAAGAACTATCTCATTCTCGTGTTCATAATCGTGTTCTGTAACTTTATTCAAGTATTTAAGCAAAGGGAAAAAAAAGGTAAAAAAATAGGAGAAATATTGAAGCATTTTAGCATTTTCTGTCAGACCAGTGACGATATTAATTGCATATTATTTCTCACATATCTTTTCTGAAAGAGATATATATACACCTGATTGTATAGAAACTTGGGTGTGTTGTTTAGGATGAAATCCTTAACTAAATGTTTTCCAGTTACCAATTAGCTTACATGAAATCTGAAGGAGGCAATTGCTAAAACTGAAAAGGTTAAACTCCATCTGCATTTTGAATAAACAATAACTAAATCAGGTATAAATGCCAAGGAGAATGGAAACTATTCTGGTTGGCTAATTTAGTAATACTATGAGTGATATGGAGGAAGAAAATAATAGAAAGAAGTTCATCCTAAGTTTCAGGAAATTTTCTGACAGGGTGAAAGGGCACTTTGTTTTGACGGAGATGCTGTTTTAGAGATTTTAAAATTTGCTTCTGTTTCTAAATTCTATGACCTTATATGACTGTGAAATTGTTAACTGTTGCTGTAATTTACAAGTGTTGTGACAGCTGCATTTTTCTTGTGGGGCTTTCATCAGTGTAAACAACTTGAGCCACTTTTAGTGCTCACTTTTCTATCATCTCTGGGTCACTCTTGAGATCTGCCATTTCCATTTTTTGTCATTTCTGCTTAATCTTAACAAAGATAGCTTCCTACTGCAAGGTCGTCATTTTCCAAATGTTTGTTTGTAGACAGATGGAATACAATCCATGAGACAGTAAAGTATGGATATAATAATCTTACCTCGTGCCAGTACCATCATCTTCACATTTTCAAGCATAACTGTGCTGCTATGTCTGCATTCTTTCAACTAAATGCGTTCTAAGAATACCTTCAGAGCAAGATAAAACAGTAATTAATATCAATTTATAAAAGATAAGGTATAGGTGCGTAGCATTCAAGACTCCTTTGATTTTTGTTTTATATATTCCTAAACAAAAAAAAGTACGAATCATAGAATCTGTAAGCTTTTAATTGTTGCCTGGATGCTGTTGAAAACTGTTTTGCCCTCTTGAAACTAGATTAAAGTTTGAAGCTTTCTTATTTTTACTAGGCTGGGCTAGTTTTTATTTGGTAGCTAAATAATTTTGTTCTTCCTATCCTAGAAAAAGAAATAAGAAATATTTGCTCTTTTCTGTTTTCTCGATGAAGGAATACATCGCCTTAAGCAGAGCTTGCCAAAGAGAAAGGCGGGATTTATGGCCAAATCATATGACCCAATTGCACCCGTGGCAGAGGAAATAAGCAAAGAGGCTGCTCTCTTATGTTTTGATGAATTTCAGGTAAGAAGTCAGAGATTACTCCTTTGCTTCAAGGAAAACTACATAAAATTACTTTTGATCTTAAAATATGACCCTTGTTACTGCTAATATAATATTTGAATCACTGGCGAGTAGCAAACTGTAGAAGTTGAAGAGTGTAAGTCATTTCACAGTTTTGAAGATTGGAGGGATTTTGGTTTTTTTTTTTTTCCACAGTAGATAAGATGCAAGTTGGCGGTGTAAGTCCCTTTATAGTGCTTTTGTTTAGCAATCTGTTTACTGATCCTACAGGGAGGAATTAGAATTTGTCAAGAGGCTCGTGAATACTTCAGGGCAAGGGCCATCATCCTACATAGAGTCTGCCCAGTACCACCTGATACTTGCTAGGCGTGCCTGGTCTTTGCTGTAGTTCATACAGTGCTACAAAATACTCTTTGTGGTTAAGGATATGTAAATAACTCATCAGATTCAACCTAAATTCTTTCCTAGAGTTACTGACGTCTTTGGCATGACTGTGCCAGATTACATCAACTAGCATTTTAAGAAACTTGCATTGAATTAAATGTGAAAATTAAAATAAGCTTGTAAAATGATCTTTGCACAAGCTAACTTGATTGTTTCATTTGTTTTAAACACCTTGTGAATTTTGTTTTAAGGGCACATCACAAACTTAAGTGTAAAATTGCTTTATTTATTAGTAGAGAAGTTAGAGGTATTTGGCAGTTCTAACCAGCCAAGATTTATTTTTTAATTTAGAGAGAAAATGCAGAGTGAGATAAGAACTATGTTAGTTCTCAAATCACTGATAATGAAAGAATAATCTATTAACTGTAAATTGTCTGTGTTATGCTCTTAAATTAATATATATCTGAAATGGATGGAGCAATTTATGTTTGCTGGCTGTTATTTTACAAGCGTGCCCACTCAAGGAAAATAACAGTTTTGTGATTGGCTCCCATGAAGGGGATTTTTGTAAAGTAGTAATAGTTCTTGTTTTAAGTTACTCTTCCATTTTTCATCTGGGGGTAGTCCTTTGATCTACGGTTTCAGGATGTGTGGGGTCATTGCAATTGCTGCTGTTTGATCATTTAATTTATGCTTTATCTATTGAATATGAATGCTGGGCTTCTGAAACTTGAATATGAAATCCAAATACAGAGACAGTTGTATTTACACTATGAAGAAATGGAAAGGCTTGGAGAGGGAAGTATTAACTCTCATGACATTATATGCTCAAGTGGTAGAAAGAGGCTGCACCATGTATCAGTGTAAATACCTGGTTTTCTGTGTAAATGCCCACTGCTTTTGTGTCCTGGCATTGCTGTATTTCCGGACTGGCAGTTATGTTTCCACATTTTAAAGAGAGAGACTGGTATTTTTTGTTCCCAGCTTGATTGCCTGCTCCCCCTGCTGACTTGCTTGAGGTACATCAGTGACTTTAGTTGGAAAAATCACCTGGTTTTGTCAGTCTGTAACAGCTGGGGAAATTAATGCAAGAACTGTATTTTAAAAAGTGTTTCTAAGACTTCGAATTCATATGTGAATTTTTAAAATCTACTTGTTCCGAGTGTACTAATTTTCTAAATTCAGAGATTTCTGAATGGCTGGATTTCTTGCCTGATTTTATGTAGCATGGAACTGTGTACAGGTTTGGCTATGGAAGAGGAGTGCCAGCTTTCTTAAATTTTGCAGAAGGCACTGATTTTGCAATAAGAAGCTTTCTCCTTGAGTAATCATAAAGTAGTGCAGTGACTGGAAGAGCAGCTCACATTAATAGTGAGTCATCATATTTCATTCAGGATGTTTGCAGCACATTTCCCCAGTGGAGATTGTGGCTGTATTCCACTGCAGTCTGATTTACTCATAACTAAAGAATTCCTAGATCAAAATGATACTGAAAAGAGCTGGAGACTCAGGACATGTACTGCTCTGACTTGCTGATAAAGTGATTCTCTGTCTTGACAGATGGAAAGTGAAGATGGGTACTGCTTTGGCAAAATAATTGTGTGTGGAGGCAACATCAAAAAACTGCTGAGATTTGCTTTAAACACTTCATGTTGCTTTCAGATACCTGTTGGACAAAAAAAGGAGACAAGCTGAAATTATTTATTTGTTTATCTTAAGAACAGAAACATGGACAAGTGATGTTGTAAACAGGGACAGCAAAAAAATATTGTTAGTGCTCCTATTTCAGAGGAAACCAAATGCAGAACTTCAGAAGACAAAAGCCTTGCTGAGGTTGTGATTTTTGTCTTTGACAGTGGGCTAAAGCAAAGCAGAAGAATTCGGAAGTGCATCTTCCTGCAGAGCCTAGAAAACTGTCAAGCAGCTGAAGAACTGACTAATTGATGTAAAAAAATATTGCAGTACTTTTTTTAAAAGTAGTGTTTCTGTGTTGTATTAAAAAAAATTACTATGTTTTAAATGTTTTGTTTTGCAAATACTGTGTGATAGGCGGGACGTGAGTGATGGCACTAAGCTTGTGTGTCTATTTTGAAGCAGGATTTTGTCAGCATTTTGCCTGAGTCACAGGCTCTCAGATTATTAAAGCATTGCTACTTCTTACTGATCTTTGTCATACAGTTTACTGTAAATATTAACGTCTTATTTTTTTTAATCACAAAAGTCTTACGCCATTCTAAAAATGTGTCCTCATTTTGAAGAAAAACCCTAGAATTAAGCCATTTGTAGTTATAATTTTGATGTTTTAGAACACAGAGGTTGGCTAATAAAAAGAGTCCAGTTATTGTTTAGTGATTAAATAACTATACACAGGTAATTAGAAGGTCTAATTTTGGCATGTAACCTATGCTAGTTAGTATTGAAAATGAAAACAGAATCCCTACTTCTTGGGAAGCTGAGAGATCATGCAGTGTTAAGTCTTAATATGCCATCAGTACCGTTTGGATTTAAAGTGAACTACAATTTAGGGAATTTTTACTAACCTGCATTCTATTAAAAGCCTCTAATAAAAATTAGGCTCTTATTTTTGTGCTAATACTAATTGCTGATAATACATGCTTATGTTTGCCATTCATTACATGGAACTGTACCAATCAGTGGCTGACTGAATCTCAGGCACTTACACATGTAAATTAACTATTAGTCTAGTGTTTGTCCTTCTTTTTTCTTCTTCTTTTTTTTTTTTTTTTAACGTGAGTTATAATGGAAAGCAGCACTATGTAATAAATATCTTTTAAATGCATGAAATTTCTGCATTCTCTCCATTAGCCGGCTCTCCTTATTGATAATTTGTAGCCTTTGCTTTTCAGTGAATGCTGGTTACAGTAAAAAACCATGAGAACTTACAATCCTTTAGTTACTGTCTCCTGTCTGCTTCACCTTGTAGAATTTTTTTTTTGTCTTTCCCAAAGTGGATTAAGTAAAAAGAGCTCATATTTGCATTCTGGTCCTCAAAATGGCTCTTGCTTTTTGTCAGAGCTTTCAAGGTTTTTTGTTGTTTGGATTTTGTTTGCAATGGAGTTCAGAACTCTGCATCAAGTAACAGTTCTTATTAATAAGAGGATATTATTGTTTTGTTTTATGATCATTAATATTTTTTCACTCCCTGTTTTCTAAAGGTAGCATGCTTTGTAGTGTTGTTAAACAAAAAAGTTTCTAATAGAATTACTTATATAATAGATTTTTAAAACTTGGCTTTTAGGTTTGCTTTGTGGTACAGCAAATTCAGTTACACCTAAGATGCACATTTACAGTGATTCCTTGTGTGTCTTGTTCTTTAGGAATGGGGGAAGTTCCTAAATTTTAGTATTCAGATGAAATAAATTAATGATAAGTGATGCATAAGCAGACATATTAGACATATAGTACAGTAGAGAGTTACTATATTTTTTTTTAATATCAGACCTTAGTGAGCAGAGATGTGGAAATCTGAGGGGTGTGTTACAGATTATGTTAAAGTTTGGTTTTTAAAAAGGAAACAAAAAAGTCCCTATTAATGCATTACATAGAACAAAATAGAAGAAGCCTTTGGAAGAAGGAAACTAGTGTTTGTATATGGTTCATTAAGAACATTATTGCTTCCAAACTAGCCGTCAGAAATGTAACCTAAGTCTTTTACTGTCTCTAGTGTAGAATTATCTTCTTTTTTTCTGCCCGGAAAGGTCATTTAGAAATGTGAGAATGATGGGAGGTGGAGGGGCATGGAGTGGAGGAAAAAATTATACTGGTTAAAATATTTCTCTACATGTATTACTGTCACAGCATACACATCTAAGCTGGTGAAAGCACAGCAACCTGTCAGTCTGCTGTGTGATAAGTATGTGTAACTCACCATGCCACCACTGGTTTATTTCTTCAGAGTCAGGGTCTGTTTCGGTAAGTCAAAATGCAACAAGTGTCTATATAATAACCACAGGGAATGCAGGAGAATCAAGTGTAATGATCATAAAGGTGGTTTATGTATTAAGATTGCTGATCTCAGCTGGTGAACTCCTATAAAATATGAATTGCTGTTGTAACAAAGGGCTTTTTTATCCAAAAAACTTAATATATTTTTTCATTTGTACAGCGTGGTTTCTGTTTCCTTTTATTTCTTGATGCTAGAAAGCAAGTTTGTTAAGCTAAAATTAAGATCCTTAAAGAAATTTTGCTTAGAGGCTTATTTTTTTCCTCTGTCTGTTTTTTCCTCCTTCCCCCTCCCCAGTATCACTTGTCCTACCCATTTTTATTTTTCATTTGTGTTTTGCGCCTGAAGGTTAGAAGAGGCTGACTGTGCTGGAAGTGACTGCCTGCCTTTTGATTATTCATGGACAGTAATAGAAGGCACTTAAAAAGAACAATGAAATTGCTTATTTTTGTGATGGGCCATCTGTTGAATTGTTTTTTGCAACAATCACACAATAGTATCTATGTCATATCATTCTATTTTCAACAGCAGCTGATTATGTATAGTTGGCTACTTGTCTTTATTTCTGAAGTCCCATGACCATTTAAATTCACCTCTGCAAACCTTTGCCTCAAAGGTAATAGAAATGTAAAACAGCCAGTGTGTATTTTCTTTCTATTTTCTGTTTTTTTCATGTTGCTTCTAATTAAGTAGGCCTGTTAAATGTTTAGGTCTGTTTTCTGTGTCTCCCACCTGTAGTTTTGTAATAGAAGTTAACACAGAATCATTTAGCAACTGGTAAAGAAATGGTGGAGTTCCGCAATAAAGAGTGGGCAAGTTTTGAAAGACTGTGGTACATTCGCTGCTTATTAATTATCCCTTTTATTTTTTTCTCACCAAGCAATAATTAGAATCTTTCTCCAATGGCTTTCACTAACAAGCATTTTTCCTAGCTACAAAGCCACTTGCAGATCTATTGCGGCAGAAGCTGAAAGCAAGATAAAACAAATGTGTTGTCTTCTGCAGGTCACTGACATTGCTGATGCCATGATTCTGAAGCAGCTTTTTGAAAATCTCTTCCAAAATGGGGTTGTCGTTGTCGCAACATCTAACAGGCCGCCAGAAGGTAAAAACAAACATGCTACTGGTATTATCCAAATACAATGAATCTCAGTATCTTACAAAACAGTTGTAGTAATATCATGCAGAATTTAATACTAATAAAATCTCTAGTCTGCAAGAATCTGAGATGTTCTGATTTGCCCCCTATTTTTTCTTGTTCTTAAGGAAGATTTTTACTAAATTGTACTCCCCTTTTCTCTCAAACTCAGGGTGTTTCTTCCCCCATCACTCCCAAATCTGTCTGTGTTTTCTGATCTCCTTTACTCTGTCCAAACCAGTGAAAGCGTATCTGGGGACAGGGATGTAGAGGAGGGGTAAAATACTGCCTGTTTTGGATGTATGCCAGCATAGGAAAAGACCATATTCTGCAGAAGAGAGGGGAAATGAGAGTACGATCCTTCCCTCTTTCTAACTCAGGAACTTGCAGACTTGATCCACCAGCTCAAAGCAGAATCCTTTATCAAGATGCCATTCTTAAAGCCCAGTTTGAGTTCACTAGGAATTACTTAGATGGAGAGTTGTTTCCATTTCTGACTTTTTTTAGAATAACTAGTCACTGGTAGTGACTAGCTAGGTAAATCCTTCTACGAAGTGCCCAAATCTCTTTGGGTTCTAACAATTGTAATTTTTTGCAGAGGAGAAAAATATTTGTATAGTGTAGCATTAGGAGTTAGCATAATCAATAATTTCTATGCAACTTTTACATTGATTACTTTTGAATGTTTGCAAAAATACTGAAGAGTTACAGTATTAACTGTAACTACCAGATAATTTTTCTACCCAACTTAATTAGGTAAAAGGTAATCTATAGATTATCTTAAAAAACTATAGATTTACAATGCACCTTATCTTAGGGAAAAAAAACCAGCGGGAAAAACAAATCCATCCGCCCAGAGGCTTTTAGGTTTTTACTATAGGGGTAAATAATTCCCTCTTGGCTTATTTTACTTGTTTGAGCAAAGAAGATGAAATCATAACTACTGTGGTTGGGTTAACTACAGATAGACTGGATGCCTTACTCAATTGAGAGCCATCCTTGTGTTTTTGGAGCACTGCTCTCTGAAGTTCAGGAGAAATTTTTATCATAACTTGGGAATTATATCCAACATCTTAAATTGAGGTATCGATTTATGACCATTGTCGTCCTATCGGGTTTTTAATACATATTAAGTCATTTTGTCAATTCAAAAGCCATGCACTCGTTCTAGCTGCCCAACAGAAAATGTCAAGAACAGCATCTCCAGAACTATTGCAGTCCAGGTGTTGGTCAATGCCTGTCTCTTCCCTTTGTCACTATTCCTGCACACTCACGGTGTGTCTGAAATCCTCCCACAGGAAAGAGAGATGAGTGACTGTAGTATGCCACATCAAGGTTTAAGAATGAATGGAGAGATTTGTTCCCTCTGGATACAAAGAGGAAAACTGACTTTTTCATTAGAGAGTAGATGTATCGAGCTGCTGAACATTAGTGCTACGCTTAACTGTGCTGAACTTCTGCACCAGGGGGATATGAGGGGAAATACTGAGGTGCAGTATTTGAGGAAACCTGGCTTAATTTCTCCACCAGAATTTTACTGTTTATTTTTCTCATCCTCACAAAGCAGAGACATAATACAGAACTCACAACCCGACTAACTAAAAGACCTAACAGGAGTAGCTGCCTAATAGCGTTGTTACGTGTTCAGTAATCTTTGCAAGTGAATATGCGATTGCTATACACTTCTAACAAATGTATAGCCATCCTGATTTGCAGAGTTGTGAAGGAGCATGATACATGGCATCCTACAGCTTTGTTAGTAATCAGGATGTGGAATCTCCTTCACTGACAATTTTCCTGAATATTTCTGTGTACATACCCAATTTTGTGAAAACAGTTCTGTCGGTGTCCTGTTTGTGTCTCATGCATGCTGCATCTTCTGTCCACCGTGAGGTGTTGGCAAAGCATAAAAGCTTTAACATAGCTGTAGCCTTCAAGCATTATGGGGAATATAAGTCATAACCATAACCTGGAATGGTCTTTGTGTGGAATTTTTGTGGTATCTCTACCAGTTGTCTGCATTATCTTACTTATTCGTCCCGTCAGTTACAGATGCTTTACTGCCTTTTTATAAAGCTTCCTAGTATTCATGAAACAGAGCAGCTCATCATACAGTTTAAGTGGTTACATTTTGAAAGAAGTCATTCTCTTGTGAACTTGTTGGATAACTTCCAGAGAAGATAAGTTTATATTGTATAACTATATGGTGATAAATAAGACAAAAAATGCTGCTTTGCAGTTGGTTTTGTTAATTTGTGTTTTCTTTCAGTACAGATCTGCATTTTGTTACATAACATCTCATTTTTTTAAAAAATTCAGTTGTATTTTTAGCACCTTTGCCTAAGTTAACACAATAATTTAATTTTCATTTTTTCTTAACCTTAGGGATGACCCTTTTTCTTGCTCTGGAAAAGGGGGTGTACCTGGCAGAATTGCTAGAAGATAAAGTGTACCACAGTACACTGAAAAAGAATGATGTTGACTTTGTAAACTCAAATTGTGTATTTTTAGTTTATGTGGGGGTTTTGTCCTCCGCCAAATACTCAGGATTTAGCAGTTGCACAGTTTGGCCTTATAATCATACCAATGTATACCCAGCATTACAAATTATTTTTATAATCTTACTTTAAAACAGATGATGGTCTAATTTCTTCTGTTAGAATTGGTTATATGTCATTAGAGATCTAAATCTTTTTTTTATTCCCTGCCTTTTTCAGACTTCCTCAGGATGTTCCTTTCTTCCTTAAGAATGTATTGAATTTTCATACAGTAAAAGAAAAGAAATCAATTTCAGCTCTCCTTTCTGCCTTTTGTTCCTCATTCTGTCTCTAGCAACAGTGGGTTTTATTTGCTAGACTAGAAGACAAGCTGACATTGTTATTAAGACTAAGTAGCAAAATGGTACTGATTTCTTTTCTTTCAGATCTCTATAAAAATGGTCTTCAGAGAGCTAATTTTGTACCATTCATTGCTGTGCTGAAGGTAAGGAGAACCACCTGTTAAATGCCTTTCAGTTTTCTCTGTTTTATTAATAAATTAGAGATTTGAACAGGATTGCTTTGATGCTAATTTCCAGATTATATATATGCTTTAACTATTTAGAGCAAAAATAATTGAAGGTAAGGCAAGAAAGGACTTTTTCCTTCTGGAATTAACATGTCTTGAAAGCTGGACATTTTTAGTATGACAAAAAGTTATCTTTTGGACTAAGGCAGCAGAATTTGTTTGTTTGGATGAGACTTTCTTGCTGGCTGGTGTGTGTGTGCTGTATAACATAGTATGCCTCTAACATTTGTGTTATACTTGTGGACATCTTACATTTATTATGCTACAGAAACTTACTGTTTCTCTGATGTAAGAAAAGTAGTGTCTGCTCTGTACCCCTCAATTGCCTGTTTTCTGGGTGTTTCTTGTGTGTAAGTAGTTTTTTGAATGGCTGATTCTGAGGCTTCGTATAACGTTCAATAAGCAGCAGCTCTGAAGCTTCCTTAAGTCTGCATGTTGGAGTGTGGCAGGTCAAAAACTGTAATTGCTTCGTTTAAATTAAAAACCAGAGGATCCTTTCTCTATGTGAATAATACAGTCAGTGCTTATTTTGCTGTTAAAAAGAACATATGAGGGAATAACACTTTTAAGTTCTGGACAAGTCACAGATATTTTTCATTCACAAGTTACATTTGTATTGTTATGCTATAGAGGGCTGACACATACACCTTTCATACCCCGCTCTGCCTGGATTGACATGACATGTAACATGGCAATAACAGCATTTCCCTGCCTCACAGAAGTATTGCTAGCATAAATACGTAGATAATGTTACCTATATTGATCTCTAAGATAAGAGGAGGGTTAAGTTGAGTTTAGGGTAGGTTTGGCTTTGTGATAGGAAGTTTGGAATTGCTAAGTAGATATGTTGGTTGGATGTTTTTGTTAAGGTGCTCAACAGTAAAGCAGCAGACAGTGCCTTGGGTTTTCAGTGGGCCCTTTTTGAATCATGAGATTGCTTGATTGCCTAAGCACCTCTGAAAATCCCATCTGATGTTGACATTTGAACAGTTATCAGTGTTAGAAGTTAATATGCCATTGACATTATTGTAGCACTCCTATACATCTTAGAATGGCTGCATATAAAGTTAGGGAGGTTACCAGTGAAAATGGTACTCACCTGGATGGCTTTAGAAAAGTAAGAAACATAGAAATAAATGAACAACCACTTCCATTTCAGAATCTTGAAAAGTGTTGATTCTGTAGCTGGCTGCATTGGATGCAGGAGAGCTCCCAGTCGTAGAGTATTTTCAAGAACAGAAGTAGTTTCTTATGCTGGGTTTGCCAGCAACTGGGACTAACTCCTGTCTTAGTTTTCTCTGGGCTCAGAGCCCCCCAGAGGGCTTTTGTTTGGGGTTTAGTGGGGGCGAATGGATGGGTTGGTTTTCTTTGTTTTTTTCCATAATTAACTTTTATGATCATAAATCTTAAAATGAGGCTTTAGCCTTAAAAGTAGTTCAAGTTCAACATAGAAGCTTCAAATTCTTTGAAATGTTCTTGGGAAGGTAGGATGAATGGAAAGTATTGACAGTATATTTCTGTAAAGAGATCCTTCATTTGAAATAGATTTCAGGCTGTTTTCATTCCTCGTAAATGGAAGACATAGTTCCTAGATACCCAGATAGCTTATACAAAAATCTTTTCCTGCCTTCAAATGATCAAAAAAAATGGTTTCTTTCCTAGACCTATGTTCATCCTCGATAGTTGTTTTTCTTTTCTGCAGTCCATGTAATTCCAGTATCTGTGTTTGAGTTCCTATTTCGTACAAAGAAAACTGAAAAACACTTTCTGTGGAATAAGCAAAAGGGTGAAATAGCATTCTAGAGAAGGTACAGTTATCTTCCAGAGTTTGTCTGTATATTGTCTTTCTAGTTGGTAGATTACTGGGGACAAGTGATTGTAGAATGCCTGCAGCATGAGGTTGCAGTTGATAAGTTCCAGTTTTTAGGGATGCATCCTTCAGGTTCCACAGCTGGTGGCAACAGAAAAGCCCCAGATCTGTGTTATTGGGCAGGCCAGTAGCACCATTTTAGCTCTTTCTGCCCTCTGTGTGTTCCCTGTCCAATTCTGAGCCTATTCCAGTGTTCTCATCTTTTGAAATCTTAAATCATTTGCGATGTAATTTTTCAGCAATTCTTTAATCAAAGCGGTAGTTTTCATAAACAGGGGAAAGCTCTGAATTGATCAGTTCGTTGTTATGGCTATGTCCTAGTTACAGGGACTGGGACCAGTTTATCACTATGTGGGTATAACCTCTGTGTCATTTCTGATGGACTGTTAATAATGGATCATTTGCAGCAGCTGCCCAGGGCACACCTGACACCTCAGGCTACAAGCTGGGTGTTAAAAAAACCCTGTGAGGAGTGTTTCTTTTGTTTTCACACTAATAACTGTGATAACAGCTGTGATAACTCCCCTCCGGGGAGGCTTTAGCACCTTCACACTCAGCCTGAGGGGTTATGTCTGCTAATGGGCCATACTGGACTGGCATAATAGGCAGCTGCAACGACCTAGACCATTAAAGACTCCAAAAATATCCCAAGATTCACGGAGTTAAATCACCCATTGTGAAACTC
Source organism: Cephalopterus ornatus (assembly GCA_013396775.1). Taxonomy (NCBI): domain Eukaryota; kingdom Metazoa; phylum Chordata; class Aves; order Passeriformes; family Cotingidae; genus Cephalopterus; species Cephalopterus ornatus. The sequence continues at coordinate 1,229,622 of VZRE01014207.1, forward strand.
CCTGCCCTGGGGGAGGTACTGGGCATTCCCACTTGAACCTGAGCGTATATAAACTTTGGGTTTTGGGAGTTCTGGTACCACTCGTCAGATCCAGAGGAGGACCAGAACTTCAACAGAACTGTGATCATCATCCAGACCGACAGGTTTTCCTTTTCTTTTACTTTGCACCCAGGGGCCATGTGGTGCTCAGCACAGGGGCTATCGAACACTGTTCTGTTCTTGTTCCAAGGTGCTGGGTTATATATCTATTTGTTGGGGGTGAAAACCAGTTTTTCTCTGTACCTTTGGGTTTATTGTAATCTTTTTAATAAGTTCTAACTCTGACCTGTAATCTCTCTTGAGTTGGGTTTGTTTTTCCTGCCAGTTTACTTCTAAACCAGCACAGGCTGTAATTCTTTGGAACACAGTATTCCTTATGGAAGGAATAGTTTCTGCAACAGGTAAGAGTGCTTCTTCAGTCCATGAAATTTTACAGAGATAAGAAGTATTAGAAAAAAAAATCTTTTACTTCTACAATTGTAATTAGATTCAATCCCTTTTGATTGAGCTTTTAATCTTGCAGGATCTCTTACTGAGCATTTTGGAGTGCATGGAACTACTATGTGATTTTTTTTTTTTTAAAGGCAATTCTTGGAAAGAGAAACATCCATTGCTCATAGTTACTTTGTTCAAATGCCTAGCTCATAAATACTGCAAAAATTGTTAAGCCAACCAAAAAGAAATACATAAATTTTCTAAGTGTTTTAAAGCTGATTTACAAATCACAGAATCAGGTAGGTTGTAACAGATGTCCGAGATCATAAAGTCCACCCTTTGACCCAACACCACCTTGTCTACCAGACCATGGCACTAAGTGCCACATCCTGTCTCATCTTAAATACCTCCAGGGACGGTGACTCTAGCACCTCCCTGCACAGCCCATTCCAATGTCCAATCACTCTCTCTGTAAAGAATTTCTTCTTAATGTCTAACCTAAACCTCCCCTGGCACAGCTTAAGACTGTGCCCTCTTGTCTTACTGCTGGTTGCCTGTGAGAAGAGACCATCCCCCACCTGGCTACAACCTCCTTTCAGGGAGTTGTAGAGAGTGATGAGATCTCCCCTGAGCCTCCTCTTCTCCAGGCTAAACAACCCCAGCTCCCTCAGCCTCTCCTCATAGGACTTGTGCTCGAGTCCCTTCACCAGCCTTGTTGCTCTTCTCTGGACCTGCTCCAGCACCTCAATATCCTTCCTGAACTGAGGGGCCCAGAACTGGACACAGTACTCCAGGTGTGGCCTCACCGGCACTGAGTACAGGGGAAGAATCACTTCCCTGCTCCTGCGGCCACACTGTTCCTGATCCAGGCCAGGATGCCATTGCCCTTCTTGGCCACCTGGGCACACTGCTGGCTTGTGTTCTGATTCCTGTCAATCCAACCTCCCAGCCTGTAGCGCTGCAGGGGGTTGTTGTGGCCAAAGTGTGAGACCTGGCACTTGGCCTTGTTGAACCTCATCCCATTGGAATCAGCCCAACTCTCCAGTCTGTCCAGGTCCCTCTGCAGAGCCCTCCTACCCCCCAACTTGGTGTCATCTGCAAATGTGCTAATGGTACACTCAATCCCTTCATCCAGATCATCAATAAAGATGTTAAACAGGACTGGGCCCAACACTGATCCCTGGGGGACACCAGTAGTGACCAGAATAAATAAAGATACCTGTCTTGGAATCACAGAGTTGTTAAGGTTGTAAAAGACCTTGAAGATCGTTGAGTCCAACCGTTAAGCCAGCACTGCTAAGTCCACCACTAAGCCATGTCCCTTCGTGCCACATCTACATGTCTTTCCTCCAGGGATGGTGACTCAACCATTTCCTTGGGCAGCCTGTTCCAATGCTTGACAAATGCTTTTGGTGAAAAAATTTTAATCCCAGGTCCTTTTCTGCTGGTGAGCTTTCCAGCCACTCTTCCTCGAGCCTGTAGCGCTGCAGGGGGTTGTCAGGAGCCAAGGGCAGGACCCAACACTTGGCCTTGTTGAACCTCTTACAGTTGGCCTTGGCCCATCAATCCAGCCAGTCCAGACCCCTCTGCAGAGCCTTCCTACCCTCCAGCAGATCAACATTCCATTAGTCTTTAACAACTTAATGTAAAATATGATGTGAGGCTCTTAAAAAAAAAAAAAAAAGAAAAAAATTTGTAATTTACTGGTTTGGCAGTAATTCTGGCAACATTTTAATTTTCGCACACGTTTAATGAAGACAATTACATCAAGCCTTAACTGTTCTGGAATCCTGATTCTGATTCAGTGACTAGTTCGATGTTTCATTATCCAGAAAATCAGGAAGGAAAGCTCCTCAGATAATTTGTTGCGTGGAGTCTGTAACTTCAGTGAGCAGTTCTTGAGCTTCCAAAGTTTTCCTGGAAGTGTAGCCTGAAGTTTAAAAATGTCAAGCTGTGTTAAAATACCAAGTATGTACCTTCTGCATTTTGTCAGTTTTTCTTCATGCAGTAGACCTACACTGCACTAAATTCTAACTGAATGTCAGAAAGTTTTAGGGCCTTTCATAGGTTGAATATACCTTTAAAAGGTACAATTTTAAAATAAAATGTTTGACTTTGGCTACTTGCATTTTGCTTTAGAGAAGGAGTCAGCTGGAAATTTATTGTCAGTAGGACATGAAAGTCCGGTTTCCTACAGTGACTTTTTTTTCCCCCCTTCTGCTATTAGGGACCAAATAGTTATTTAACAGTATTTGGTTAAAATGACTCTTAACAGTAAGCATTGTGCACTCAAATAGAAAGCAATGTATTTTTATATGCTGTGTTGCACTCTTTCATGAAATTGGTTAATGATTTATTACTGTGGTTTTAATTGAAATATACACTTTCTTAAAAAGCAAGAAATTGAGGAACTTGAAAACATTTTCACTTTTCAGTAACTTAGTATGAGTATGTGAAAAATACTTGTTTAAAAAACATTTAGAGCTGTCCCTAAGGAAATGGTGGGAGTTGGTTTTGTACAAAGGCATTTGATAGATATAAATTGTCTTTGATGGTGCAGTCAGCTTTTGTCCAACCACCTGTGTGAGAAATGCCGGCATTTGTTGAGTGGCGGATCTGCCTCCCCCCTTGCCCCCCTCCCAAAAAAGTCATCTCCTTGATGAAATTGATTTGTCAGTTTGTTCCAGTCTAATGGTGTGATAGCCCAGCAGCTTTCAGTATGTTGAATAGTTAAAACCTGCTTTTGAGGTCAGTGTCAGCCACTCTGACCCCTGTGAACTGTCACCTGAGTCAGAATTGCAGGGATTAGGCCTTTGATATTGTGATGGCTTCGCCTATCAATTGACTTTTTCATTACTGAAGATGTTGGGCCTTTTGTTTCCCTTCTTAGTATGTAACCAAGCAAACTCCTAAGTAGAAGGAGCATTTGTTCTTGTTCTCTCTCTCTGCAAGTAATAGAAGTACTCGTCTTTTGTGAAGTGTACCTAATTAAACACAGAAAAAATAAAAATAGGAAATATAGCATGACTGCAAGTATTTTTATGCCAAATATCAGTATAATTTCTGGGTAATTTTAGTTGGACAAATTTGTGAGACTATCAACTAATAAAATGTTGTATATAGAAAGCAGAGTGTCAGATTAGAAGTTAGCAATCCTTTCTGCATTCAACCTTCTAAGTCTCTGTGTGTGTATGTGTTAAATTGAAACATAAGATTTATTTGAATTCTGTAGTTTAGAGCACTTAACTGTTACAGTATGTTATAATGTGCCTATTGCTTTATTGTATTCTCGAGAGATGAACTGTTCAGTTTGTTTGCCTTCTACGTCTGTCTTACATGCTTGCTCCTACAAACTTTATTTAGATGCAGATCAAAATTTATCTTAGGATAAAATAGTTGCTACTGTAGCTCTGCGCCAGGCTTCCTGCCTTCTCCCTCCCATTAATTGCTAGGACATCCTGAGCTCTTGCTTGGTTTGTTTACTCCTTGGTTAAAATAAGTAAATCAAAGCATATCATAGGTATGGAATAGTTGATTCCTGCTATATCAGGATAAATTAGTCTAATTACACGTGGCAGTTCTGTTTGCTTGTGATGTAATGTGAAATGAGGTCCTGCCTCCCCCCAAAAAGCCCGAGCCAATTAATAAAGCTTTTAAGCTCTTTGTCACAGGCCACCGTGGAGGTCTGCAGAGAAGAACTTTAATCCAATAAACATTTCATTTAGATCATGAAAAGAAAGCATGAGGAGAAGCTCCTACAAGAGAGGGTGTTACCAGCAATTCTAGTCGTGAAGAGATGTGAGGAATTTGCCAAATTAACGAGGCCTTCATATTTAACACATAAATGTGTCAAAACTAATAATAGAATAATTTAATTTGAGTTGAACCTTATATTGTTAAAATTCTAAGAAGCCACAACTGTTTTCTTCAAAGACTTTACTGTTGAGTTGGATGGACAGGGCAAGGGGAGGTTGTGAGAAACCCAGATAGCAAATAACACTGGCCGAAGCTGGTGGAAAGGGGGAAAAAAAAAGGAATAGATAATTAGGTGTAATTAGCGTGTATGAATTGTTGTCTCCCTGCCCTTGGCTTGAATAAATTTCAGAGAAAAAAAACCCTAGTGGTGAAAACGCTTTGATGTAAGAAGAGTCATTGTGGTTTGGCAGCATAAAGGCAGTGTTTTATACTTCTTACATAATGGTTGTGATACAGAATGAGTGAATGGACCCTGCACCCCCCAGCCTGCTTTACAGCAAGGACTTTTGGATTCCCTTGAAACAAAATGCATCAGAAGTTTTCAGTTGTTGATAATGAGGTAGTGGACCTCATCAGAGCTAAGCGTAAGCCATCTTTAGCCTTTGTTTAGACCTTAATCGCCTTTTTTTTTTTTTTATTCTGGGAAATCCAGTTTTGTAAATCAATACTACTTTTTTTTTCTTTCCTTTTTTTTTTTCCCTGCCTGCCAACAGTTCTGGCAGGAGCAAAGGCTAATACCGGGAAAAGAAATACAAATCAAATGTTAAAAAGAAAAACAACAGCATAAAAGAAATCTAGACAAATAACTTTGTCCAGGGTATAATTCCAATGAAGTACATGTATTAGGGGTGAATTTGACCCTTAGCTTACGAAACATCATGTTATAAATTCAGTGTGAACTCTTGGCATTTGTTTTTCACAGAATGCCACAGCTTGCTTATTAGGAGATTGAAAGTTACAGTCATTATTGGTTCTTTAGCAAAAGTGGGTGTTACACAGTGATTTGTGGTTTGAAGGTTTGGCCCTTTTTTTTTTATTTTATTTATACTTATTCTGCAAGGAAGATTTTTTCCTAAGTAATGCGGAATAGGGAGAGCTGCTTAGTGTAATTCTTATTGCATCTAGGTTTACTCTGCCATTCTTCTGCTCCCTGACTGGAGAAAGGAGAGACTACTTGTCTCCGAGCCAGCACAGCCCCATCTGTACCTTCTGAGTTCTTTCACTTTTGTCTGAATATCTGAAATACTATTCACAGAACAGTACATTTTAAGAGTCTCTGTCTTTATTCATGTGCCATTATTTTACAAGTTAATTGTCTATTTTTCCTCTTCTTAGGGGGTAGCTGATTTGTAGCTAGACATTAAAATAAGTTATTGAAAAGTTGTACAATAGATCATATGTTCTTTGTGGTAGCAAGAATAGCAGGGTTTCTTAGTTGTTAAAGTTTGAAGGCTGTAATGTAAACTTGTGCAACTTCCACTGAATGAATTTTGCCTCTCAATTTGTCTTTGCTAAGCTCTTCAGTTTAAAGTCTAAACGTTCTTGTCACAAGTGTAAGAAAATGATTCATTGAAAAAATTATACTTGGCAGTATTTCTTTTCCCAGATCTTTGTGCTCTAGGTCCATTGAAAAATAATTCACAAATAAAATGTTCGTCATCCAAAATCAAACCGACCGTGATGTTTCTTTCATATTTTACAGAATTCTTGGATGATACTTAGAAAGTTTTCCTCGAAATTTCTTTGTGTGGTTATTTGTTTTTTTCATTTTGTTTTGTTACAGTGTTTGTGATTGGCATTAAGCGTGATATATCTAAGGCTATTTTAGCAATTTTCCATATTTCATTATTGCAGAAGAATATAGGGGAAAAAAGACTGTAGAAAAATTTAGTTAACTCCTTAAAGCATTGCACTGTTTTGTAGAACAAATAGCCCTTTCTCCTTGAAGTTGATTTGATCTGTGAAAGGCAATACCTGAATATCATGCAAAACTAAGTAATTATTTCTGATTGTAGGGTTTGGTTTTTTTTTTTTTTCAGATATAGGTCACAGGAAATTCAGTTAGGGTAGAGCTATGAAATGTGCGGATTTTTTGTTGTAAGATTGTGTAAAAATTATTTACAGTTAATACTTGCATAAAGGTTAGAAAGGTTGATGAAGTGATATTTAGTTTTGCTTTACTATTCACTGCGTGTCAGAATGTAATTATGACTGATTCATGAAACTGTCTTAGAAATGAACCATCTTTATTAAAATGCTGATCAAGACAAGAGCTGACAGTAATAAAGAATAGAACACTTTAGTCTTGTTGGTTTTGAATGATTGCTAATTACCCCAGAGGTCATGTATACTGCTTATGAGGATTCATTGACATTTTCTTTAAAGTCTACTGTTTCAACAACATCTGAACAAGGAGACAAAAACTATGCGCACACCCAACAATGCTTGGACCAAGTTTTTATCCACCACCAAATATCTGATGATTCTCTTTCTCCTTTCCCCTCCCCCTGAGTACGTCTCATTCCTGTGGATTGGTGGAAACTTGGGAGTGTAACAAACTTGGTTACTTAAAAAAAAAAAAAAACCAACAAAAAAAAAACCCCAAAACAAAAAACCCCCCAAAAACAAACAAACAAAAAAACCCCAAACCAACCAAACAAACAAAAAAACCCCAAACCAACCAAACAAACAAAAGAAACCCAAAAAAACCAAACAAAACCCCCCAAACAAACCCAAGGCAAAAGGATAAAAGGAGCCACCCCTGGAAGGTCCTGCACCTGTACCACAGAATCAGAGAATTGCAGAATATGCTAAATTGCAAGGGACCCAAGAGGATTATCAAGTCCAACTCTTAGCCCTCCACAGGCGGTGGCCCGCCTGGCTGCCAGGGCACTGCTGACTCACATTCATCTTGCCATCGACCATGACCCCCAGGTCCTTTTCCACAGCACTGCTTTCCAGCACGTCATTCCCCAGTTTGTAGGTGCATCCAGGGCTGCCCCACCCCAGGTGCAGAATTTGGCACTTTCCCGTGTTCAACAGAGGTTGGTGATTGCGCAGTCCTCTAATTTGTTGAGGTCTCTCTGCGGGGCCTCCCTGCCTTCAAGGGAGTCAACAGCTCCTCCCAGTTTGTGTGTCTGCAAAACTTGTTTAGTATCTCCTCCAGTCCTACATCCAAGTTGTGTACCCTGCATGCTCATGACTGACCAGCAGTCTGGTTGATCTCCTTTTACAGCTGCACCAGAGAGGAAACACTGCACATGACCTCGTACACTTCTCTCAGGAGGCTGTTGACAGCCTGTCCAGCTTATGACTTGTCCAGCTAATGAGTCCCAGTTGGATCAGTTTCACATTCTGAAACCTGCTGGTGACTGTCACTTGCTGGTGCCTTTGAGAATACACTGAAGTTACTCAAAGCGCTGTGGTTGTGCTTCGTATGTGGAAAATAAGTTCTTCATGACATGCTACATTTTTGCTTAAGACAATTCTTGTTTTACCACAGCTATGGAAAATGCCAGTTTGTAATGGTATCTTTTGGATAGAGAAACCTTTTCTTGAATTCATTTAAGGAAGAATTTTGAGAAGGAAGAAATAATATTCTCGTTGATAATCTAACACTGCATGGAGTCAAATAATAAAAATAGAAATGGTTAAGTCCTAGTGAGCTTTGTTTACCTGAGGAACTCTTCCTCTGTTGCTGGCTGGGGTGCTCTCATCACATGTCTATGTGTTGTGTGATGTGAGAGAGTTTTTCTCTCTTAAGCTGGATGTAAATGTATGAGAAGAATGATTGCAAATGAACAGTCTCATTATTTTTCTGATTTGCTGGGGGAAAGAAATATTACTGATCTTGTGTATTGTTAATGGACACCAAATCAGAGGATGCACTTGAAAAGGGAGGATGAGACCTACATAAAAATTATGATTCCTTTTGCCCAAAAAGAGTAGCTGGAAGTTGCTCTTCTTAGGTAGGCATGGTTTGGTTGTCCTAATGTGCTTGTTCAGAACTGCACAGAGGCCAAGAGTATTAATGGTGCAGCTTTGCATGTGTGGGATAGAACTATACCCTTCTTCGCTCATATGGAAAGTGTATTTGATACTGCAGGTGCAGTGCTGCTGCTGCATTTGCAGGTGTCTGGTTTGACTCAGGTGTGGAAGGCTGCAGAAACTCAGCAGGTGTGGGAATTAAGGTAATGATCATCCTAAGTTGAAGCACTCTAGTGTCTCTGTTCCCCTGCACCTTCTCTGGAGGTCCTCAGATAGGTGGGTTTGATGGTTAAGTGCTGGCAATCTGAGCACTGCAGTTAGTTCTTTGGCTGTTGATTCCATGGTGATTAGTTTGTCTATTCTTGTGGTCCAACAGGATGATTTGTATGTTGTTTTTTCAGTTTTCTTTTTTTAAATGCTCTTAAAATTCAGAGCAGAGGATGATAATTGGGTTAACTTATGATTTTCAATAAGCTTGAGAAACATCTACTCACCTGCATTATCCAGGCTGTTTAGGTGATCACAATATTTGAGCTCACAGGGGCATGTGATATTTAGTACAGTGTTTAATGTGGACCACGAGGCTGTCTATTAGCATTTCAGAGCTTTCTGTGACACATGGGAAACACACGTCTTGAGAACTTGCAGGTTATCCAGTTAACTTTGCCTTTTTAAATTTTCTGAAACCTTTGTTCCTCTTCTTAATGATCTATCATGTCGTGTACTTTATTTTCTTGAGCAGTTAAACATATTAGTAGATACCATTCTTGATTGCAGCAACAAATGAATATTAGAGATACTCACAGGAAGAAAAATGTATTTATATTAGTCTGTATTTAATACTTCCTACCATAGGTCTACTAACAGTTTGATTTTATCTATTCTATCTGAAGATTGTTGTTTTCAGTGTTGTGTCTTGAGTTGAGCCTTGAGGCTTTATCATTTTTTTTTTTTTCTTTTGGAATACAAAGTTTTTATGCCACTTCAGTGGAAATGAGTGCATGCTCACACTGTATTTTTAACTTACTAATTGCATTTTCAATTCTGTAATTGTATTTGTTCTTTGTATCCATAAATACATAAATGACTTCAAAGTAAATTGTATGACTAATTAATTTTATGCATTTGAATTGAATAGAGTAAGTCAGACTTTTAAATATCTTAGTAGAATAGAAAATCTGTAGGAAACTGGATGGTTCTTTTAGACTGACTGTAGCTTCAGTATTAAGTATTTATTTCAAAAGAAGTTTAGCCTAAGTAAATGAAATTTGAAAATTTAAAACTCCATCTTAAGAAATGGAAACCAATAGTTACAGTCATGGGTTTGACAATTAAGTGCTAACAATCTGAGCACTCCAGTCAGTTCCGGTGGCTGTTGATTAGGATTCCATGGTGATTAGTGAGCGTGAGGATGCAATCACATCTGTAGGATTTAATCAGTCCAATGCTGAATGAGGTAGTCCAAAGATAAAGAGAGAAAGTAGAACTTATATATTTAGTATTGTATGGGTTTTTTCCCCTTGCTCTAAGAAGAAGGACAAAAAGTAGAGAAGCCTAACTTTCCCCTCCTCCCTAAACTTGCAGGTTTTTAAATTATAGTATTGATTGTTTAGTTCTGTCATGCAGGAGAATAATTTTGTTAACACCTGTGAAGGGGAGAGAAGATGCATGGGGATAATCACATAGGCACACTCTCTGATGTTCAGCATTCCTACACTTGTGAGCAGGATTTGTTTTTCCACACTGTGCAACCATGTATCTGGTTTTCCTTTTTGTAAATCTAGGATTTTAAGTGTTTAGCTTGGACGTATACAATATTTTGGTGTGTCTTATTTTCTTCTGTTATACATTCTGATTATATGCTGTTTTTTTAACACTGAAAGCGTGTATCTTAAAAGAATAATGCACAAAGATGAACATTTTGTCCTCTGCCTTCCTGTGAAGCAGATAAGTGAATGTGTGCAGAAACAGAAAACCATTGTGAGTACTCTTGTCTACAAAGGAAAACTCTAAAGGAAAAACTTTTGGATCTCTGCTCTGCACAAAGCTTCTTTGTGACCTTTCTACTCTGAGTAAATGTGACCATGTGCTGAATCCTGCTTTAGAACCATCTGCACCAGTACGTTCTTAACTTAGAGGAGAGCTGGTGTTATCATCTGGCAGTGCAAGCAGTCCTCCCATTACTGCCCTTCGGTTTACTGCTACTGCTGTCACAACTTTTCTGTCCTCTACTATGCATAGCTCAATTTGTGTAAATAGCATTGGCCACATCTGTGTAGTTTTGTTTTTTTTTTTGTTACATTATTTTGCATTAGCACCTATGGATCTCCATTTGTCGTATATTCACATAAGAGAAGGTTGTTCCTACTCTGCAAAGCTTATAATCTAACAGCAGGATTCATGTTTTAAAGCAACGCTTTCTGAGAGCATATTGCGATGCAGGTTACAATGTTCGGGTTTAATAGCAGGAGCTGTTCATTTTATGTATATTTATACAGTGTCTAAAAGAATAGGTGTGGGTGAGCTTTGAAGTGTCTCAGTGAAAATAGTTAACGACAAGCAATTAGTAAATACTTAGGTGAACATGTAGAAGGGTTAGGAGATTCTTGTGGCTGTTTCATTTTGATTTAGAATATGATCTCTAAATGGCTGGAGTACCTTCCTAAATCGAGCATCAGTCTGGAGAGGACAAAATCATAAATTAATTAGGAACATTTAAGGAGTGGGAGAATAAAATGCCAAATGTTTTAAAAAGGACTAAGTATTTCACTGTTCCTGTTAGCCACCCCCTGCTTCTATGCTTATATTGTGTATTACACAAACTGCTGTACCTCAGAATTCTGGTTTTCCATTTTGTTTATATTTAGTTAGGTTAACTTTTGCCTCCTAAGGAAGCAAAAAATCAGTAGGACCGTATTAACTTTATTTTATAGATCTCTGAACGGGATTCTGCTATTGCATTTCTGGCTGAAAGGTCCTATAGCCCAGAATATCTAGCAGATTTTTTTGAAATAAACTATATAATGTTATACTGTATTAGAATCAATAGTAGTGCATCACTGCAGACGAATAAGCAAGATTTATAGGGAAGAGAAATATCTTTCAGTTAGGCAACTGTTAGTAGCTTAAAAAAGGCCAAAAAATATAAATAAGCTTTTAAACACACAAGCTCTTCTTGACTAGTGTCACTAATGATAGTGATTTTTCTTGAATAGTGATAATACTAATTACTTTGAAGAAAAAGGGAAGAAAGACAGAAAAAATGCATCTTCTTTGTAGCTGTATTGGTAGTATTTACATCTACAGTTCTTAACTCCAAAACTCTTTCACTGTAATGTTAAATCATGGAGTCATAAAAGGCTGTCTGTAAATTTAAAGGAGTGACAAGTTTGTAAGTGGAACACAAGCGGACTAAAATACTGTAGCACCAAGTGTTGATTTCTATTTCATCAAGCTGCAATGACCTGCATAATATAGCCCAGTACCAGTCTGTGTTTGAGTGCACAGAACTCTTGCTCCACCCAGCAGTCATTAGCAGTTGAGCCACAAGCACCAGGCTAAATATCGGGGCAACAAATTTACATGAACTACAGTGTTCAGGTGTACTTTTAATTTCTTTCAACCCTACCATAACCATGGAATACTCTAAACTATATGTAGTTCTGTGTTTGCTCTTCACTGTGTGCAACTCAACACACTGAGGAAGCCGCAGAGTTTGTAAATCCATCTTGAAGGCCAAAGAGATGAGGCTGAATTCACGCAAGATTGCCGATCTCTTGTTTCCAGGAGAAAACCCCCAAAATTATAAACAGCATTACTAAATATCCGAGTATCCAAAGTTAATCTAAGTAATCTCAGAGTCCCCAAAGCTATAGTAGTAATCTGCAATTTTTTTCCTTACTATTATAAAGAAAATACTACTTAAGGTAATCTACTTTGGAAAAATAAAACATTAGGTGGGAAGATGCTGGCAAAGAAAAGCTAAGTGCACTAGCTTTGCTGTGAAATTTCAGTAGTCTTCCTTCTAGCCTTGGCTGCCAGACTGATGCTGAAGAAAAGCTTAAACATCCTCCCTCTCTTGTGCATATTATTACATGCCTCTGAAACTTTTTTCTTCTGCTCTGTTAGTCTTCTTCTTTGTGAGTTCTCACGAAAAGAAAGGGAATAGATTATAATAATATTGTAGCACCAACGCTATTGTGTTTGCAGTAGCCTTAGCCCAAGATAACGATTTGATTAGCATGGCTTTTTCACTTACTGGAATTAAAGATACGTGGATTTTCCTGGGATTCTGTGGTTTCAGGATGATTTTTTTCACCTTCTTTTTTCAGCTGTATGTCTGTGCAGAGAAGGTGGAGGTTTAAAATCGGTATAGAGCCTTCCGTAATAGCCAAGGGCAAAAAATTAGTGCAGTGAGTCATCACAGTCACTCCTGCAATGTCCTGTGCAACACATTTGTTCAGAAGAACCATTGTTCCTTAAATCACTGATGATAGTTCTTCTAAATTTTTTCCCTGCAATGTAGTTCTATAAATGAGGTTTGACATTTCCAATTTTGTTATTTGAATGGCCTCAAGGAGGCTTTGAAAAGTTTGACATGCAGAATATGAAATGCTTAACAAGAGTATTAAGGATAAACTAATAGTTCATAGTGCAGCAAAGAAGCAGAGTGATTTAGTGCATTCTAGCAATCCAAAGACTTTTAGTGGTGTTGAATTTCATTAAAAAAAAGTTTAATTGCCTTAATTGAATCGTTGATAGAGTTATATTTTTCTAAAATATTAAAACTTTTCCTCCCTTTCTGTAGCTTCTTTTGCTTCTAGCTATATAACACATAGAAGTTGTGCATGTTGGCAGTAGTCATAACAGATAAGCAGAGCTATTCCCTTTGCCAGAGGGTGTAAAATCTTGATCCCACTGATACTAGTGAGAATTTTGCTCTCAGCCTCAGGCCTTGAATCAAAAAAAACACCCTTTATTACAGCTGAGTTTGAGTTTTCTAACAGAAGCAATTAATTGTGACTGCTTAAGACATCTGTATCACACTTGTAATCTTACAGGTTGTTTAAAGGGGAGCAAAAGAGATGCTTTTCTGAGTCAATGCAGATACTGAAAAATGAAACAAAATCTTTTTGATATAGAGCTTTGTATATTCCCCTTTATGCTTTGGTCCATTTTGCAGTGAGACTGGTGTGGTTCATATATTTGACTTACAAAATTTTTAATCTTATTAGTTAGAAAAAAAGATAATATTATTTTTAACTTATAAAATAGAAGTAGTTTCATTTGTTGCTAGAATTTGTAGTCTGTTAAACTTTTAATGCTACTAATTTTGTATTTCTAAATGTATATACTTTAATGTGGAAATAATTTTTTTTGCACACTCCCCCAACAAAGCACTACCCAGAGAGAACAAATAATATTCACCCTCATTTCATGTGCTTCTAATCTATATTAATTTTCTAGCTGATGGACTAGTGAAAATGGTTACTTTTTTGTTTTGAATATGTGAATGATTTCCAGGTTATTTCTTTGCTTTGATAATTGCAAAGGAGACTTCAATTTTGTCATCTTGACTTTCAGTTTTCAGAGATGATATTCATGCTGATGGTTTATCACAGCAGTGTGTCTTCTCTCTAACACAGACAATAGTAAATACAGCTTTGGCTTGAGGAAAGCTATTCTTTTCTTTTCTTCTTTTTTTTTTTTTTTTTTGTCTCTGTAGAAATACTGCAACACAGTCCAGCTTGATTCTGGAATAGACTACAGGAAACGAGTGCTTCCAGCTGCTGGAAAACTTTACTACCTGTAAGTTTATGTATGATATTGTATTTGCTCTTTTTTTCCTTCTTATTAGCCAACAATTTCCTAGTCAATGGGAAATGAAAAATGTATAGTAGAATTAGCAGGGTGTGACTTTTCCTTTTTTTGCCTTCTGGTCCATTTTGTTCAGCAAACCGCCTTCCATTATGCCTTGATATTAACTTCATTAAACTACATTTTCAGTATCCACACTAGCATCATTTATAATGTGTGACTGAATAAAAACTAATTAGATTTTTTGGGGAGGTGTGGTGTTTGGAGAACTGAAGTGACAGATGGTTAGAAAGTAATGAATATCCTCTTGTGAGAGATTGCACAATTCTCTTATAATAGAAGAACATCCTTATTGTATTTAAGTAATTAAGTATTTATAGAAATCCAATGACAAGGATTCATTTAATTTTGGGTGTTTGGAGTGCTGTGGATGAAAAAACCCAAGGGTGTTCCCTTCTGTTTTGACAGATTGTTTCTGTTTGTCATGGCAAAATTTCTGTAGCCTTTATATTTGCAAATAAATAAATTTTAAAATATATTCACAGTTATGCAGCATAAATCTGCCTAATAGGAACAATCTCTCTTTTTTTTTGAAAAATACCTTGAAACCTTTGCAGTGCAAACATTTTTCTGTCTTGTATTTGCTCTTGTAGTATTATTCAATCAGTAAAACCTGAACAAAGCAGACAAGAATAGCTTAGTATGAGATTTATAACTATTCTGTCTTTCAACCCAGCATATAGTATTGATCATGCTTCCATTAAGAAAGGTGTGGTATTTTTATTACTGTGATAGGTATTTGAAAACAAGTATGTCCATGTCACTTTATAATAAAGTTAGACATCATAGTTGTTGTAGGAAGGAGGAATGATGCTTAATAGAGTTGCAACAGGTAACTCTGCTTCTGGAAGGAAATGACAGAATTTTATGTATGGAAAACAGTGCAGGTTCTGTATCCTCAAACAAATTGTGACTGTATGAACTCAAGAAAAGTAGCTCTTGTTCCATATTCTTATCTGGCTCCACTTTCTCTAAGCTTTGCGGTATCTGCTTTAGAAGTACTTTTTGAAGCCACCACTGATATCTCAGCGTTGCTCATCGTAGCTCTTGTTCCGATTGCTGCCGTCCCTGCTCACGGCACTGCTTCCTGTGCCTGCTGCACTCTGTGACTTTGTCCGACAATTGTGGAGAGCACCTGCTGTATTCTTTTCTCACTGTCCATGCTCTGAAGAAAGCAAGAGCACATTGGTGGTTTCTAGCAGGGAATAGGCCTGTGGCATCAGGTCTCAGCGGAGAAGAAATACAAACAAGTCACAGGACTAGTACCCAGCTGAAATATATTTCGTGGTGATCTGCTGTAAAACTTGTGATCAAGTGAATGGCAGAGATTGGCGTTGTCTGTCTTGTATTCTCTTATTGAAAGGATGTGAGTTACCTTCAGAATTTGATGTGTAAATCATTAGGGAACAATGAGGGGAACAAAATAATTTTAAAAATTCTGTAGCTGCCAATCGAATAAGACACTTATTTCATCATTTTCTGAGGGAATCTATTCTTCTATTCAGACTTGTGCACTGGAGATTTCAACACTGCAGAACTAGCTTAGTATGTGGGGATTCTTCTTTTCTGTTTGTTTTAAAATTAGGTACTATACAGTATTTTGCTACAAATCTTTGAAATTTAGTTAGCAGTCTTGTCCCAAAAGAAAATGTTCTTGTCTAACATATTTTCATTCCTCTATTAAGGGTCATAGTATCATTATCATGTTTTGTTAAGAATCTTCTTGATGCTTCATATTTTGTGTAGTCTTGTCTTCATTTAAAATATGCAGCTGAGAGTTGCTTAAAGCTGTTTCATACTCATCTGAGAGCCATCAGTGTATGCACATGCTCTCTGATACAGATATATACACTCTTTCCCCCCTTCTGTGGCCTTTTTTCTGGTTTTGTCTGCTTCTTTTCATTTGTCATTTTGTCAGAGGAAAGCAGCATGCAAATATCAATGTTTAGAGAAACTTGTAGAATTTTATGTCATCTCCTAGTCAGAAACGGTTTTTTAAAGTGTTCTGCATTTACAGAAGTTTGTGGGGTTTTTTCCCCAAATTCTTTGTATCTACAAGGTTTGTTACTTTTAAGCTTGAGCTAAAAAGTAGTTATTTCAGTTCTGCTGTTAATATTTTTAAGGTGCTTAAGGCCTAATAAGGAGAGTAATTGTGTTACTCGCTGATCTTCATTTCTCATAGATCTGTATGAAGCAACAGACCTTCCACACCAAAAGAGACTGTACAAATTTCAATGAAGCATTATATATCCTAGTTCTAGTTTGTTGTCTACAGTAGCATTAATTTACTATTATTAGCTAGAAATATGATCTGGCTGTATCTATCCATCTCTAAGAATGAAACATGGAAAGATTGGCCCTGTAACCCATTCAGTGATAAAAAAAATTCTCTGACTCGACTGAGTTATAATTCTTGTGTCAACCAGAGGGTGAATATAAACTTAACTTCAGCTCTCAGCACAGGTATTTTGCATTTTCACCATCTGTCTTGGGGACAGAGTTTGGGGGGGAACTGATAAAGTTACTACTGAGGAAATTATACTGGTGTTTTTAATTTCACAGTTTAATTTTGCAAATTGTTAGATCAATACAATCAGTTGACTTGACCCCTCCCTCCACCCCTCAAAAAAACCCAAAAAGCTGCTTCAGCATTTAATTTCACAAAGTCCCCTCTCAGTAATTTCAAAGAATACTTCTTTAGGTGCTTGACTGCCTTGCCTTGTCTATTTGCTCTTATTTTGCATGCAAGATAGAGCCAGAAGCCTTTTTTCTCATTGTGTACACATAGTGTTAATGGATCTGCTCTGTCTGTATTGCCTCATTACTGGAAACAGCTCAAAACACAGAAGTCTTTCAGTGTATGCAAATAAGGCAGAATCATCTACCTGAGAGTTAATATTCTCTACTTTTAAGTGTATTCTAAATGTAATGTTTGTATTTAGAGCATAACATCCTGTTCCCTTTTTTTATGGGCAAAAAGCTAAGCAGGCTCAGGCAGCTGTTTGATGTTGGCTTCAAGTGTTATTAATTTCATATTCTATTATTCTTTTCACTGTAGCACAAGTGAAGCTGATGTGGAGGCTGTCATGGATAAGTTGTTTGATGAGCTGGCTCAGAAACAAAATGATTGTACGTAAGTTAATTTCTCTTGAAAGAGAATACATTTAGAACACAATGCCCAATCTCCACTGACCAATTAATAAGTTCCATTGCTGTATATGGGTTGATGCCACACTCAAGTGGCAGTCATTGTATCAGCATTTTGTCTAATTTATGTGTTGAATCATGTGCTATTATTCATGAAGCTATGCATTTCCTATCTGTAAGAGATGAATTTTATAGTAATTATCCAGAGAAGATTGAGTCTTTGTTCATGTTCCCATAGTAACTAGACCAAGGATTCTAAAAGTGCAAGGCAGAGAGCTGCGGCTGAATAAAGCGTGTGGAACCATTGCAGACTTCACGTTTGAAGAGCTGTGTGACAGAGTAAGTACTCAGTCCAGTCTAGATCAGTTAATGCTCAGACTTTTCACAGTTTAAAAAAAAAAAAGAAAAAAAAAAAAGAAAAAGAAATCCAAAACACACAAATTCACTATTTTCCCAAGTCGAACTAAATTAAAAAGGTTTTTCTTTAACTTGGCAAAAAGATTTTTAACAGGGAAAAAACCCCCACCCTTGGCAAAAGAACAATAATAATTTTCTTTTTAATGATACAGTAAATACAGTGTATCATTACAGTCTTAGGTGTATCACAGATTGTCTTCAAAAATCCTACTACAGTATTTGCCTGGACTAACATCATTGTCATTGGTATATTAGTGGTCATAACGTATCAGTATGTAAATAGCATTCAAATGCTATTTTTAAAATCTGGGATTTAAGCTGATGCTCAAGCAAATGAGTAGCGATCCTGGCACTACAACAGTAACGCTGCTGTTGCATGCCTTAGTTTTAACTATGTGTACAAGGGCTGTTCAGTCCCAAGACTTCTCAAAATATGCCAGACTTTGATAAATATTGCCAAATTCTCTGCTTAAATATGTGGGATGTGATTCCTGGAAAGCTCTGTTTGTGTATGACTCCCAGTGGGTTGGAAGACAGTTCCCCAGGAGTTGCACTGTACTTAGTGACCTCTCTACTGATGTATATTGTTAAATGATGACAACCCCAAACTGGGCCGATGGCACTTTTGATTCAGGATGCTGACTAATGTTTTGGTGATAACATTATGCTTTCACTTTCTTGTAGCTACCAAGTTGATAACTATTTGGATAAAATTTCACTGGTTAAGTTTCAGACTGTAAGTTTTAGACTGTTGGTTTTCAGTGTCAGACAAAACCAGTTAGCCCTTTGTAAGAATGGAGGTATGTCATGGGTAGAACAGCTTGCTTTTCACGAGAAGTTGTGAGACTTTTTCTTCCTTGTGCCTCTTAAAATATCGGGAAGCGATGCTGTCAGCAGGTACTTTTAAAATCCTTTAGTCCTGTAAATGCCTTATGTACTTAAAGGGGACGGTAAGTTGCTTTTAAGTAGAAGTGCTCTGATAGCTCACATGTCAGTGGCCACTACTTTGGGTCTGAAGGTTCTGATCCCTTTCAAAAATTACATGGGGTTCAGGTCTTCCTGGCATAATGGAGCTGAGGGGCTTGGTTTGCACTCAGAACAAGTAAAGAGAATCCTTATGAAATGTTAAATATTGTTTAACAGTATTGTGCTTACACTGATTGCCCAGGACTGAGGAAGTCATGCTGTCTTGATTTAGATGCCTTCTGCATATGTGTCGTGGTAGTCTCTAACAGCACAACAACATGCTTAAAACTAAAACAACATGGCAGACAATAAATATTTTTCTTTAACAGCTTCCTCAGTCATCACTTATTTTCTTCCTATATGCCTCCATTTGTTTCTACCTTTAATTGTTGCATACAATTATTTCTTGTGCCATGATTTTTCTCTTCAGATCACGGATGTACCTTCATAAATATCACATTAGTATGTTTGTAAGGAGTATCACTGTGCTCCCTTTATAGGTAGAGAAGTATAGTCATGAACTTGGAATTGTCCATTAAATTTGGAGGCTTGAGTTGCCTCCAGTATGATTTTTTTCTTGACTGTAACTTTTGTAGTGATTCATAGCAACACTAGAAAATTCCCCTCAGTATAAGCTGCATTTAGGATCTTGCCTGCCCCACTGTTCTGTTTGCCCACCCTGTTGCTATTAAAATCTACTAAAAGGCAAAAGAAAAATTTAGAATTCAGCTGTCAAACCATGAAACCATGTTCCTTTTTTTGATGAAGTCTTTTAACTTTTTGATGGAAAAACTTAAACATGCAGTGTAGGTAGGATCCAGAAGAGTGCCCTGGTGGTTTATACAAAAAATACCCCAAAGTTAGGAGACATTCCACACAACAAGAAGTATAAAGTCATTCATATATATTCTAGTAAGCTGGAATGGGAAGTGGGAATGATTTGTGGAAGTATAAAGCAGAAATCTGTAGGGGACATAGCTACAAGGTATTTGCTCCTTCTTGTGAAGCCAAATGGTAGATAAGTTGACAGGCATCATAAGTGCTACTATTAAGAAAAAGGAAAGTAGGAGGCTGAAAAAGATGTAATGAAAAGGAAGATCCACAAAAAAAAGTACTGGAGGGGAATTTGTTGGATTTGCATGGAGTGAATCTTCAGGTTTCTTTGTGCAGGACATGGGGACACAATCCCATGGGAAGGCAGCTTGGATAAAGAGACACGGGGCAAGGAATCTTCCTAGCTGGAGCCTGTAGCAATGAGGGTAGAGCTTGAATGACAGCCTAAGCAAAGCCTCCTAGGTAGATAAATGACATTTAAAGTTACTATCATAGGAGCCCATTAAAACTGTAACAGAATTGAAAACAAGATTTGCAGTTGGTTTTGTATCAGTTGCAAGACCAGGTGACAAGCATGATAAATGGTAAATTCTCATTAATGGAGAAAAGTGAGATGTAACTGATATTATTGAAACTTTGTGGGACAATAAAATAATGATGCAGAATCAGTGCTTGCAGCCTACTTAAGGACAGAGTTGCTAAAACAGGTGGAAGACAATGTGCAATGTTAAAGATACTGATACGTGCCTTAAAGTTAATTAATACTTTAAGGTTCTTGAATATATATCAATCAGTCTGCTAATTAACAAACCCAAGAGGGTAGTACTCATAGGGATCTCTTGCAAAGGGAGAATGAGGTGGATTGCTTCTTGAGCACTTGGCTATAAAAAGCATATAAAGAAAATATACCATTGTGTGGGAATCTTATGCTGTAGATGAAGCACAGAAGAAGGTGAAATGTAATCTCAAAAATTGCAAATTATAATTTTCTAGCATAAAATGCAATACATCCAGTCCAAGGTCATTTGGTTTGAACAGCTTTATGGGAACTTAAAGTGATGAATTCGTCTAGAAATTTGTGTTGTGTAGCAACAATCTTCTCCTTAATTTTCTAACATTCATTGAAACCAAACGATACTTCCAAACAGTGAAGTTACATATTTGAGTGTTCAGGAAGAGTATATTTCAAAAAGCAAAAGGGAAGTATGACTAACTGGAAAGGGAAGTGTAAATGACAACGACAAAAAAGAACAAGAAGGACTCTTTGAGGAGGAAGATAGGAAAAGTATTTCCTTTGTCATTGTTGAGACAGAATCAAATAATATGGAATGAATGGCAACTAGTTATGAAGTGCAGGAAAATTATAAAATAAAGGTAATGGGAAAATATGTTTCTCAGATGAAAGACTTACTAAGTAAAATGGCAGTTTTGATATGGTTTGTATTATCTGAATGTTATTGGCTTATTCCTAGTTGGACATGGATGAACTTCAAATAATGATGTGGAAAAAGGAAAAGGTTTTGCAAAAAATATGTGTTCTAGGTGAAGCAGAGTGAAATACTGTTTCAGTAAAGGGCAGTGAAATAATTTTCAGTCTGTTAATAGTTAGCATATGTTAAAAGTAGCCTGCAAATACATTTTGTATCACTGGTCCTGGAAAACTAGGCTGAGATCTCTGACTATCTTTTTGTTTTGGATAAATGTTGGAGTACAAGAAAAAGTCCACATGACTAGAAAGATGCCTCTGTATGCCAGTATTAAAAAATAAACAAGTAAAATTCACACATACACATGAAGACTGGTATAACTGCAGGATGTTGGTCAGATTTTAGTCCAGAAAGGGTAATAGAGGAGCTGGGTCTTGATTCATATATGTGGATGACTAAAGAATGGAAATGAAATTAATTCTCCAATCTCCCTGATTTTGTAGGAGGAGTTGAGTCTTGAAGATGCTATTCTTACTAGGAAATTAGCATTATGCAGTCTCAAGGAAGTATTCGTTAAATGGATTGCTATGTTAGTTAACTAACATATAAAAAGAATTATTACTGAAGGTTTGTTGTTGAGTGTAGCATTTCTAATGAGCATATTTTTATACTAAGCCAAGTGTAATAGTTTTTCTCCCCAGCAGCTTTGAATATAACATAAATGCTAATACAAATTTGCTGTAAATATGGAGTGCTGTGTGTATTGGGGGGAGGAGCAATGAATACAAGGATGCTGTGTGTGATTTATTTCTCATCCGAATGGAGATTTTGGGGAAAGTGGTTTTTTTTGGATAAGAGAGTTTGTTTTGTTTTGCTTTTTTTGCATCTAAGCAAACACAAAGTTTACAGCTGGAAATTGGGAACACAAGTCACAAACACAGGAGGAGACTGTGCCCTAGGCAAAGTGATTTGGAAACAGATTTAAGGATTGTAATGGACAAACAACTCAAAAGGAGCTTACATTCCAGTATTAGAGCATTTAGACCTTATTTCATCTAGGGTGGGTAGAGCGGAAATAAATAGGAGGGTAGGAAGTTTATTTTAATTTTAGAAACATCGCAGATTGATGGCAGGATGTTAGGTGTGGGTTTGACCTGAAAACTTTAGAAAATACATTGAAAAACCTGACAGGGCTTTTGAAGAAACCACAAATTATTTGAGCTGGAGCATTTGTTCCTTCAGATGACAGACTTACAGTTCACTTTTTTCAGCTTATCAAAAAGAGGACTGGAAGATGATTTTATAACATACAGCTATTTTCACAGGTAAAAAAAAAAATACAGGTATTAGCAGGATCCTAAATCTAGCAGAAGGCATAATAAAACCCAGAGACTACAGAGAGAGCCAGATTAAAAAATAAAACAGGAAAAGCACCTGTTCAGACATTTGAAACAGTGAAGAGAGTGGCAGAGCCTCCTTGTGCTGTGTTTCAGGTCAGAACTGGATGTCATTTTAGGAGGAGTTGTTTGTGTTTGAGCTACATACTAGTTTTTAGGCTTAGCTGTCTCTAAAATGCAGGATCTTGAAGTACCTCATGTTATCCTTTGGTCTTAAATTGTCTTGAAACTAGGGACGTGAGAGTCAGTTCCTGCTGCGTGTTGGAAGCTGTGTCACTGCCCCTGCACATGTGGTGAACAAGTTCAAGCAGCTGGCAGGGGAATATTCTCAGTCCATCCTGAGGGATAACCTGCTCTCAGCCCCCTCATGCTTTTGGAAATTGGCAATGCTTTAGTCTACTCCGAATCTGCCCAGTCAGTTCAGACCGAGTTTTTCCAGGGCTTGTAACTTCCTTGGATTTGAGGGGGGTTTCACAGAACATATATAGGACATTTCCCTGATACCAAGCAACCTTTCTTCCAAATTCGGCAGGCCTTAGTCTATGTCATGGAAGTATTAGAACTCCTCACTGAGCTAAAGGAAAGTAACTTGAGGAGCAAATTAGTCATAAAGTAACTAAGTTACTCTCAGAAATATAGTAATCAACTGAAACATTTACAAATAAGTTTTCATTCAAACAGAGATGCATGTTCATATGAAGTCAATTTGAGGCATGCATTCAGAACGGGAAAGTTTCAAGATGAAAACTAGTTTTGTCATGGAAGGTGGATGTCAACTCTTGTTTACATGTTTCCCATCTAGTAAATACAAGGTAATGAGAGAGTGTGTGTGTGAGAAAAAGCTTACACTGTCAACGTCTGACAGAACAACTCAAAATATAATCTGATTTGATTTAGTTAATGTAATTAACTTGGTTAAACTCATTTCCTCTGTTACATTTGGGTCATAATTACAAAAACATTTCTTAGCTTAAGGTAGAGGGATAGGTGAGTGTAATGAAGGGATTTTGGGGTTTGGGGGAGTTATTTTTAATTACATTGAGTTGTTGCAATATTACCTTGTAGTTGCAATATTATTTTTTGAGTTTCCTGTAACTGTGGTAAACTGCTGCTCATGTGGGTGTCAGTAATTGTTTCAGAATGAGTGGACAATGATGTACTCAAAACCTGGTTAATTGGTTCCTTTGGCTAACCCCTAAAGGTTTCAGAAAAAAGAATTTAAGTTTTGCAAGAGTCAGCGTGAAAATATGTGAAAGGACAGATGCTTTTGTTATGTTTGAGAAATAATTTATCACACAAGTGACTCTACTTTCACTTCATTGCAACAGTGTGTCTTCTAGTCTGGTCTTGGGGAATTGTTACAGTGCATTCCAGAGGGATAATCACCTAGACCTAGAAATCTATGTTTGTTGGTGTAGGATTAAGATGATGTGTTTGAAATTTCTCAGACAATTACTTAGTGACTTTTGTATTAAATATTTCATATGAACAGCCTGTAAAACCTCTTCAAATTCACTGGTGTTTCCTTCACCAAAGGAAAATCAAAATTGTATTTTAAAGGGAAATATTAAAACATTTTCCACTTAGATATCACATGATTTCAGGAAATGTCGGATAACACATCGTAGATAAAAATAGCAAATCAGCAATTGATAATCTGATACTATTTGAAACATATCTCCTAGCTTAAGCAGAAGTTTCAAAGTAGCTGCTTTTTAAGTAGCTGCTTTACTATCCGAAGGCCTTGAGAGATAGATTTGGTGCCTTTCCAGTATTACAGTCTTTTGTTTCTTGTTTCATGTGTTTGCATTAAACCTTTTCATCTCAAGAATAAAAAGAGTTAATTCTGTCTAAAATAATGCTGATCAGATACTGTTGATTGCCAGTTGTCCATTAATGATTATAAAAATAAAATACAGAGAATATATTGTGTGCAATGCTGATACAACATTCAGTTGACTTGTTAAACTATTGTGTGCATCACTTTTTAAATCCTAGATTCCCAGTTGAGGAAAATCCCAAGTTTTAGCTAACTTAGTTAAAATCAAATGCATACACAGCTTTTTTTTCTTTACTGGCTATTTGACCATGTGGAAAACTAAAAAATGCTGGATGAGAAGATATTGATCTATTTTGGTTGCTTTAGAGCAAAATGAGAAGCAGTATTTCAGACTTGACACTCCGGGGTTTCTGTGGCAGTGTGGCACATGGTGGTGTTTGTCATGGCATGAAAGTAGCTGTCTACTCCCTAGAATGGAGCCCTGTAAATGTGCTTCTCAAGCGTAGTCATCCAGGGAGGACTGTGCTTGGTTTTTGTTAAAATGTTTGTTATTTTATCACCTTTTCTAAGGCCCCCTAAAATGAAAAATGTAGCCAGAGAAGGCTGGGAGAGACACCAGCCAAAACAGGGACTCATAGTTCCTATTTATTTTAGAATTTCATTGCTAACATTAACCTAACTCTCTATACAGTGAGGGATACATTTACCAATGGAGTTAGATTCTTGCAAAACATAATTAGTTAATTTTTTCATTGAGTTAGTGTGTGAATGAAAGATCACACAAATACTTTTCAAAATAAAATGTACATATCAATTTGGTTTTAAAATGTAAACTAGCAATCGTGCAAATATAAGGTATATCCCACTTCCCTGTGTTCACACATAAAGGTCAGTGTTCATTATGCCTTAGAAAAAATCACTCTCTGCCAGTCCTCTGTCTTCACTTTCCTTTTAAAATTTTACTTGAAAACTGATAAATGTGACAGTTTGGCTTGAATGTGGTATAAATAATGTAGACAACAGTGTACCTTATGTGTAATCTTCCAGGTCCCAAGGGAGTCGGGAGATCCAGTCTTCCCCACAGTGCTGCCTTTTAGCCTTCCCCTCGCTTGTGCGCAGCAGCTGCTGCCCTCTGCCGGGAACGCCGGCTGCGTTCTGCGCCCAAACACGTCAGCCTGTTCCTCGCAAAGGTGGAATTACTTGTTCATGCATCCTATAATCTTTCCATTAGGTAATCAAACATATCCTTTCATCCAACTGCGCAGTACCAATGAACAGTGTCGTAACATGATACCAGCCATTAGCAAACATACAACAGTGTGAAAGCTAGGAAAAAAAAATTAATATCAATATCTATGTTGTATAAGGCTATCCTACTGTCGTTTCTTTCCTAGTAATTGTTCAGCGTTTCTGAAATTGGCAAAATACAATTTTTGTGTAGATTAATGCAACAAATAAGTGGCGAACACTTTTGTTGGGTTGTTGTTCCATTGCAATAGGCACGCTCTGCAGACCAGGAGGAAGATGTAGTTCCTGACTTGAACAGCTTGCACTTCAAAAGGAAAGATGTAACTAAGCTTTAAATAAAAAGAAAAAAAAAGGAAAAAGAAGAAAGTCACCATTTTCAAAGGCAACAAGTGATTTAGAAATGCAAGTGTCTCTCTTTAAGTCAACTGAATGTCTCCCCTACATGATGACATAACTCAGCTGCATTTGCTGTTTAATGATTCCAAATCATTTTGAGGGAATTACCTTCATTAAAAACTGCTAAATTTATCCACTGTATAATTTGGTGTCATCTTTAGGATTGTAGGATTGTCTAGTGTAGTTGGAAATAAACATACCATGGGTAAGCACTATCTTCAGTAACCTTTTAGAAGCATAGTTTTCCTTGGTTTAGGATCTTAGATTTATTCCCAGCCAGAGATCAGCTTTTGCAGCTTAAGCTCTGGACTCAGAGCCTGTCATTTATTAGCTACATTTGCTTTAGGAACGTAATCAGTTCCTATAGCCCCAGAAAAGTTGCCTTGTCTACCTCACAAGTATGTTTTATAAAAGAAACTCAAGAAACTTATTTCAGGTCGAAATATTGTAACATAGTAATATTTTTAGCCAAACTTCCTTTCTGTTTTATATTTTATGTGTATCAGAGCTTAATTTTTAGAAAACACTCCCTTCAGTGAAAGCTGCATAAACTTTGAGGGTTTAGATCCTATACTTTATAGACTAGGGAATACCCAAATACAAGCTGATTGTAGTTTCAAGGGTTTGCCTTTTTAATTCAGTGTTTTATTTCTTAAATTCCCGAGTGTTTTTTTAAAGGTTTGTTGACCATGGTTTTGAAATCGTAACAGTAAGTGTCAATACTTAAATAGACATGAATTTTTTAAGCCTTCTATTTTGGAGACCATTTCACTGACAAATGCCATACTTTGGAGTTGGAATTGGAAATTTGGCAGTGGAAATTTGGGAGCAGAAACATGCCTTTTGTGGTTCTTCCACTTTGCAGCCAGCTTTGAGCAGCTGATAAGTAGGTCTTTGAGACATCTCTCTTTTTGTAGGGTCAGTATGGATTTCTGTCACTGTTCTAAGTTCTTCTAAGGCAGGAGTGGTTGTGCTGAATGATGACTGAACATAGGAGCAAGCATCTTCTTAATCAGAAGGGCAAAGGTCTGAAACAACTTTCCACTGTCAGAAATGTGACTAAAAAACTTGTGCTGTAAGGTCAAGCAAAATTACTTCCTGCCAGGATTCTGTGATGAGGTAACAAGTATATCAAGAAGCTCTACTTGATCCAGAAGCTATCTTCAACCCCAGGGTTTACAGATCTCAGATTATTACTCTTCCGGTTGAACTAGATGATATTTAAGGTATCGTCCAACCCAAACTGATCTATGGTTCTATTATTTGCACTGCCATCAGTATCTTGAAATTTTTTAACCCAGTTAACCATGCCCTATCTTCCCGTTTTTATTTAATGGGAATTCAGCATGCTGCTGCATCACAGATCATGCCTTAGGTTTTTCTATTCCTTTCTTGGAATTATGGTCTTGAAGTATTACCTAAGTAATATTTCTCTGTTTTATCAGCCTCACTAATGATTGCGTGTAGCTCCTTTGGAAACGACAGAGCTCTATATTTTTTTGTTAATGCTTAATGTCTAATTTGTAAACATTATCTGGTCTTAAATTGTGTGTTGGTTTTAGGAGTTTTTTGAGTGTTAGAGTGTCTGCAGTAAATTATAGTTACTGTCAATCACAACTCTTTGGGATGTTACTGGAACTGGCCCTGGAATATCTTCCAACATCAACAAAACCCATTTTATCTTGAGATGAAATATCTTTTTCTAACACATGTAAAGCATTCAGTATTCTTCAGACAATCTCCAAAAGATAATATACTGTGTCACTGATAGTCAACAAAGAAGAAGGATGCTTTATGCTATAATTAAATGGACTACATAATAGAAACAGGAGACTACTAACTTTTGAAACAGCCCACAGAGAGCTCCAAATAACAAACATCCTACTTGAGCAGAGATGATGATAGCTGAAAATGCATTAAGTAGACACAGAAACAAAAACAAATGAAGGTGAGAACTCAGTCAAGCAGGCTGAAGTGGAGGAAACACTTTGTCAGGAGCACAGCCTATGATACTGCTAATGTGTTTTGCATTAGTGTGATGCCTACAAAATACTGACTCCTGGCATCAGAGTTAATGACAAAAATCTACAACAGTTTTACTGTATATACACATGCAGGAACAATAATATCGTAAGAAGAATTCTTACCTGTTAACGTTTCCAGGTTTTTAAAATAATACTGTAGCATGTGAAAGAACTGGTAACAAATGGTAAGTGACAGTCGTTATGTAAATGTTTTATTGTTCTGAAGTTGAGTTTTGATGAACAGTTGATGAAACAAAAGAGACCAGAGAGTACCAGGAACATACACCAAATCGAGTTATTTTTAGAATGTTGTTCAGAGGATGATATTAATCAGGCTAAACTTTTAGTAAGAGGATTACATATATATGTATCAATATTAGGAGGATTTGTGGCTTCATTAGCAACTTCAGAGGAATAAGTACCTTCATATGCTACTGACTAAAATGAAATACTTTCTGTGACAGGAGGAGATTCATGAAATAAATTTCAGCCCTGGAGGGTTATACAGGGAAGAGTGCTATGTGTCTAAAATCATTTGCCACTAGTCTAGTCACCTAGTCTGAGCCTGTGTTGTTGGCAGTCGGGACCAGGCCTATGCTGCAAGGTGAAGAAAAAGGGCCTGAAGGCAGTACAGTAAAGGGGAGGGCTGTTGGCTGCTGAAACAACAGAAATCTGCTCCTCCTTGGAGCTTCTGTATTTGGACTGTAGAGCCAGAAGCCCTAGCAGTGGTGTAATCTGGCCTTGAACCCATTTCCCCTGTCTCTCTTTCCTGTGTGGTGCAGCGTTCATATGTGGGTGCTTGTGCTAGCATTGTGCCAGTTTTGGGAGGCGGCAGGCCAGTGAGAACGTGAGTTGAGAAGCTGTTCGGGGCTCTTGCATCGTGGTCTCCTGAATTTAGGGCACTTTGAGTTAACTGGTGAGTTAGAAGAGTTTTGAAGCAATTACAGGCAGCATGGAAGTTGGGCCAATAACAAGGTTAGAGGAATACAAAAAGGGCTCTAAACTGTCCCCCAGAGCATTTGCGAATTTGCTGGTGGTTCCTTCTTTTTACAGTAAGTAGAGTAAGGCAGAGGAAAATTAAAGGACTTTCCAAGATGAGAGTAAGTCATGTTGGGAACAAGATTAAAAGCTTTGTCTTTTATCCCCAGGGTTATGCCTCTAAACTCCAAAAGCTGAGAGTTTGAGAACTCGTCTATGTAAAGAACCACAGCTGATGCCAGCTGAGCCAAATGTAATATCAGAATGGCTGACTCAGCATTTCAGTTGCACCTCATCAGACTTGAGTCTTGGCAGGGAGGTACCAAACTTACTCTGTTAAAATACTCATATAGCTGCTAGGCTCACATCTTTTTGAGCGTAAGATTTTGGTGTCTCTAAAGGCACGTTTCTACCAACACTTACAGAATATTATCACTTAGTACTCGTGTAGGTGTTTCAGAAATTCTTGTTACATCTTGAAATGATCTGCCTTTTATGTCCTTAATTAGAGGAATTCTTGAATTGCCTGCTTTTTGCGCTGCTGAAGTAGGTTGAATTCTTGTTTGACTGTGATAAAGATGCATATCATAGCCTTCTACGAAGTGGGATTTTATGTTTGTATGAAAAGCAATATAAGTATTCCATCTTCCATTCTTCCCATTTGAAAGGCATTAGCTTTATTTTTGTCCTCTGCCCATTTCCTCCCTCCAGCTCCTCAGGTTTTTCATTTTCCTGTTTGGATATCCACCAAGGTGCCCACCTAGTTCTTAGATGCATAACTCAGCAGTTGGGTGCTTCAGTTTGCCTGTTTTGCAAAAGATTGAACCCCTTCATTTGTATTTATATGTTTATTTATTTTAGGAATCAGCTTTCAATATATTATACTTTGTATTTGAGATGAGGAGGGTGTATTCATATGGTTTGGGTGAGAAAGTCCCCACATTGGGGCAGGACAGAATAATTCCTCGGGGTTTTGGGTTTTGGCAGAAGAGTGCCTGGGCTCTTTGTGTGATAAAAGAATGAACCAGCATAGCAGTGATGTCTGTAATTTCTTACCTAAAGGGAAACATGAGAAATTCTTTCCTTTCTCAGGTACGATGAAATCACTGCTGTTCTCCCTCGCAGGTACTCATCACACAGGCATATTTGATCTCTGTAGTTAACAATACTCCAGTCCTAAGTATGGAATAAAAATTACTGTTACCTGAACTATTTGCTTACCACTAATCTTAAATCTTCAACAGTATCCTGGTAGTGTTGCTTTTAGTGGGGATTGAAATGGAGGGAGAAAACAAGCAGTAAAAACAATTTTGAGGAGAGGGTGTATAGCATATACTGCTCTTAAATGTAGCTAGAAACACTTGAAAGTTTTTGTAATAATTCTTTTCCTTAGGTTTTACGGGGAAGTTGTGTGGCTGGAAATGGGAAAGCAGGGTGATTCATGGGAGTACAAGTGGGAGAACTGGCTGAGCATCAGAGGCTTTAAAACCTCCCTGGGGGGTTAGTTTATTCCTATTAATTTTCAGAAGAATTTTTGAAATGCCATCAGGGCTTCACTCCCTTGTGCTTTTGTAAAGACCATTTCTACAAGTTTTTTGTTCTATCATCTAAACAAAACCTAAAGTTGGACAGCCATTAATAATTGCCTAAAATAACTTCTTGCAGAAGGATTCTAGTAAAGAAGTTACATGTGGCCTACAGCAAATTTGTCAAACAATTTCAGTTAGAGAAAATATTTTTTATTTACTGGTTTATAATGTTAACAGTATTGCAGTGCCTTATACTGTTGGTAACAACACATTTCTTTAGCTGAGAAGGGAGCTGTGACATTATCACGCAAAATGCTGCCGATCTTGGTCTCTGGAGTAGTTGCATCCAAGATACTGAAGTATTCACACAACTAAAACTGATGGAGTGAGTTCAGAAGTAAGAACTTTAATAGCTCAAGATAAAGTACTGCCTGTGGTACTGATAGGATAGATCTTGCAGAATCGTGAAATGAAAAAGTAATTTTAAACTAATGTCCCTGAATGAGCTACTACTATTTGTACATATCTTCTGTTGATGGTTTAGATACAGAAAGAGAAACTAGTAAGTTCTTATTGAAGATTTTTATTTGATAATTACAAGAGAAACCATGAGCAAAGGAATTGCTGCAAAATTGTATTTTCGTCTGTTTCTTCTTGCTTTTGGTACGTAGAATATATGATTTTTATTCAGTCTGGATTAGTCTTGGGTGAGCTAAATGCAGGTCTACTTAGGATTTAGTAACTAACCTATGCAATTGCATTTAAAAATCTTGCTGCTGGAAAGCATCCTACTACCTGTTCAGATTATGTATGCCTTAGGTTGAAATCACAGCTTAACTATGTCTTTTCTTCTGTGGATTACAGTTGATAGTGATTAGTTTATCTGAGATTGTCATAGAGAGATCACAATGTTGTCAGGGTGCAAAGGAGCCATATTTTTAACTCTGAAACACTTCATGTAAAGCCAACAGTATGAATGAGCAGCCGTGAGTACCTAAGGGCAAACGCAAGCATTCCTGAAACGAGATACAAAGAAGCAAAAGTAAGAATGTGATCGGGACTTTACAGCTCTCTTCTGTAATTGTAGTATATCAAGATACAGTGTCATGGGTTTCCATTTCTTATGGTTTGTTTTGTTTCAGCCTCTTGGAGCCAGTGACTATTTGGAAATATCAAAGCATTTTGACACAGTGTTTGTTCGTGACATACCACTTCTTACAATAGCGAAAAGGACACAAACTCGTCGTTTCATTACTCTTATTGATACCTTTTATGAGCATAAGGTGAGAACCAAGCCTTTCCTATATATATAGGAATAATACTGGGAGTCTCAAACTTGACTGTTGCAATTGGTTTGAAGTAAGGCTTTCTGTAGTAATGGTTTGGAAAGAATGAACTAGCACTGGAAAGAAACATCATTTCAGCTTCACAAAAAAAAAAAAAAGGACCCATTGCAATAAAGGCAAATAAATCAGGGTAGGTTTTTTTGTTTTCTGCGAGTATTAAGCATAAATATAAACCTGAGTTCATTTGCCTTTCTTGAATGGGGATGTTATTTCTTTCCTAACTTGGGAAAACACCAGAAGCCATGTCATTTTAATAATGAAAGATTATGCTGCCAACTCTGCTTGAGTCAGTTTAAGTTTTTTAGGTTTTAATCTGTATGGGCAGTTGGTCAGGAATCAGCGCCTTCCTGATCAGCACAGTTACAGTCTAAAGGAAACAGTTACTGTAGGCTTTACACTAGGTTGCAGAATTGCTTATGGAATACTAAGGATAAATGCAAAACTTCATGTGGATTTACCAAGGTTTCAATCATGGAAGAAAAATCAACACAACTAAAACAAAGGGAAGCTCCTGTTTAAAGTGATATTTTTAAAAGAATGCAAGATATTAAACCCTATTTTATGCATTATTATGTTTGCACACATTTAAATATTTATGTGGTCAGGAAATATTGATTGCACTTGGTTTTTTCAAGAATGTTCTGGCATTGGTTCCTGATCATAAAGGACCCAATTCAACAAGGTATTGAACTCAGTGTATGAGCAGTCTCATTCAAATCAGCCAGATTCTTTATGCTTTATGATTTGGAAATGAACAGTTTCTAAGAGGACTTGCTAGTATTAAACTAATGTGTTAGAAATAGGGGGGTGGTTCATTCTGTCCATGTGCTGTCGTTAAGAATTGCAAGCAGTCACTTTCTATTACTTCCTCCACAGGAAAAACACAAGTGTTAAACTCCCATCAAAAGTAGTTGCTTGGGAAAAATATCTGAGAGAGTATTTGTGGATACCTGACCACAATGCAAACATCTTGCCTTCATGCTCTCAACAAGAGTCTCCTTCTGTAGTGCTGTTTCAGTCTGTCTTCCTTGCAGCCCCCCAGAGATACCATATCCTACTGCACATTGTATCTCCTCCCAGCAGACATAAAAACAGCATCATTATTGTAACCAGCAAATAACTTTTACTGGAATACCACAAATGAAAGTAAGAAAGACTCCACTGAGCCTTCTGCGAAATTTGGAATTTAAACATTCTTTAAATGGCAATACATGTGCAGTGCACCTATCTACTGAGAGCAGTCTAACTATGGGTGAAAAGAAGATGTTGGTTATACAGAGCTGTTATTTTAGAAAGTAAACTTTATGGTGAACTCATTGGCTATAGCAGATATTCTGAGTATTTAATAGCACAGTGATTTGTTCTCTGAGTAAAAGTTACATGAATTGTTACTGAGAAAAGGATCCTGTAAGTTTAATATTCCAAACGACTAAGTCAGGTAAATATGTAACAGCAGTGCTAATAAGAGAAAGGAAAAATACCTGGGGAAAAAAACCCAAGGTCATAATTTGTAGTTTGCTTTCCACAGATCATGTATTTCATCCATTTCTGTAAACCGCAAGTGTTGATATTGTTACCTGTTTTCCTCCTCTCAGGTGCGTATTATCTGTTCTGCAGCGACTCCTCTCGAAAGCTTGTTCCTGGGGGAACACAGCAGTGGTGAGCAAGAGGACAACAGAGTGTTGATGGATGATTTGGACTTGAGCCAGGTACATGATATTAACATCATCTCCCTTTTGTAACAAAATTGGGTTTCATAATAATTTCATAATTACAGCG
Organism: Cephalopterus ornatus; assembly: GCA_013396775.1. Lineage (NCBI taxonomy): Eukaryota > Metazoa > Chordata > Aves > Passeriformes > Cotingidae > Cephalopterus > Cephalopterus ornatus. Next base: position 1,262,984 of record VZRE01014207.1, read on the forward strand.
GCGTTTTAGGAAGAGGAATCAAGAAAACATTTAACGGGTGATTTGCTGCTTTTTCTGCAGTATATCTGTTCCTCTGATAATTACATGTTGTGCTGTTTATTCATAGTCAAAGAAAATGTCACAATATACAGACCCATTTTGTCTAAGTTTTAGGGTCATTTTGAATGTTAATCATTGTATCTGTTCAGTCATGTATGAAAATACTGATTTAAGTTTAGCTCCTATATTTAAAATACAGAAATAAAAGGTGGTCTGTTCTGCCTCTTCCTAGACCATCTAGAACAGCCTTACAAGTCCTCACAGACATGACTAATTTGTATGTTGGTTATTCTGTTTTTCTTTTTCCCTAGAGCCTAGCTATTGTTAATGAATTATTAAATAATTTGTTTAAATCAGTATGCAATTAGTCAACAAAAAAGTGAAAATAGATGGTTAACATGTCATCATGTTGTTTTAAAACCCAATTATTCTTTTTGCTATGTTCCTTCAGAGGGTTACCTAACTAAAATAGGTGCTTTTCTTCAATTTTGGACATTAATTTTAATTTTTTGGTGCCATGCTGCTGTCTTGTTTTGTCAAAGCTTGTAAAGCACAGAGCCTTAGGAGTTATACAGGATGCACTTCAGTACAGCCATGTCTCTCACAGTTCTGTGGTACTGTTTTTGTGTATTTATGTAGGATTCTGCCAAAGGACTCTCCATGTTTACAGGAGAAGAGGAAGTCTTTGCCTTTCAGCGTACTCTCTCACGGCTTACAGAAATGCAAACTGAACAGTACTGGAAAGATGGGGACAGAAGCAAAAAAAAAATAATTAAAAGTTGAATGAAATCACCAAGAAGTAAAATTACAGCATTGGAAAGCTTTTTAGCACAACTGAAATAATAATTGCACTTTATCATCTGGACCATGTTTTCTTTCATCAGTTATCTTTTGAGTTTAAGACACGAGGACTTGGCTATTTTTCTGTACCACCAGTGTGTGGACATGTGAAATGGCCTTCATTTGCTCTTTTTCAAGCCTGGCTGAATGGCCGGGCTTGGAGAATGATGGTGAATGGAGTTACATCCAGCTGGTGGCTGGTCACCAGTGGGGTTTCCCAGGGCTCAGTATTGGGACCAGCCCTATTTAATATCTTTATCCATGATATCCCTCAGCTACTGGCTGAGGGAAGAGCGGCTGGAAAGCTCGCTAGCGGAACAGGGCCTGGGGGTGCTGGTCAACAGCAGCTGAATATGAGCCATCAGTGTGCCCAAGAAGGTGGCCAAGAAGACCAATGGCATCCTGGCCTGTGTCAGGAATAGGGTGGCCAGCAGGACCAGGCAGCTGGCTACAGGACGAGAGGACATAGCCTCAGGCAGCACCAGGGGAGGTTCAGGTTGGACACCATGAAGGGTTTCTTCACTGAAAGAGTTGTCCAGCATTGGAACAGGCTGCCCAGGGAGGTGGTGGAGTCACCTGCTAGAATCCTGAACTCCTCTGTAGTGTGTTCTGTTTTGGGGTTTTTTCTGAGTCTGTCATCTGCTGACTTTCAAGCTGTAGGAGTGTTTTGTAATCAGGCTGTTGCTCAGTCCGGTTCACTGAAGACTAAGGGTTTGAACCAAGAGAAAACCCTGACGAGGAGCTTGAAGGTACTTGAAACTGCACAGGATTAAGATCTCAGTAGTTGATGGGGAAAGAGACTGTGATAAGACAGGGTATGCTGTAACATAAGTGCCAGTTAATAATTCTCTTTTAAATGTTGTGGTTCTTGCAAGCCTGGATATGCTGCCTCTACACCAGTGACATTCTGTACCCTGAATTTTCTTAGGCTTCATCTATACCAAACCTTCCACTGGTGCTAACACACCTGCCCCGATCTGGGGAGAGTAGGACACAGTACTACTGAAGCAATTTATCATATTACAATAGGAGCGTGTTTTATGGAAAAGATGGGATAGTAACTGATACCTCAAGACACATCACCCATCCTCGTGTTTGTAGTTGGAAACTTCATATTTTAGTTAAAAGTGCAATTGGTGTCATTCTTGATTTTAATCTCACTGAAACAAAACATGGCATTGTGTGTATTCACTTATAGTGTATTTTTATAAACAGTCATTTTAAGATTGTATTTAAAAATTTTGAGTAGGACAAAACGTGTAGATGGAGTGAAAAGATTGCCCTCATTTCTTAGAGAGGAGATATGTAACACATTGCCTCCAAAGCTGAGGGTTTTTCTTGGATTTTGCAACATGACCTTTTTCTATCTGTCACCAAACAGCCTTTGTTAAGCCTGATTAAATTGTTTCAGTCATAACCCCCACGACGATTACAGAAAGCTTTTAAAAGGGCCTTCTGGGCAGCAGGGAGGGCTGGAGAGGTCCTGAGCACTTGCCTGTCTTATGGAGCCACATACTCAAGTCTGGTTTTCTGTTCTGATCCCTTCTGTTGGTCCTGGAAGTTACTTGTACTGGCTATACCTGTTCTTTAAATAATATTTAAAGCCTATATTTATAGTTTGCAACTCATGCAACTATGTTATTATTCCCACAAGAGTGACTACCACGGAGAATTTTAATGCATATTTATTAAAATTCACTTTATGAAAGAGAATGCATTGCTTATACTTAAAAATATACCAATAATTGGTGTATGCTTTCAGAGATTTGGATTAGGTTTCTCAACAGAGAGACTGTTGAGATCCATGCATGTGTGTCTGTATATACAAACATATGTATATTCAATTTATACATGTATATATAAATACAGATAAAACTAATATATATAATTTAAGTGTGTGTGCTTCTATATTTATACATGGCAGTCTATACTTATCAGCCTGGGACTGCGCTGATAACTCGCCTGAAGCTTCAGCCTTGACTTTTTTCCAGTAGCATTCAAATGCCTCCTGCCTTCTCTGAACTAGAATGTGTTGTGGGAACATGGAAGATGGTGGTAGATAACCTAAAGCACTTTGCATCTGCATATTTATTTATATTATTTTAAAAACTGTTTACATGTTTAGCTTATATGTCATGTCCTCTGTCATGTGGTACAGGGGACGTGCATAATCTTGCAGAACACAGGTGAGATGTTTGGGATGTGTGAGAGAAGAGGTCCTGGAAGGTTCTGCATTCCCAGAGAGACTGTTTTGGGAGAGGGAAGTGAAGTGTTTCTCCACAGTCTGTGTGGGCGATGACTGACCTCCTTTAACCAGGGGATCCCTGTTTATGTTCAAACTGTTGCTGCTTTTCCAATTGTTACTTGAGGCTTTTCTGCAATCTGAGCGCACACCCCAGACTCGGATGCCCCAGGTTTTTGGAAGCTCCCAAATTCAGTGGGACTGATGTATCATTGAAAGCCTCTGAGGAAATAGGTGAGCTCTGTCAAACCCCAGGAGGAAAGTTCCCAAAAGCCTCCAGAGCCAGTGGTACTTCCAGGGCATATCGCTAAATAAAGCCACAGTGCAGTCTTTCCTTGGCCAGCAAGGAAGCTGCCTGTTAGGAGTCACTGGTAGGTACCAGCAGTAATCAAGGAGAAGAAATGGGGAAGATTCCAGAAGTGTTTTGGGACTGAAAACAAGAAACGCTGCTTAAATCACTGTGCAGTATTTGTGATTGCACTGCAGAGGATGGATTGCCACTTTTGGGTCAGGGCCATAAGGAGACAGATTTGTCAGCCAGCACAGATGCTGGGGCGGAGATCCACCCAGGAACCACAGATGAAGCACATTTATGTCCATCTTCCTCCCCGAAGAAAGTGAGGCCCTGTTTGCTTATTTTATGATGCTGCTAATGATGTTGCAGTGTGTGTAATGTTTATTTCTAATGCTGAGTTGGGGGCACTGGTTCTGGGGCCAGACAACTTCAGGCAACTGGCACTGGCCAGAATCTTGCACAGGGGCACTGTGAACAACACTGGGTATGTCCTGCCCAGGGTGCTGGGTCACCTGTGCTGTCCTGTCCCCTGCTGCCTGGCCTGCTCCTAGCTGCTGTGAGACAGCAATGGTCCAGGATGTTTTATTCCCACATTAAGATGGTATATTTGCCAAAACGTAAACAGTGAGATGTCTGTGAATAAATTATGCACGCTCCATAATGGCCTTAAAAATTGCTGGACGCTTCTATCCCAAGTTCAAGTTCTGCCTTTTTAGATTTTCCTTAACTAGCAAATTCATGTCATCTCAAATCTAAAACAAGTTTTTATTTCCTTTAGTCACTCAGCAAACAAGTTATTTTTAAAGGTCTTTTCAAGTAACCTTTATTATTGATGTGCTATGATATTTTGCTGTCACAGGAAGTAAAATGCTTGGGATTATGGACCATGTGAAACATTTCATGTTGGTTTCTAAAGGTCATGTCCTAGCTGAGAATCTCTTAACTAACTTCTTTCAAATACTTGCTTGATGAAGGAATGTTCACAATGCCCAAAAATTTAACTTTTTTTGTTTTATAAATAATGCAATTCTGTCTTTCAGAGTTACTGGTTTTCAGTATTTGTTTTTGCACAGATTGAGGGAACAATTGCAGTATTTTAGGTAGAACAAGACAGCCTTCCAAAGGCTTTGGAGGGATTGAAGATCCTTTGGATGGACGGATGGATTGAAGCACATTTTGCTGTGGCTGGTTTCTGATCTGAAAAGGAAAACCGTTAGTGGCTTTTTTTTGAGTAAAGATGTTCATGATGACACTACAGCTGGATAGCTATCACGTATTTTTCAGCAGTCTAAACATGAAAAGAAACAACTGACCAAGTTTCAAACAGTGCTCAGCATGGTCACCAACCCTCTAACAAGGAGGAAGAACAGTCTCCACATTAAGACCTAGCTAACAGGATCAAGATTCATGATTTTAATTTTTGCAGTTGCCTGGATCTCAGTATGCCTGGTGCCTCAGTTTCCCTGTTGATAAAATAGGAATGATGTTACTTTCTTATTTGTTAACTCTGGAGTGCTGCCAGGCTTCCCTCATTAATATTCTAAGATGTTTGCTCAGACTCTGGGAGGAAAATACTTCAGTAAAGTATGTAAATAGTGCAAAAAAATAATTTAGCTACTCAAAGTGGATTAGTCTCCTTGTTTGGGTTACAGAATTAATGCCATCAACGAAACACCATGTGCCTCTTTGTAGTGATGGGATTTTAAAATAATGCATCTATTTTAAGAGTCTATTTAAAGAAAAAAATATTTAGGTTTGTGATTAAAACCTTAAACTATTTGTATAGATTTTCTTTTACTTGTAATGACAAATTTCCTATATGATTCATTACATGGCCTTAGCTCCTCTATTTGTGAAATACAGTGGCTTTGTAAATTCTGTTGGGATTTTCCTTGTATACTGAGGTTTTTTTAAAAAATATGTCATTTTCAATCTAATATATAACGAACTGCACACTGTCAAATCCTTCTGTTATTTGAGAATAACATTGTTGTAAATAAAAAAAAAAATCCAGATTTTATGAACATTTCGCTTATTCACGATACTTTTAGGTATGTGTTCTGGATAGACAGATACACTGTTAGTTAGAATCATAGAATGTTAAGGGGTTGGAAGGAAACTTAAAGATCATCTAGTGCCAACTCCTCCTGCCATGGGCAGGGACCCTCCTGCTAGGCCAGGTTGCTCAAGCCTTATCCAGCCTGGGTTTGAAAAGCCCCACCCAGCCTGTCTAGGAACACTGCCAGGGATGGGGCATCCACAGCTCCTCTGGGCAACCTGTTCCAGTGCCTCACCACCTTCACAGTAAAAAATTTCTTGCTATTATCCATTCTAAACCCACCCTCCTTTAGTTTAAAGCCATTCCCCCTTGCCTTGTCACTATGTGCCCTTGTAAAAAGTCCCTCTCCAGCTCTCTTGCAGCCCTCTTTAGGTCCTGGAAGGCTGCTATAAGGTCTCCCTGGAGCCTTCTCTTCTCCAGGATGAAGAGCCCCCACGCTCTCAGTCTGTCTTCAGAGGAGAGGTGCTCCAGCCTCTGATCATCATTACCTGGTGATCTCTGTATTCAGGGAGCAAACCCAGACTGGCAGCGCTGCCAGCGTCTGGGCACTTTGGTTGCCCGTATGAGCTGTAGCACTGTAGGCCATTGTCCTACATGTGGCTCAGCTTTTGGTGGGTCTATCCAGAGCTTGTCAGAAGGATCCTCCTCCAGAAGCACTTCAGACTTCTCCACCTTAGTTTTTGCTGCTGGCAGCTGTAATTTTTGGGTTTAGAACCCATTTTTCTTACCTGTCTGACTCTTTTCTCCAGCAACTTGAGGGTGAGATGATCTGTTCAAGATCTGCTTTTGCTGTCAGCCAGTTAATTCTGTGGCTAGTTGTCACAGGTTTTGTGCAGCTTGTAAAATTGCCCCTGGGAAGCAGTTAACATGGAGGCAAGCAGAGATGTCCCCACACTGAAGGGGCTGGAAGGGCTCCCCAGTGCAGGTGCCCTCAAGCAGCACCTCTTAAGTGTTGAGAATGGGAGAGCAGGGCTGCAGCAGGGCACTTCTCCATGGATGTCAATGGCAGACAGTCAGACAGTTCTTGCTGACAGATGGCCAGCAGTGTTTTACACTCCAGGCTTGAGAAACCAGTGGTGTGAAATGTTTTAAGAGGGGTTAAGTTTTAGGGCTATTTCTATACCTTCTACTGGAAACATTCAATCTTCCCATTTCTTGAAGAGAGAGATTGTCATATTAAATATCAAGCTGTGACCAGCTTGTTCCACTATGTTGCCTGCAGTAGTGCAGTATCGAGTGTTTGAGAAGAGCATCCAGAAAATGTTTTGTCATTCCATTAGAGATTCACACAGGTTTGTGAAGTAAGAGGCTGTACGATTACCACTGGTTGCATTCCATGTCACTCATGTAAACATTGGACCCTACTCCAGACCGATTTAGGATGCTTTTGTTTATTCTTCAAACATCCCACAGCAGTGAGCCGTCAGGGTCTAATTAGAAATTTTGCTTAAAAAGAAAAATCCCTTTGCTTCACTGCCTCTTCTGAAATACCTCATGAACAGGTGCAGCCAATCTGCCTTTGCAGCTTTGTATGTCCAGTGGACGTTCTCTTGTATCCCGCCGATCCATTTCCTCTCAGAGATAAGCAATCCCTAATGTGTCCATCTCTTGTCAGTGAAGATTGTTGCTCAACCAGGGATACTTAATATTTTTCTTTTGTTCTGTAACCTCATTTCTGATGTAGGAGCACAAGGTTTGTGTGTCTCAGCTTCCCCGAGACCCCTGGGCTTGGAGTTTCCTGCTGCTTGGCTTTGGGCCTCAGGAGCTCTGGCATATATGAAATACAGTGAGTGGGGCCTGGGGGTGCCTTTGTGTCCTTGCAGAATGGGAAACATTTCTGACCCTTGGGTTGGGGCACTGCCTGCTTTTGCCTTCCTGTCTACTGAGAGGGAGGACTTGCAGTGGCAGTCCCTAGAACGAGAGTAGAGGGAGGATGGAGCAGATGGAGGATGCAGGCCACTTGCTCCCTCTCCAGCCTTCTGCATTCTCCACGTATTTGTAAAACAACTTTTGTTTTAAATTGAATTGAATTCTAAGAGAGCTATTAAAATACAGAAATGCTTCTCACTGACCTATTACTCTGCATTCATGTTGGTAAAATTTTGGATGTGTTTCTATAGTCCTCCCGCCAGTTCTTTGTCAGGGTGAAGGGTTTAGTTGGCTCTGTTAATCCACTCTCTAGCTGAAATTGTTCATTTAAATCGTTATAAAAATCCACTCTTCCAATGTGAATCCTATATGCCCAGATTCGAGTACTGCTGCCAGTGCAAAGACTTCAAATTCTCTGAGTGCAATCCACACTGTGTCAGTCCAAAGCCAAATTGCAAACACTTATCCGCAATTCCCCTTACTCAGCTGTAAGCTAATTTTTTTTAGCAGGCAACAATAGCCAAAAAAGTATAGGGAAAGATTATTAGAAGAGCTTGAGAAATGGTTAATTGATTCCTTCACAAGCTGTGGTATAATTCTACCACATCCTCTTATTGCAAGAAGCAAAACCTTTAGTTCTGTTACTTAATATATTTTTAGCATGTGGTTCTTCAGTGTCACAGTAATTAAACGCAATCACAGCCACTGAAAGATGAAGCATGAAAAGATCAAGTGATTTTTTTAAGCTGAAGTCAACTGAACCAGGGAAGGTAACTCACTGATATGAAAAAAGCCTTCTTTGAGTCCTCCAGTCTTTTACAATTTGCAAAGCCAAACACACTTGCGTAACTGCTTCTACCTACAGTGATGAATAATGTTCAGGTCATAACATGACATGTTGGGTGGTGAAGTTTGGTCCTGCAGGCTTGTTAAGAGCATCGCTCATATCAGGTCTTTCTTGTAGCTGAGGTATGATGTGCCCAACAATGCTCGCCTGTTAATCGAGGTTCAAATGTGCTGCAAACACCTAACAAAGCTCCTTGGGGGGCAGGGGGAGTGAAGTTCCCTGAAAACACAAGCAGAGGACCAGTATCATCCAGTTGCAGTTCATACCTCCCAAAAAGTAACATTTCAAAGGCCAGGGGAGAGAGGAGCAATTACTGTCCAGCAAAATTACAATCTGAATGGGCTGCCATTTTCAGTGCTTCGCTGGGATGGCCATGATTGCTATAGAAACTTCTGAGAGTGAGACAGAGAGGTTTTCCAGCAGTGGAAATTGCAAATGGAGAAGGTTAGACTGAGTGCAAACCCCATTCAGTCAAACAGCTGCCAATTGAGCCTCTTTGCCAAGTAGATTGTAGGAAATGCTGATTAAAATGTCCATAGAACGCACCAGGAAAATTAGATTTCAGTCACAGTCGCCTGGCCAGTTTCGGTGGGCAGACGGCTCCAGTGTGTGGTGCACCTGGGCTTGTTCTCCCCCCGTGGCCTCTCCCACAGCCATGTGCCCCCAGCTCACAGGTACCTCAATGAGCAGTCTAACGACATAGCTGAGATGAAGTTTGTGGGGATAGATGGTAACAAATGGTCTAATAAAGGATGTCTGTGGCAGAAAAAAAAGCCAGACATTGTTCCAGGTGAGGGAGAGGTGTCCCTCCCCACTCCAGCTTTGCCATTTCTCCCAGGGCACAAGCCCAGATGTGGGCTGCTGCCACATTCAGCTCCCTCTGACTGGGCTGGCACCCCCATTTTGTCTCCCCCCCTACTCTCTGTGTTCGTATATAAACAGGACTGCTATCTTTAAACATTGACTGACAACCCATCCCCTCCCAACAGCCTGTGATGGACAGATGAAACTGTCTCTTTGGGGCAGAAGACCTGGCAGTACACCCAAAGGCCCGCCACAAAGCAGGAGACAGGGCTAAGCCTGTGGGAGGTGTTGGTGCTTCTTCTTCTTCACCTCTCCAGCAGCTTAGACAAGCCCCTGAAATCCCATCCTGCAGCCCATCATTCCCCAGCTTTGGCTGCACACCCAGATGCAGCTGCAACTCCAGCAGTGTTTCTCCTTAAGGAGCTGCTCTCACCTCCTTTTCCCTACCCCCACTCCCCTGTCCTTTCATCTATGCTGGGGGAGGGTTTATTATCTTTTTGTGTTCATTGCTGGCCTTGGTAAAACAGCTTCTCACCCTTCTGGCAGCAGGCTGGCAGCAGTTATTCCAGTGCCTCGCTCCCCACTGATACCCTGAAGGACCATTGGTATTATTAGGCTTTATCACCACCACTGTTTCATTTCCTTCTCTCTCCTGTTTCTTCTCAGCCTGCTTTGATTTAACTCCAGGCAGTCAGCCAGCAGTCTCAGGCAGGTAAAGCTCAGACACGTACAATGCGGTGACACAGTAAAACAGCCACTTCCCTTCTCCATAAACTGAGTGCAGTTGGTGTGCCAGCTTGGGCAGCTTCCGCTTAGGATAGCTGCTTTTCCAGTCGTGCTTGGCTTTGAGGCAAAACAATAAAATGAATGGAATTTCCTACCAACCCATATTACAGTTTCCAAATATGCTGGTTCCTCATAGAAAAAAAAATGTTTGCATTAAGGTACAAAAAATTATATGGCCTGCATAAATAAAAGCAATGAGATTTGTCTTGCAGCATAAGGGTGAATGGCGTAACAAGTTTATCAAATCCACTAAATGTCTGCTGTATGGAATTTTTGGTGGGGTTTTTTGTTTTTTTTTTTTTTTTTGTTTTGTTTTGTTTTAAAAAATGCCCTTTTGGTAGTAAATAGAATTGGTATTTTGGTCTGATTGTGATTCTGTTCGTTTAAAATCCCTCAATACACAGTTCTTTAAAAGTCAGAGTGACTTCATCCTCTGCTCTCAGAGCACCTGAAGACAGTGCTCAAACATCAGGACATCTGCTAAAGCCAATGCCTGTCACTGCCTGCCCAGGCTTTTTCTGTGCACTGGGTATTTGGTTTTGCCATGCTGGTGCAGTAGTGTGTAAACAACAAGCTGGTATAGTAGTGTGTATGTATATGTGTGTACATATATGTACTCAAGGAGCTATGAATGGGCTTTGAGGTCCTTGTGGCCTGTAACTGCTCCCACAGCCATGAGTTAAGGCTTGGTTAATGGATGCTAATCTGTCAATTCTTGAACAATTCAGGAAATTAGCTATTGACATAATGGAGAAATTACCTGAGTGTATCACAGCAAGCCATACTTGAGGACACCTCTGTCTGCTGAGGTTGACCTTAATAATTAACAGCCTTACCCGGTGTCCCAGAGGTGCTTTATAAGGCACAAGGCTGAAGGTTAAACAGCTTCTGTGCATCAGATGTGCTCATTACATCAGTATGTCTATAATGGCTTTTCTGAAGCCACAGCAGCTTGTTAATTGATTGTTCTCATTTCACGGTCTTTCCAGTGGTCCCCTGTACCATTACAAAGCTGTGTCCTTGTCCTTGCCAGACTGCCTTTTCCTGTTCAGCCTGAGAACTAGTGTCCCCTCTCTGAACAGGGACTGCCTTGCCATTCCTTTGCTCGACCTTGGTTGACTGTACAGTGCTTGGGGACCCTCCATTCCTCTTCCCCCAGCCCCACTCCTCCACCTCAGCTCCTCCTGTGAAACTCACAGGCTCAACAGCCAGCCGCCTCCTGTTTAACCATCCCCATCCACAGTGTAGCATCCAGGCAGCCCTGCGGTTCTTCTGTTTGGTCCAGGGTTTATTTAACTTAGTTTTACAAAACAAGGCAGCAATGATGAATCAAAGGCTAAGTGTCATAAATGACTTGGTGTGGAAGATGAACAAGGTTTGCAAGGAAAGCACGACCAACTGGTAAAGCACCAGCTCACAGGTCACAGCCAGCATGGCTTCATGAGGAGAAAGTCCTGCTTGCCAAGCTTCTTTCTACAAGGTAACCCACCTAGCTGACCAAGGGAAGCCAGGTAATGTCATCCTTTCAGACTTCAGCAAAGCTTTCAATACTGTCTCTCATGGAATCCTTCTGGACAAACTGTCCAGCACACAGCTGGATAAACACATCATGAGGTGGGTTAGCAATTGGCTCACAGGTCAAGCACAGAGGGTGATAGTGAATGGGGTAACATCAGACTCGTGACCTAATCTCTGTGGTGACCAGTGACAGGACGTGAGGGAATTGCCTGAAACTGTGTCAGGGGAGGTTTAGGTTAGATATTAGAAAAAGGTTCTTCACCCGGAATGTGGTTGGACACTGGAACGGGCTTCTCAGGGAAGTGGTCACAGCACCAAGCCTTTCACAGTTCAAGAAGCATTTGGTCAGTGCTCTCAGGCACATGATGTGATCCTTGGGGCGGTCCTGTGCAAGGCCAGGAGTTGGAATTTGATGATTCTTGTGGGTCCCTTCCAACTCAGGGTATTCTATGATTCTATGATTATATGACCTGCTTCTCTGATCAACTGCTACAGCTGGAAAAAAAAAATTAGAAAAAGTTTCTGGGCTGAGAACAACTTTGCCAGCTCCTTTAGAGCTGAAGCCATTGAGCCGTTAATGCCACAAGCTCCTGCCTATGTCCCATGTGAGAAATGAGCTTCAAAAGTCTCAGCCCTTGGGTTGAAGTCCTTCGATGTGCCTGGGTAACTGGCTAGAGTGGAAGGTGGGTCCCAACAATGGAGGAATTGGGCTTTAGTGCCTCCTGTCTTTTAAACAGAAAGATGACTGAATTTTTTTGCTTGCACGTAACACAGTAAGCAGAGGGTAAAAGCAGGGGAAAGTGAGTTTCAGAATAGCTTCCCATTTCTTGGCTTAAAACAGACAGAAGCTCCCATCTTCCTATTACCTTTACTTCCCAGCTCTCTCACAATCAAGCATGGGGGATGCACAAAGCCCCCCTGATGTTGTGCCACAGGTCCTGGGGAGCCTTTACTGTTTCACTTGGGCTGAGATGCTCCTGAGAAAGGGAGAGGCTAGACACACTGTCAGGATTTGTGGCTTCCTCTCCTCTAACTTTGGTGCATTTACCATCGGTGTATTTTAAGTGGCTTGAGGCACCACTGTTCCATAATCCAGGCAAAATGGAGAGCCTGCACTAAGGCAGGATAAAAAGTAAATTAGCACGAAAGGCTGACTTGTAAGGCAAAGCTAGTCATTAAGCCTGTTTTGTAGGAATACTTTTGTACTTGGGTGCATCATACGCCATCATCTGGCTCCACCGTGTGTTGGGATTTCCCCTCTTGCCTCAGGGAAGAGAAAACTTTTTTCCTCACCCTCTCCCACACCAGCGTTCAAGCACTTGCATCACTCTCTCTTCAGCAGGGTGTTGTAGCTGTGCCAAGCAGGCAATTTCTTATCAACCACGCTCATTGTTTCTGCAATTTGGTGGCCACTTCCAGTCAAAATACATTACCTCAATCTTTGCTTGTCTTCTCCAAAGCATGCACACGCTGGCCTCTCCAATGGTAAAAAAATAGCAGTCTGGGGCTATAAAGTCCTAGATTGGCAAGGACTTGTGGGGATACCTGTCCTTAGAATAATGGAAGGACTCACCCGGAGAGCTCCCTGCCCCAAGGGTTGCACCTGCTGTGGCTCTGGAAACACATCCACTCGCCCTGTGGTCAGCCATTTCCCAGTCATAAAAGAGACTGCCTGCCCCAGGACGGTGCCTCCGGCTTTCTCCTACCCTAGCATGCAAAATCATAGAATCACAGAATCATAAAGCGGGTTGGGTTGGAAGGGACCTTGAAGACCACCTATTTCCAACCCCCTGCCATGGCCAGGGACACCTCCCACCAGACCAGGTTTGCTCAGAGCCCCATTCAACCCGGCCTTGAACACTTCCAGGGACGGAGCACCCACAGCTTCTCTGGGCAACCTGTTCCAGCGCCGTACATCTTTCGTATTCCACAGCCGCTCCGGAACACTCGCGTTGCCCCCCGGAGCGCAGCCGGCGCCGGGCCGTCAGGGCTGCCTGCAAGGCGCGCAGAGCCCACAAGGTGGCGGGCGCGCACCGCGGCCGGGCCTGCGGCGGGGCGGGGCGGGGCGGCCGCGCCTGCAGGGGCCGGTCCGGAAAGAAGCAGGTAAAATACGCCCCGGGCTGTCACCGTCCGGCTGAGAGCGAAGTCAAACAGATGCACCGTGCTGGCCTGGGCTGGGATTCCTTTCAGAGAGTTTGGCCTAGAGGAGAGAAGACTGAGAGGGGACCTCGGACCTCATTAATGCGTTATAAACACCTCAAAGGCGGGTGCCAAGAGGACGGTGCCGGACGCTTTTCAGTGATGTCCAGGGACAGGACGAGGAGCGGCGTCCATAAACAAAACACCGGAAGCTTCATCTCAACATGAGGAAGAACTTCTTTACCTTGAAGGTTGGCAGAGCACTGGAACAGGCTGCCCAGGGAGGTCGTGGAGTCTCCCTCTCTGGAGGCATTCCAAACCCTGCTGGATAAGTTCCTGCATCACCTGCTCCCGGTGACCCTGCCTTGGGAGAAAGGTCAGGGTTGGATGATGTCCAGAGGTCTCTTCCAACCCTATTCTGTGATTCTGTGAAATGCTTTAAAAAAAAAAATTTAAAAAAATGGAGACTCCAAACACCCCCACTCCTGGCATGCGATGCAGCACTCTGGGGACACCTGTGTCCCGTGCCAGGCAGGGCAGATACAAAAACAGGGGGGAGAGGGATCTTGAGAGGCTGTGGGGAGAAGAGCCTTCTGCAGGACAGAGACGTCCTAACCTACACCATGCCACAGATTTATGTTTTTAATACTCAACCAGTCAATTATAACTTGGTTTTGGGAAGCGAGGGCATCCTTGAAATGGGACTGCTTTATATACAGCTAAATACAATGTTTCATGTTGCTTGATCCTTGCCCAGCCTTCCCCTCACGGCCAGATGCTGCCTTGCAATGGCTCAAGCTGAATCCTCCTGGCCACGGCACTGTGCAGGATCCCTTGGTGCAGGGTACAGGGCATGTCTGCTCCTGAGCGAAGCCACAGGCAGGCCCCCAAAAGCCTTTGAAAAGCCCAGGGCTTCTGCATGACTACCTTGTGACTTCTCAGGCAGGCATATCAATGCCTGGATCCTCGTCTCCAACCCATCCTTTTTAGCACATTTTGGCATCACGTTGGCTGGGTGATGGAAGGTTATCTCCACCTTGGGGTGCAGAAGTTCATGGTGGAGGTCATTGCTGCCTGTCCATGTGGGAACTTTTTGGCAAGTGGAGCTGGTAGCACCATCCATGCCTGGGATTTTAAGTAATTCTGGGATGCTCATTGCACATATAAGTGGTCTTATGAGAAAAAGTGACTCACACAACTTCAGGCACAGCTGTGAATTCCCCACATTTAAGGGCAGCTGTGTTGACAAGATGCTCTCTGTATCTTAGTGAAGGAATCTTCTTAATGTGGTCTTCTTCATCTGCTGGGATCCTGACACTGTTCTCAAAAAATCACAACAGAGTGCTGGTAGGATTTGGCTTATGGTGGACTCCTCAAAAAAAACTCCATGACTATGCCTTTATAAAAAGAGATTGCACTTGCTTGGGCTTACTATGGTTAAGAGCTTCAAGAAGCTCCCTAGTCCTGTTCTGCTACCCCTTCATCATCAGTCTCTCCACTTCTTCTCCTCCCACAGAGTTCAGGTTGCAGCAATCCTCTCCTCTGCCAGTATCCTGAGGAGACTGTGCAGGCTGTATCCTCTCCAAAAATATGAGCAAGGAAGCTAGAAGGTACTAGAGGGGACAGGACAACCTCTGTTTAACATTTCATGGGGGGTTTTTTTGCTTTGACTTGAGATTTTTTAAATTGTTTGTTTTTCTCACAGAAGCAGCTGTCTGCTTGGTCTTCCCTGTGTGACTTCCCCTTCCAGGCTCCTACCCTCTGTTGACTGGTGCAAGCAGCTCCTTGTGCAGTCAGGTTGTGTTCTTCTGAGGCCCCAAACTCTCCCCACGGAGAGTGCAAGCACCCCACATGGCATTCAGTGAGTCAGGCATTTCAATTCTCAGTGTTGTTGCGTGCTTAAGTACATTTCAGGATGTATTTCTTAATCCTCAAGCTCTAAAAAAAGGCTAAGTTCAAGAAGAAAATACAGACAAACTTGTCAGACATTGGTCCCTCTGTGGCTTGCCTAGAGGGAGAAATTATGTTGAGACTTTTTTAAGTCAAACTATTGTACAAACATATTGAAGTGAGGTACATAGGAGGAGACTTTTCCTGGGAAACTTCACTCCTATAGAGAACCTGCTGGAACAGAAGTCTGATGGTATGTAGGAAAATTACCACAGTGTTTCAAGAAACAAGAGGGATTATTGGTCCATCCAAAGTGAAGAACAGACAAGAAAAAGAAAAAATCAGCTCCAATCAAGTGTGCTAGAGCATAACCCTCTCTGCTGATCTCCTCTCCTAACAGTCCAAGCCCATGAAAGAACTTGCAATCAATGGATGCTGAAGTCTACTGAAGGCCTTTAATGTAGCAAGTCAATGAACTTTGATGGAGCTGACTTCTGGAAAATCAGCTGGATTGCCAGCGTAACCACATCACAAAAGGATGCAGGATGGAAGGACATTGATGTTTGCTGAAAAGTTCTATGGGCATGACAAAATTAAATGAAACTGAATGTCCTAGAAAACAGTTTCACATTCATCATGTCTCTTGGCTGGATTCCATAGCATTACAGAAACTTTTCTACAAGAATTGAATAATTTTCACATTCTAGGCCCTGGAGAGCTTCCCATGCTGCTTGGAATAGGTAGGTTTTTTTGAGTACAGGCTTAAAGGTGAGATCTAAGCCAGCTGGGCAGAGCCAACATCTTTCAGTTACACATTACCATGCATATGACTGAATCCTGCGATCAACAAGCTGAAAGGAAAGAGTAAAAGGACTAGCTGCTTATTTTACCCACATTTAGCAGCAGGATATGCATGTAAAAGCAGATTAACTGAGGGGACAACAGTAAACTAATCTGAGCCAGAGAGCAAAGGTAAATATTTTTTCTGACACTAGGAATAACCTTCATCTGGCCAGTGACTAAGCAAATGAATCCAAGCCACAGAGTAAGGACAAAAGCAACATTACCCCAGAGTTTTGAAGAAGTTTTAAACATAGGTTAAGTTCAGCCTTAAAACATGGGTTCTTCAGTTCTAAAACTGAATGTTCCCTAAAGTCTGGGTCAGCTCTTGCCTGGGTCTGTTTGCAGCTGCAGTCTTTGAAAAGAAGAGTAGCTACTACAGGACTTCACCTGGTGTGCCTGGCTAAGCCATTTCCATTTCCCCAGCCAAAGCCTTATTCTTCATACATCCTCTGTACTTCCCTGTGCTGGAGCTCTTTGCTCATGCAGATGCTTCTACTGTGTTCCAGAGGTATGTGGGCTTCAGGAAAACTGCTTGGAAAACTGCTTGCATGTCCTCAAAACAACCCTAAAACAAACAAAGCCCCAAATCAACACCTCTCCCTTCACCCAACATTTCTTATTCTTAAAAGCTTTTCTCCCCCCACATAAAAATAAGTTCAGGACTCTCACTTACTATTTGGAGATCTCAGTTCAAAACCCCTCTCTGCCCTTAACTTCTGTGTTCCAGAGAGTCTATGGACCAGGTTAATGGTTTGTGGGTATTGACGACAGCTGCATGACAACAGGACAACAACTCTACCCCTTCATTTCAGAGAATCATAGAATGGTTTGGGTTGGAAGGAACTTTAAAGATCATCTAGTTCTAACCCCCTGCCATGGGGGTTATCATGAAGATCATGCCTGATCTTCTACTAGATCAGGTTGCTCCAAGCCCTCTCCAACTCGGCCTTGAACATTTCCAAGGGTGGAGCATCCACAACTTCTCTGGGCAACCTGTTCCAATGTCTCATCACACTCATAGTAAAGAATTTCTCCCTAACATCTAATCTAGACCTATCTTCTTTTAATTTAAAACCATTCTCTCTTGTCTTATGACTACATGCCTGTGTAAAAAGCCTCTCTCCCTCTTCTTTATAAGCCTTCTTTAAGTACTGGGAGGCCACAATAAGGTCCCCCTGGAGCCTTCTCTTCTCCATGTTCAACAATCCCAGCTCTCCCAGCCTGTCTTGGTAGGAGAGGTGCTCCATCCCTCTGATCATCTTCATGGCCCTCCTCTGGGTCAATGTCTTTCTTGTGCTGAGGATCCCAGACCTGGATGCAGCACTCCAGGTGGGGACTCAGGAGAACAGAGTAGAGGAGGCAGAATCAACCTCCCTCAACCTGCTGACCACACCCCTTTTGATGCAGCCCAGGATGTGTTTCATCCACGAGAAACCCCAAAATCCTTCTTCACAAGGCTGCTGTCAAGTAGTTCTTCCAGCCTGTACTCATGTCTGGGACTGGCTAGACCCAGTTGCACCACTTTGCACTTGGACTTGTTGAAAGTCATGAGGTTCTCATGGGCCCACTTCTCAAGTTTGTCCAGGTTCTTCTGGACGGCATCCCATCCTTCAAGAGTGTCAACTGCACCGTTCAGCTTTGTGTCATCTGCAAACCTGCTGAGGGTGCACTCGATCTCGCTATGTCAATGATAAAGATACTAAAGAGACATAACCCCAAGGGACACCACTCAACACCAGCCTCCACCTAGACACAGACTCAATGGAGTCATTGACACAACTCTCTGGCTGCATCCATCCAGCCACTGCCCTATCCACTAAATAGTTCACCTTTCAAATCCATGTCTCTCCAATTTGAAGATATGGACATCATGTGGAAATCATTTGCCTTGTTTCAGCTCTGACTTTGTGCACAATTACCCTCTGGAACAAGTAGAAACCAGCAGACTTGTCTTAGGGTCTGAGAGAATAAAGTACTTGCATCATCCCAAGCAGAGGCGGAATAAGCAGGAAAGTACTGGGATCCCGAAAAAGGCAACAGGAGATGAGAAATTTTTGATTTCCACCACCAATTGCTTTTCTAGAAGAGAAGTCTTGTTTTTAAAAGTAGCTTAGAGCACCTGTCTAGATATAGATTGCAGGTATTTTGCCAAGATACCATAGCATGTTCCTGCGAATAGCTACAGCAGCTACAAATTTGTACTTCTGGATGAAAGGCACTTTATCAAAAAGTTCCTGACAACCTCTTTATCTACACAGCACATCACTGCCATACCCATCCGGTGTGAAATCTGTGCAAGAAAGACGGGGTTGGTTTTGTCAAATTATGAATAAGAACCACCCTCCAAGACATCCTGCACTAGAGAGTATCAACACAGCAAAGCGCACTGAGCCTGGTGGCAAAGGCAATAAGAGGAAATGGATACTAGGGAAACTGGAAGGTGTGAACAACAGGCAAGGACAGGTAAGGCCAAAGTTGAAGAAGGCGAAATTAAAAAAAGGCAAAAAGAAAACTGCTTATCTGAGCTACCATATGAGCCGGTGAGCATCTCAAATTTTTACTTGTGCTCTCCTAAGATGAAAGGCACCAATGCCAATCTGTACAGAGGGCTTGTGGATTGGAAAAAAGCTGCTCTTATGATGGGTGTAGAGCAAACATTAGTAAAGCCCTGCACAGGTGAAATATAAAGTCCTTACAGAAACAGAGGGCACACAAATGTGCCAGAGATGTCATTCTGACTCTTCCCTTCCACTTCCTGCCAAGTGCTGTTTTTCTCAGTGTCTCTGAGGTTAAGGACAGATAGGAACCATTAGATCTTCACAGCTCCTTTTGTAACTATTAGTCAGACCTCTCGCACATCACAGCCCTTCAAACCTCACCTTCTTAGCTTGCCTGAGACTTGACTACAGTGTCCCTCATACTTTCAACCGTGGTTAGAGCACACCCATCAGAAACAGGCCCATCTTGGCTTGGACACATCTGGAAAATGAGCCAAATACCCTGACAGCTTGTTATGGTGATTAACCACCTTCATTCCAATAAATTTGTGCCCAGTTTTTCACATGAATGTATCTAGTTTCAGCTTGCTGCAACACATTCCCATAATTTACTAGATTAAAGAGCCTTTCAGTACCTGATATTTTTCTCCCAAGAAAGTTCCTTCACCATCAATTCCCTGCTCAGCCTTTTTTGATAAAGTAGAGAGAGCAAGTGCTTCATGTCTCCCATTGCAAAGCATTTTCTGCAGGCTCTGAATCATTTTGTGTGGCTCTAATGTTCCACCACCCATTTTTCAACATCAATTTATAACACGCAAGCCATCCCAGCGCTGGTCTCACAAATACAGTACGTGCTCATATCCATTTGCTTGTCCCTTAGGACTCTTAGAAAAAGAAATCTATTCAGAGTCTGAGGCAGATGCAAGCAGGCTTCCTTCTGTCTGGCATTTGGAGCAACCAAAAACCAGCCATCATTCACCTTCACTGGTGCTGCCAACTCAGCAGGTAAAAAGCAAGCATGACAAGGCTCTCTCCCTGCTTTCAGCAGGTAAAAAGCAAGCATGACAAGGCTCTCTCCCTGCTTCTTAACCATGATGTAATGCAACACTGGAAAGCAACAGTCCTTGTGCAGGTACCGCTCTCAGCACAGACTGCCCCAGGCCACATCCATAGGGATAAACTAGCCAGTGGGCACAGAGCAGCCATGTCCAGGCTGTTAAACTCTCTTACCCATCAAAGTGGAGCGACTGCAGCCAGACTTTTTATGTCCATAGCTGGGAATTGTTTCGTAAAGTGCTAACAGCCTGGGCCAACACTGTGCCAGGGACCAGTCTCATCATGGACACAGCTGAGCTCCAGTACCTGGGAGTGCTCCCCATCACTGCCACCTCCTTTAACAAGAGAGATAAATGCCATCTTAACACAGAACCATTCTCCAAGGAGCGAGAAGGATGAAATGGCTTCCTCGCTTTCTCCTTCCAAACAGGTCAGCAGGGTTTCTCAGATCAGAGAGGCAGCAACAGGCTGGGGCATCCAGCAGGTGCATCAGGCCTCGTGCATCTCAGCAAGAGAAAGGACACAGGAAGAAAAGACAAGAAATGAGGAAGAAAAGGCAGTAAAGGTGCTTTTGCATAAGCTCAGTGAGGGGAGCTTGTGTCTGAGGTCTTGCACCACTTTGCAGCTGGGATCAAACCCACGCTGGCAACCTCATCTGGGCTGATGCTTTAGTCCTTCAGGGCTGCCTGGCATGCACCAAACATCCACCCAGCACCACGACACTGGAACTTTCTCATCGCAGGCCTGTCCTGCAGTTGCTTGTCAGAGTCAAAACAGCAGTCACCCAGGGATCCAATGGCAACAAAACTGGAGGCACTTCACACCCATTACATGTAGACAAGGTGTCCAGGCTGTGCCTAAATAAAACTTTGTCTTCCATTCCAGGGCTCTCAGATCAGGAGGTTGAGGGGAGAGTGATTTGGGAAAAATATAATCTCCACTCCAACTCAACGGAAGGGAACAAAAATATCCGATGGCTAATATTTTATTAGATTTTGCTTAGAACGATAGGAACTTTCTCTTTTGCCACAGAATTTTCCCCTTTCTTCTATTTTCTCAGTGGCAGAAAATGCTGAATCACAAACCTGGAGCTTTAAAAAAAAAAAGTATTTCATATGCAGAAGAAACATATCTTACATCATTTCATGCTTCCTGCTCTGCTCTCTGGTGCCACGTTCCTCATTTTCAGGCTGTTTTAAAGGTCAGCTTCACAGAACAAATCCTGACCTCAGACATGGGAAATATGCTGCCTCATCACTCCAGGATCTTTTCTCACATGATTAGTCCCAACATTCCTGCAAGTAGAACAGTCCCCATTGCCACAGCTGCAGACATGGAAAAAAAAAAAAGGCAAGATATTTTTTTCTCCATTCCCAAGGTTAATGTTCACCACCATCACACTCTCATTTCATAGGCTGGGGGCTAATTCAGCAATGTAATGCTATTGCCATCTATGGGCAAGTAATATTTTTGCCATATGTACAAGTTAAACTTGGGATACGTGCCTAAACTGACAACTACTCTCAAAAAAGTTTGAAAGAACTTTAAAGAAGATTTTATTTAAGATTTTTCCAATGGCTAAGATATATGATCTGGATGAAAGTTAATCAAAGACAGCAATTACTCCTCATGGTATTTGTTTTAATCCTTATTATGTATTCATTCAACTGGCTTCATGTCGTCTGAAGAACTTCACTTGATGCTAATAATTTGAGCAGACAGGAGAGGTCACGTTATGGTGCTGATTCAGAAGATGCACGCATACTCAGTTTATTTTGAACAAAAGATCTGAACTTATTTGAAATTACCACTATCGATTACCAAGGGTTTAAAGAATGATGGAAAGCACAACAGTGATGAACAAGCTTCAGTGCCACAGGAAAGCTGAAGATTAATTTACTTGCTTAATAACTCTTCTAAAAATGTAAGATTTCAACATTAATAAAATAACCAGTCAATTAGTCTACTGGTTAAAAATGACAAATATGTACTGAAAAATATTTTGATTGAAATATAAAAGTTACTGCAAACTCTTTTCAGCTTGCTTATGCCTCTAAGAAAGAATATGGCTAGGTTTATGGTGACCTAGTGGACTAGTTTTTGTCAGTAACCGTGAGAAATACAAAGCAAAACTTCTCCACTCACCGGGAGACTCTACAGATGACATTTAAAAGAAAGCACACCACCACAGCAAGATGAAAAACGGGGTTTCTGTTAAATTATAACTAGCCAGAGAGTTATACTGCTCTCAGGTTCACGATCAAGGCAGAAAGGTTGCCTCCTATGCCTGCAGAGCTCCTTGCCAGGTGGCTCGAACCATGCATGGTTAACTCCTCAGACTCAGCCTCTTCTTGTCGATCTCTGCTGAACCAGTGAAAGGAAAGTGCCCAGGCCCTGAGAGCAAAGATTGCCCCACAGCTTGTCACTCTGGAGAAAAAAAAAAAAGAAAAAAGAAAGAAAAAAAAAAAAAAAAAAAAAAAAAAAAAGGCAGCTACAGCATCAGATACATCTCAGGCTCTTGCCAGAGGAAGGATACCATAAGACTGAACTGTACAAAAAGAGCCAAAGCACAAAGTCCTCCTCTAACTAAGTCAGAACAAAAACGTTTGGATAGGATTTCTGGAAGAAAGAGCCAGAGGTGTTTGTGAATAACCACAAGAATAGGCACTTCCAGTGACTGCAGAACTACAAACAAAAGCACTTTTGTGCACTCCCGGATTACTTGCTCCTATTTTCTCTTACAGTCACATGCTTATGTGGGCCTTTACTGTTTGAAAACATGATTCATTAAGACGCCTTAAATTGCAACCAAGTATTGTACTATTGATACTGACTTTGCTTTAACTTTCCTGTTACTTAATATAATTTGTTTCATAATTTTATCTCTTTTGTGACCAAATCCTCACTGAATCCTTTAAAAGTTTTTGTTGATATGTGCACTGTATTTCCAAAGTGTTTCAGATTTATGGGCTCACTTCCCTTCCCTTTCACTGTTTCATTGGTTCAGGGGCAGCCCCTTCTTTTCAGCAGATTGAAACATCCAGTAATCTGAAACAGATTTAGTGACCCCATAGCATTAAATCATGCTTTGTGGTGCTTTATTCCTGCTCCAAAAGACTTTATGCATTAGCGAGTACATAAAATTGTACAGAGACTGAATACATATTGAAAAGTAATAAATGATTCCATATGGTGTTAATTTTTCAAAGCAGTGCACCACTGTTTTAAAGTAATAGTGATTAATTTTCCAATTAGGAAGATTTTTAAATAGCCCTTCTGACCCACAGATATGGGAATACTCTCACTTCAGATATTCTCCCCAGCTGAGGGATTTGGGTGCACCAACAATTTTTACAGTCAAATGGTGTCCTTGGTTAGCTAGCTACCAAGAGTACAATTAGCCAAGGCAGTTAATTTCTTCCTTTTATTCAAAAAAGCTTGTGTCATCATTACTGCAAAGACACAGGTCACAAAGCCTCTGTGAGCAAACTGAATAGCACACGTTCCTCTTTAAGCTTCACGTATTTGAACATCTGTCAGACCTCCGTGACAGTTTCTCCCCAGTTCTCCCTGTTTGCTTCCAAGGAAAAAATCCGTTTGGGCTAAACAAGGCTTGTAATACCTCTACCTTGATATATTTTAAGCTAAACATGCCTATTATGAAGAGTTGCTACTGTATTTAGAAACAGCAGGCTCTTCAGCAGATCAGTTCTCAGCATGTATTCAATTACATGTTCTCACTTAAATAGTATCCTAAAAAAATAAATTAAAAAAAATAAAATCAGGTCTCAGTCTTGGTATCATTGCCTCTCCACAGGTAAACTGGCAGTGAACGACTCCAGGTGCACAGCTTTAACAGAGCAGTTTGCTAGACTAAAGGGAATGATTTTGCAAGCCGGGCAAGGGTGCGTGTGAATGGAAGAATTCAACTTTTCAGATTCCAGGAGAAGTTTGCAGGGCAAACTGCCTGACCTGAGCATGTTTAAGTGACATTCACATGAGCAGCAAGGAATGTAACGTCTTTAATACCAGAAGCAGGGCTGGGGCAGAACGGAGGCATTAAAGTTCATACCTACCCTCCCAACAGCCCCTGATCAACTGATGCCTAATACTGGAGGCTCTGGAGTACTATTTTTAGGCTGTCAGCATCCCAAGATACAGGACATTCTGCCTTTCACATACCCAGAACCATCCCACGTTGGGCAGCTCTGTGCCTGTCTTCCCTCCCGGCCCAGTGCTGGAATTTGGAGCTCAGACACGTTTCCATGCAAGACGAGACCCATGGCCTCGGCTGCACAGCCTTCCCAGAACACATCCAGCACATACCACTGGGCTCCAGCTTCTCACAGCACGCTGCTGTGATCACTCTTCCAAGACGGGACAGCAAGTAGGAGGTGCCCATCACTATCCCATCGCTCTGCAGTGTGTCACAGGCACTCAAGAAATATGACCCCCCTCCCATTCCCCTGACTTGGTGCAGCTCCTGAGTCAGCAGTCACCCAGTTCCTCCAGGGTGTGAGAGAGAGAACCAGCTGCAAGTGCTTATAATCGACTTCCCCACCATGTGCTAAGCCGCTGACTGCTTTTGCTTAACACTTCACCAGCCCCTTTGAACCCTTTCTCAACTCCCGTGGGGGGACTTCCTTCCCCCTGTGTGCCTTGCAGTGCCCCCCATACCAGGAGACACAAGGTCAGCTTCTCCTCATTCTGCCTGATAGGGTTCAGATGCCTCCCTCTGACCTTCCAGAAGAGTATCTTACCAGGAAGGTAGGCTAGCCTAACATGCACTCCATTTTCAACCAGCCTGTTGAACCCGTACTGCTGCCTGGGGGAGAGGGTGGGGATTCAGGATTCACGGGAGCAATCAAGGAGAGGCCATGACCTAGCAGTAATAATATTGCCATGGGGAAGGGAGGGGAACAGCCTTGGATTTCAGTCTCCTTTCCAAAGTGTGTCTATGTACTTTACATTGAACATCTGTGAAAGAACAAAACACAAAGTTCTGGAAAAAGGACCGTGACCCACACCTCCAGAGCAAGTGCTCCGATCACTGGAAATAGAGGATGACAGTGTGAGGGAGGTGCTTAGACTTCTTCCTCCAGGGGCCACGTACAGGAGAAAATAATTGACTCTTTGAAGCAAGTGAAATAGGCCGTACGTGGGCACCTGCTCTCCAAAGGAGAGGCCAGGCTGCCAGCCTCAGCAAAGATAAATCTTTTCCCGCAGCCCTGATTCTCATCACCTGATCCCCGATCAAATCCGCTGTACAAATGTGCCTCGTGTTCGCAGGTAGAGGGAAGCGGGGCTGTGAAAGGTGGTTATTTTAGGGCTGTGCTGTGTGAGAACTACTACATCAAAGCAAGGATCGAGGCTGCATCTCTCTGCACATCACCATGTGAACAGGGCAGCCACCTCTGGGACATTTTACGTCCCCTGAAGACAACCAACACTGTTTCAGAGGTGTAGCTTCCAGGTCTCCCTATCGCTGGGCACCTGGCACCCGGACTGGCACACCTGGCTGCCAGACGCGTTCCCACCCTGACCCTTCCCTCACACCACGCACAGATCTGCACTGCCTCGAAGCCCAAGTCCGGAGGGCACTTGCAGCCTGGCACAACTTAAGCTTTGAGACAAGGGGGTCGGGGGAAAACCGAGAGACGGTTCGGCTTGGTCCTCGGTGCACCCCTCTGGGTGAAGGCAATTTTCCGTGGAGAGCCCACAGCACGTTCAGGAGAGGCTTTTCTCCCAGCACGGCCCGCCCAGCGCCCCCTCCGCACCCTACTCGATTGTTTATTATGTGGCGCGGGGCGGCGGCGGGGCGGGGGCGCGGGCCAATGGGGGGCGGCGCTGCCCTGAC
>VZRE01014207.1:1295457-1433506 GCA_013396775.1 Cephalopterus ornatus
GGGGTGTCGGCGGCTGTCCCCGACGGCAGCCGGCCGGGCGCTGGTGCTGGCCCTGCTGGTGGTGGTCGCCCTGTCACCTTTGCTTTTTTTAAGGGAGGGGGTAAGAAAAGTTTTGTCTCTTTCCTGTTGCTATGTGCAAGCAGCGAGGGCTCCTGACTCGGGGCTGGGGAGACGCTGGAGCGGACCTGGTTTCTCTGGTGCACAAGTACATAAGCAGGGAAAGAGAAAGAGAGAAGGAAAAAAATATTTTTAAGTGTGTGGGTTTTGTTCTGCCTTTTTTTTTTTTTTTAAGTTATAGTTACCTTTGGTGTAACTCATGCTGGAAATTAGCAGAGTTACTTTTATGCATGGTCAGTCTGAGTCTCAAAGCTCAAATACAGAACGACTCTGTTATTTTAGCCAAGAAAAACCCCTGTGGTTTCCCCGCGCGTTCCTCAAAGGCAACAGAGGGAAATTCGGGTCTTGACATTTCTTCATAAAGTTAATCAAAGCATGGAGTTATTGGCTGTTCGGCCACGGGAATGCTTGGTTTGCGAATCCTGCAATGCCAGTGTATGAGGGCACCATCGACTGATAGCCCAGCATTTTCTGTCCAGCACTGCGACAGTGAGCAGCTAAGATTACTACCATTTAATAAGTGAGGAAAAAAAAATAATCTGTTTTTGTGGCTTGTTTACTCAGCGCGTACAAAAGCACGTTTTAGGCAGGCAGGGTTTTACCCTCAAGACAAAGTCTTAGTAAGGCCTACCAGAAACTCTGTTGCACGTGAAGCACACTGAAGTGATTTCCAGAACTGCCTTTTTTACCTCCTTCTTTTCCGTGTCCATCTACTAGTGTCTGTTGGACGCTGAAATGTCACGTACTTGCAGCTATACAGAAATGCAGGTGCTGCTTGATGTCGATACTGTTCGCAGAAGGAAATCCTGCTATGGTTCAGTTGCTGCTGAGGGCCGATACTGGCAGCATCTGACACTGAGTTTTTGAATGGATGGCTGAAGGCAAATTTGCCGGGAAGTTCTGTTGTTTTACAGAGAAATCAATTTTGAATCTCTCTAGCTTTGGATCAGGTGATAACTTACAGTATTCAAATTGGTCAGAAATACTGTATAGATGAAACATTTCAGGCAGGTTCTGTACTAGTAACCCTGTCTCGTATTTGATGCCTGAGTAGGACTTGCTGTTAGGAACTGAAGTGAAGCTGTATGATTTTTACCTTCCAAATGAAGCACAGTAAAGGAAGCATTTCGCTGACAGACTTGTCTCAGGCTGGGGAAAATATAAATACAAAGTTTATTGGTGGCATAGCTGGTTCAAGACTTTTAAAAGCACAGATCCTTTTTGCAGCTTTTGCGTCTGTATTAGGTGTTGGATTTTGATCTGACTTTACAAGTGCAACATGGAGTGTGATAAAGGGTTACATCTTCCAATGACAGCCTGTGCCTTCATAAGTTGTTTGGTTTCACGCAGAAGCAGTGGCTTTAGATGTCAGCTGCTATGACAAATCCAGCCTTTTTATCTGGTACTTTGAATTTTCAGTAAATTTTTGATAGCCAAGTCAAACAGAGACATTGAACAATTGGGCTGACACTGTTTCTTCTGAATTTGGTGGCAAAATTCCCTTTCACTTAAACAGAAGCAGGATCTGGGCCATAATGTGAAGTGCTTACATTGATTAGTATCCTTAATACAGTCACAATTTTTCTGACAATTTATATTGTTAATTTGATATTGATTCCTTTGCTGAGCAGCATTAACTGGTACTTGGAGCTAATTAAAATGTTAAAAACTTGGATCCCTTGAGATGTTCTGGTATAATTTAGTTCAGAAGTTTCTCACAAGCCTTTAGGATAACCTTTCTCAGGAGATGCAAGCACACTGGTAACAGAAAATTCTGCCTCTAAGGACTGCAAACTGTTTCTGGGAGTTAGAGTAAGGTGCTGAATAGTGTTAAGGGTGGGTGCAGTTGTGCGTGGGTGGTAGGGGCGTACTGGAAGGGGCAAAGGGAAGGTCAGGAGCTAATAATTTGCCAGGCATCCAAAACTGCAAAATTTAATTCCTTGGCAGGGCTGGAGTTTCTTTTAAAGTATACATTCAGAAGAGGACTATTTCAGTTTCTTGGCTGGAACATAGATTAGTTTGTGCAGAGGCAACACTCCTAAATAGACACTCCATCTTACTCTCCTGATGCTAAAACACATTATATGTTATTATCATCTTTGTTTCCCTCACAGGTAATGAATACAGCTCTTCAGGAACCAATGTCAGCTTTTCACATTAGACTTTTTCAGGTTGCTAGTTACAGTGAGACTTTAACTGAACAGAAGATAGTTCTGTATTGGAAGGCTTTTTTTTTTTTTGGTCTTAATTTAGAATATTTTTACACAGCTAAGTTTGTTGTTGAAGGCAGCAGCCCATTTAATGATATTCTGCTCTGACACTGAGTGGGAAAACTGTTATTTTAAACAAAGGGACGAAGAGAACTTGGTCTTATTATCTTATGTATTATTAGATATGAAATATTAATACTGTTTTCAGTGAGATGTGCTGAATGCCATAATCCGTAAACATAACTGGGATTATATTCCTCAAAACAATTATTTTAAGAGCTATAAATGAAAGTTACCACTACCACTTTTTTTTTTTTCTGCCTAGAGCATTAAAGCAGAAGTGAATATTTCAGATGTGGTTATGAAGGCATATATTACGTTTCCGCTAATTCAGATAAGGTTTGCCCAATACACCCCCCCAACAATCTTCTTTGCTCACCCCTCCCTGTGGCCCCAGTGGGACATTGGTTAACCTAATAGTGCCAGAGAGCTAACTAGGGCAGTACTTTACGGTGCATCGCTGTAGAGCTGGCATGCTCTGACACCGCTGTGTACCAAGGGCAGCCTGGTTTGGTAGGATCTCGTACACTTCCAAACCACTGTGGAGGGTTTCAAATGTGTGTTTCAATATCCACTTCTGTCTTGAATTCTTAGGGAGGGTCAGTATTAATAATTTTGAATGCTGGAGTAAAATCTGAGGGTGAGCTGGTTTCACCCTTGTGAAATATGCTATGCCAGGTGATTGTTCCAGGTTCTTACTTCAACAGAGCTCCTCAATGACCAGCTCTATGTGTCTTTCCAAAATTCAGGTATCTGTTACCCTATTGATATCCTGCAGTCACAAAGCTAGTGTGCTGACTTAAAAACAAGTTTTACCCTCCAAATATTTAGGGTGCAGCACTCCACTTAATAATCCTGAAGTAGAAAACTGAAATACCCTTGTGTCCATGTGTATAGTAGAGGTGCCCAGTTTCACTATAGCTTAAGTAATTCCATACCTCTTCCCAGAATGTTATTTTGTAATTTCTTGTAGCACTATCTTGTGAAAGAGTCTTTTCTACATGAAGAGTACACTAGGGGGACTATGCTCCTCTTTGTCAAGCGGTATGGCAAGACTGTGAATATCATCCTTTATACACAGATAACCAGCAATTCCCAAATTTCAATGCAGCTGATTTGCTTTGATTTGTTTTTCATATCAGAAGCCTACTTTGTTTTGCACCTGTTGCATTCATCTTCCCCATGAAAGATAAACACTAGCTGCTGGGATATTAACTTTGAAGGGGAGATTTTTGTAAACTTCGTGCCTGGACGTTCTGTCATTCCTCACCATGTTTTATTGGCCAGTATGTACCAAAGGGCTGCAGTCCCTTCAGTGTAGTAAATTCACGAGTTTCTTCTCTAATTATTAAGACTTGAAAAGGCTTGAGAAATTTGCCAGCAACGTAGACAGATGTCTAAATCTGTTAGCCAGATGCTGATACACGAGATGTGTCTGACTTTTTTTATCATCTTTTTGCAAAGCATGTGAGAAGGAAGCAACACCAGTCTCTGTTCCTATTTCTCCTTTCTTGGTGTGGCACACGATGTCTTTATCAGGAGTGGCAACGTAAAACTGGAATGTGCATCAGTTTCTTTTTTTTTCTCTCTTGTCTTTCTTAATTTTTTTTTTATTTTAAGATTCTGTTTTCCAGTTAACTGCAAACAAGAATATTTTTTCCAGCCTTCTATTATATTCTTACTTTTTTTTTTTTAAATATATTTTTGAGTTGCCTTGTTCATCTGTACAGAAGGGTTTGGGTTACAAACTATAGCCTGATTATTTAAAGTTTTGATCTACCAAAGAGAGCACAGGTTTAAGCCCGTGAATGGATCCTTGGGACTTCACTGGGGTTACTCGTGTGCTTAAACTTACTGCTTGAGCATGTTACCTGATCAAAGCCTTACTATGTTGTCCTTTAACAAAATACTCAGTAACATCTGTAAGTGAATTTTGTGCAGAGCAGTGTAGAGAGATGTGTGGTTCCAGTGGTTGAAACCACTAGATAACAAGCTTCTTGCATCGAAGAGGAGTATACTTGAGTATCCCTGTAACAAATGACTTTATAAACTTTTCAGCAGAAACCATATGTAGATACTAGTGCACGTTATTATTTTATATCTGTAATGTACATCAAAGAGCTCACTTTTCCCCAGCTCATGCATGCAGGTGACAGCTATTAGAGCAGTAAGAGAGAGATCGAGTAGCTCACCCAGAATCATTGACATTGTTTGATGCACAGTGTGACAGTGAGAAACACGTCTGCTGAAGGACTTGTTAAATGCAGACATTTACACATCGCCTTGGTGAATGTTACCAGCTGCAAAGTCACAGGCTCTGGTAAACTTAACTTTTGACGTGAATGGGAAACTTCCAATCAACGATGCTGGATAATATTGCTGTCAGGTAGAGCTGCGTGATAAATACTGGAATCGATGTTCCTCAGTTCTTCAGAGACAGAACGTTACCTAAAACAGTCATGCAACTTCGACATTGTCTATAACAGGTTTATTGGTGTCAATATTTGAGCATATTTAAAGTAGGAAGCTTGAGAGTCAGAGGTTGGCTCTTACACTTACCTGTGTATTTGAAAGTACACAGTTAATGCTAATAAAAATTAAATCACCTTAGTGGCATTTATATCCGCTGTATTGTATTGGCTTGAACAAACACTGTCTGAGACTGTCTCAGACTGTGGAGGAGAAATGTCCTGGCACTGCTGCCCTGGGACGTCCATCCTCTGCCTGGTTTTGTCCTGGTGGAGCTAGCGGTGTCTTACATGCGAGGCCATTTTGTATTCGGGTCATTTTGGTGGTGCTACACTACTTTGCTGTAATCCTGGGAGATTAGGGGAGGCTGGGCACGTGCTGGTGCATTTAGAAAGGCGAGTGATTAGGGTTAGCTGGGTGGTTTTGTGAAAGCTCTTTGTGCTGACATGGACAAAGTAGAAACCCAGAGTCGGTGGTGTCCCTTGCAGAAGGCAAGCAGCACTGGGGCAGCCCCCCCGCATCCCCCTGCAGCGGCTGGCTGGTTTTCAGCCCGCTTGCCTAGGGTGGATGGGGTGCACAGGTATGAAACCACCCCAGAAAATTACCGTGGGTGTGCAAGATTCAAAGGGAGGCCGAAGGGCTTGCCTTGGAGATAAGGGAAAACTGAGGATAAACAGCCAAAGCATTTCTCTAGGTGGCAGCCTCCTAAAGGTGCCCTGCTAGATTTTGGCAGCCAGCTATTTTGCGTGGAAGTATGGAAAAATCTTTTGTGAGGATTGTTCTTTATTTGCAATGCAATTAAAGTGGGTCTTGGTGTAGTGGCAGCTTGCCAAGGGAGAAACCGAAAGTGTTTCCAAATGCAAGTTGCTACTTAGGCTGAAGTCTCTGCAAGTTCTTGTTTCTCTCCCACTTTTTTAAAACCCTTGTTACTATCTCTGTCACAGAAAACGTGCCCAAGGGCAGGGTCACAAAATGGCAATGTTCATTTGTTCTAAAGGCAGGAGACCCTCCACGTTCTGAGGCACTCTCCCTGGAGAAGGGCAAGCTCTGAGCATCCTCCTGCCGCTGTTTCATTCACCTTGCCATGGTAACCTGTGGTTCCCAAGTCAGCTCTGAAAACGGGCCACAAGCCTTGCAGGTCCTGGGACAGGAGGCACATCCAGGTCCCGCAGCACGTAGCGAGGATCCTGATACAAGCCTGCCTGATAACACAGGGCTCAGGGAGCTGCAGAGTGGGGTTTTTTTGGTTGTTTTGTGGGTTTTTTTTGGTTTTTTGGGGGACTGGTTTTTCTGTTTGGTTTTTTTTTTAGGAGGGAGTTTGAGGGTTTTTTTTGGTGGTTTTTCTTGGGGCTGACAATACATGTGCAGTGCAGCGGTTCAGGAGCAAAATGAAGTGTTCAAGTAATATGCATAGTTATGCAGTTTCTGGTATTGCTGGCTCAGCACACCATTAGTTAAGTGAAGATTATAACCTTTTATTTGCTCTTTTTTTGTGTTTCTATAAACTTAGACTTTTCTGTTACAATTTCCTGAGCATTGCCACACACTAAGCTTGGAAAATGAGGTGCATTTAGCCAATTTATGGCCTGACATATGTTAATTAACATTAATTACCTGCTTGAATAGTCCATTTAGCACTTATTATTAAAAAGTGGCTTGTCTACAGAAGGGGATTTTCTTTCAGAGTGAGATGTTTTGTTCTAACTTGCTTCAGATGAAGTCAGGATGGGGTATCCTGTGCTTCTGCATGGCTGTACCAGTTTCCTGATGTTCCAGTTGTGCTTGTGGGATATGATTGCACCACTGATGGGCACCAACTCCTTCCCCGTGTGTATTTGACATTTATTTGACAACGGCTTAGCTTCCCAATAAAACCATCATGTTTCCAAGCACTTTTTGCTGGTGGTGGATACAGCTCTTGCTCATCCATTTGAGGAAACAGAGAAAGAGCCATGCTTCTCAGCTTGAGAGGAACTGCAGGGACATCTGGAGCCCTGCACTGATGTGACCCCAGCCCCTGTTTGGGGTGGAGGGGTAGGAAAACCTCAGGTGTACGAGGCTGGAGGGGGCTTGTAGGAGTTGCTGGGGCTCTCTGTGCTGCCCTGCAGGGAGGGTGTCTTCAGCTCTGTGTGGTCAAGGATGATGGACCTTGAGTTTCCCACAGCCTTTGAGAGTAGGCCACTGCTGGAGTGGCGCGTGGTCTGCAGCCACAGCAGGTTATGTCTTGCTGTATTCATCAGTTACGTTACCTAAGTTATCTCCTGGGCAGTGTGTTGGGCAAGGGTTGTCACAGATCATTGGTCTAAAACTTGTGAGATGAGAGGATTAAAAAGCAGAGGGCATCTGTTCGATTTCCAAATACCAATATTAAAAAAATAAAAATAATTCATTCCTCCATTTCCCATCCCCCAGTTTCTCATTCCTGTCTTGAGAGACTCCCAGGATGTCAGGTCCTACTTCATCTTCTTCACCCTTCGCTTTGTAACACCAGTGGGAGGGCTTGCATGGTGCATGGCGTGCCTCTGTGGGAGATGAAGGGCTGGCTGGTGGCTGTGCAGGGCATGTGGCACAGTGTAGCTGCATTTCGACTGGGGATACAGCTTGGAGAGAGTCAGCCTACAGGACTGATGAAAAGCAATTTCAGAGCAATGTAAGGAACTGGGAACAAGTGAGTGATTGCATTAGTGCTCTGCCTCATCCCTGGTGTGAAATAGCAAGGGAGCTGCCTTTCCAGTGGGGCTGGAGAAGAGCATTTGCAGTGTCGCCATTGCTTTTTGCCAGAGTGGTTCCTCCTGATGCTGTGTGGCTGTGAGGTCCAGGAGGAGCCCCTCTTACTCTGCAAAGCCAGTCCTTTCTCTGAGCCTCATCCCTGTTGCACATTTGTTCAAGGACTGATATGCTCATAATGCTGCTGTTAATTTGAGGTAATTTGAGGGAGGTCAGGAGTTAACAGCATTGATGTCTTGTCAGTAACTCTGTGTGTGTATGTCCTACCTGGACTTTGCTTACTGGGGCAATTTTCTTTATCTGTATGGTGGTACCTATTAAAAATAAAGGCTATTTAAATACTTTTACTGATCTCAAACACCTTTGTAAGATTTCACTGACAGAGAAATACCTTTCTGGGAATTTGTACGGGTAAAGAAATGCCTTGTGAAAATTAGCTCTTATAAAAGACTTGTGCTAACAAATTGAATGGATTCCTTGCTCTATTGCAACATGCTGCGTACTTTAGAGCTGAATTATGGAATGCTGGGTTCTCCCTTGAATGTGTTTATTTGGCAAGGTATTATTTTGGTTTTCTTTATTATTTTTTTCCCTGATGGTGAAGTTGCCACTCGCTACATGTAAAGGGGTGTGGAAGGGCTGTGCGTGCTGGGACAGAAGGGGAGAAGTAGCCCATGGATCATTGCCGGAGAAACTGATGGAGGAAGGTCCACTTGAAGCAAGGAAGATGATGTGCAGCGCTGACAGTGTGTTGTCAGGACATTTGCAGTGTGTGTCTCCAGTTTTGGGGGGCACAAGGCTGCCAGCAGTGGGTGTGGGGCTCTACCTGTGCAACCCAGGGCTGCTCTATACCTGAGTGCTGCTGGCGGTCAGGTGCGTTTCCAGGGGGTGAGTCACTGGATCATGCCACTTCTGTGTCCCTTCACCCACTGCCAGTGCTGAGGTGAAGGGTGGGTCTCTGCTGACGTCTCCACACCAAAATCCAGTTGAGAGCTTTGGAATGAGGGCAGAAGGCAGGAGTGCTGTCAAAGGACCCATTTTTCTCCTTTGACACCTACCTCTCAGGCTACCTTCACAGTGTTTTGCTGTGGGTCTGCCTGGGGGCTGCTCATAACCCAGCCCTCAGCCTTGCAGTGTCTTCAGACCAGCCTGCCCCCCCATCCCTGGATTTCCAAGATCTTCATCTCTCTCTAGGGAGCAGTGGAGGCCGTGGCAATCCCGGGACTTAGTCCTAGGAAAAAGTTTTCAGTAGGTTTGCTGGCTCCTGAGTCACGTGAGCAGAAAAGGGCAAGTCCGGGCTTCTTGCCAGCACTTGAACATGGAAGTAACATCTGCTTATCCCAACCCCAGAGGAGTGGGAGACAGCAGATAAGTTGGAAGACTGATGAGGACAGATGACGGTCTGCTGTGGGAGGACAGATGACGGTCTGCTGTGGGAGGACAGATAGAGGAGCACCCAAAAACATCGGCGTGTGTCTGCTCGGGCTTCACTCTGCCTCCTGGCTGCTGTGACTGCTCACTTTGGGGTGGGATTGAAAACTGGTTTTAATGGATGTAGCCCAGTTTATAATAGTGCAGCTTTCATCGTAGCTGAAGTAAAGGGGGCAGGGACTGAATCTTGTCCCTGCTAAAGGCCACGTTAAAGCAGCAGTGAGGCTTTCCTGTGATGCTGCAGCATCACACATTTGCATTAGTGCAAGACAGACTCAAGCCAGGAGTGCTTAAAATCCTGATTGCAGCTGAGCCTGGGTTCCCTCTGAGGACTGAGTATGACCAGGGAATGTTGGTAATAGTGTTACACTTGAGTAAACAAAGCTTTGTTTAAAAATGTATTAATTACCTAATAATACTCTCATACAAGCTACTCTCCTAGTCTAGGCAGCCAGTACCTCTGAATTTGTAGACAATTTGCCCTTATGACTTAGTTTTTTCTCACACTGTACCATGTTGGTTTCTATGCTTTTTCCAAAATAGGATATGAAAGAATAAATGTATTATTTCAAAGAAAGAATTTTAGGACATTTGTTGAATTCCAGGGCCATATTTGTTTTAACTAGAATGTGGACTGAATTATTTTGATATATACTCAGGTGCCAGTCCTCTTAAATCCTGCTGTATTAGTTTTTTTTCTTTCCACACTATCTCTTTAAATACCTGTTTCAGCTCTTTAAAGACACATTGTGACCGAAGTTAACTCCATTTGCTCACATGAAATTTGCAGTGTACATTTAAATGTGAGACTTAATCCAGATCAAAAGTTTCCAACTTTGTGTGAACCTCAATCTTGTGTAAATATATTTGCTAGTACTCCATGGAGGATTTATCAGTTTCATATATTAGGTTCTAGATATCCTTAGTACATAAAATTTGGTGTCTGATAAGTGAGAACAGTGCTCAAGAAAGAATGTCTTTTTGTGAGACTCTCATAGGCTCCCACATTATCACCTTTTTGCTGATTGATTTTGTGCTGAGAGCAGTGGTGTGGTTTCCTGAAAGCCTATAACCTACTATTTGTTTTGAAAACTGCTGTGGACCTTGACTAATTTTCAGAGAATGTTTTTTTCCAAGAATTCCTAGGAGAAGGTGACACCAGTTCAAGTCGTGTCCTGAGATGCTTGTAAACTGAGACACGTAGAGCTGCTGTCCCTGGTTTTGTGCAACACAACCTATTGTGCTTAACAGTTTCATTGTGTGGGGGAGCTCAAAACCATTTGCTTGATATGTCAGATTTCAGAGTGAATGGTGCTTCTTTAAGTATTCATCAAGACCTACAATGGGAGGCTGCTGATCCTACAGTGCCTTTGCAGAAGAACAGCATTGGCACCGATAATGATGATGCCACTAAGGAGCTGTGAAAACTCTGAAGCATTTTGAGAATTTTGTTCAAGCAGCTTCTGCTTTTGCTTAGCCTCAGCTATATATCTATCCCGGGTAAGTGGGCCACGTCTAAAACCTTTGATGTACAAATGGAAGCCATGACAGAGTTCTGCATGAATTCGGCCACAGGTTTCCTATCTAGTTTGTGCAGCAGCCAAAAGCTCTGAACCTAATACTGTGTTCATCATGATGTTGACAGTGTGATTTTCTCTTCCTGTAGCATGTTGAGATTTATTTCTTGCCCCATTGCTCTTACATCCTGATTCATGCACAGCAAAAATACTTCTGATTAAAATTTACTGGAAGGTTTGCATGCTTTGGGTAGGAGAGAAATCTTTTATGAGGAACTGTTCTTTATAAAGCTATGGGCAAGGGAGCTGTGTGCTTAAGAAGGTATTTGAAAATCAATACTGTGGCCATTTTCCATACAAAAAGGAGGGGAAGTGTATAGGACATAAGGTAGTGGCATACGGGGCTGAGAGGAGGAAGGATTCTATGAGCTAGCAGTGGGGAGTAAATCAACCTGATGTATGTTCATAGACATCTGATGTCTACTGGGCCTAGTGGGGTAGCTCAAAGCAGGTGGAAGAAGCATACTGTTTACCTAATTAGAAACATAAATAAAATCTTTCCAACATTTTTCTGAATTAAAATGCGTTTGAAGCATATGTCAGACTTCTCACATCCAGGAAAGATCTCTTAAAACCCTGCTGTTTCTCAGGGAGGCTGTTTCTAGCCCACCTTCTTCAGGGCTCTGCCAGGTAACAAGTCTTCCTGTTTGGAAGATGGAGTGGGACGTGCCTTAGCAGCTGGAAGTGTTAGGATTCTCTCTGAGTGCACCTGTACTCCTTTTTTATCAGCAAGAAAAGGCCTATCGCTTGAGACTACAGACCAGGGAATTGGAACAACCAAAGAAAATCATCATGGGTGAAATCACTGAAGATAGCATTTCACATCTGTGTATTTATTGAGGAGTCGGTGATGATGGGAAGTAGGGCCTGGACCGCGGTTACAGTCAGAGCAGCTCCATATCTCCAGTGTATTTTAAGACATCAAGGAGACAAAGATGATGTTAATTGCAAGAGAAACTACTTAACCACTTTGTATTATGTGTGAAATGAAGGGGGAATAACGCTGATTGAATGACCTATTTTGACTTTCTCAGTAAAATATGTTTAATGTTCTAGTCTTTTTCTGGACAATGAATTATAATTTTATCAAATCCTACTGGAAATTAATGTTGCTGGGCAAAGTATTTTATCCTCGCAGTTTTAACCACAAAGTTACATCTTGCTTCTTGACTGGGTGGATAGAGTTTTCTCTTTCAGCTGGAAAGGGCTTTTGCCATGCAACACAGTGACAGTAGTCCTTTTCGCTTTATACAAAATAGGGACCTGTCAGGAAGAATATAAAATAGGGCATTGAAGGAGTCTAATTTAGAGGGAGAAAGGGCATAAATCTCCACCTCTCTCTGATGACAGAAGGCCAAAGTACAGCAAAAGTGTTTCCCTGCTTGTAGAATGCCAGATGCCAAATGTAAAATACCAGAGAAGTTGTTCTGTTAAAGGCACAGCTATATCTAACCTCCTTAGAAGCTTTTCAACTTTGTTTTTAGTACGTAAGGGGATTCTTAGATGATGAAGCAGCTCTGTTAGGGTCTTCTCTGCTTATTGTGCTGTTACAGAAATGGTTTGCTGTTTTGGACCAGTGTCAGGCAGAATAATACTGAATAAGTCCCAGATGAATGTGGGTGGTGAAAAGAGAAAAATAATGTCAAATAAAGAGGGGTATTATCAACTGAACAGCCAGTGTTGATCCTATGGTGCTGAAAAACGAAAGCACAAAAATGTCTTTTTTTTTTTTTTTTTTTAAAGATGGGAAATCTTAGCTGAAAAATCTGTTCTGACCAGAGTTTGATACTCTACTTAAACTTTCACTAATTGTTATTGGTGCAGCAGTGCTGTGAAGCATTGAGAGGGAGAACAGGAGTAGAAACAAGCCTCCAAAACTTGAGAGGCTCTTCAGATTCTTTGTCCAGTTTGGACAGCATGACCTGTAGCGTCACTTGCAGCTGCTGAATCCAAGAGTGTAAATAGTGAAAAGAACACTGATTTGGCCAGGATAAAATGTTCATTTTGGTTTTTTCCAACGGTTGTGTCAAGACCTAACCATGGCAAAAGCTTCTCACACGTCATTTTTATTTGGGCTTGTACTAAGCATGTGGAATGGCAATGTTCTCTAATTGAAGGAAAGAAAAGAGAGAAAAAGTAGTAAATTGAGAAATAGTGTGTTTTTGGTGTCCTCTCAGCCTGAAGGAAAAACACTTTGCTTGAACAGTATGACAGGAGTTGATAGAGAAATTAGATATAGATTTCCTTCAACTGTAGTTGAATGACATCTTACTAAATTGGTCCAGTTTTGAGTGCCTGCTTTCTGGTTTGACATTTTTGTTGGATGGTTGTTGGTTGTGTTTGGTTTTTTAGTTTTGTTTTTTGTTTGTTTGCTTGAAAACAGCTCTGCATGGCCTGAGGGAGAGCTGATAGTTTCCTTATTTTTTACAGGAAACTGTATTAAGTATCAAACTACCAATTCTTCCAGGTGGTTACAGACCGGAGGTGCGGGGGGTGCAGCAGCTTTCTCTCTAGAAGTACAATGATACGGTGGGTGCGTTTGAGCAATTCCAGTTGATGGGTTTTTCCCATTTTCTAGGAGCTACCAAGATTTCGCATGGCTTGACCACTAACTGCAAATCACTGGAGTATCCCTATGGATAGTTCTCACTGTTGAGTGAAGTGCCAAGCAGAAGTACTACTAAATAAGAGCGTTCTTTATTTACACAAAAATCTACACTGAAAAACTTTTTCAGTATAAATGCCAAGTGCTCAGGAAGTACAAAATGTCAGAAATAAAGTTTCTAATACCTGAAATTACTTGTCATGCTGGCTATGACACTGTCGTTAGTAGGGAGCTCACACGCTCTATCCACCCCCAGTCTTTTTGTCAGGCTGGATGCTTCAAGCGGTACTCAGGGTTTCAGCTCGTCCCTCGTGCTCTCTGTGTGGGCCCTGTGCCATATTTGTTGTGCTTATCTCTGAGTAAAGAAATACGCCCTTCCCAGTGTGTCATTTGCCCCCCAGTATCCATAGGCTTCCCTGGTGAACACTGTCCCAGCCCTGTATCTTCTCCCCTCCCCAAGCTCCTTACCTTCTGTTCTCTCACCCCAGCCTCCTTTCCTGCAGTTCCCAGTCCTGCTCCATGCATCCCTCCTTCCTTTTTCCTGTGATCTTCCACTCCTTTCTCTGTCCTCTCCTGGTTTTCATATCTGTTCTACTTGTCCAGCTTGTCTGGTTTTTTGTCCAGCTCCCCATTTCACATTTCTCCCTGCCCCAGGATTATGTATTTCCTGTGTCTTGTCTATCCTGAACCACTTATCCTGTTTCTAATCCCAGTTCAGTTCAGGTTTGCAAAGTTATTAGTGACGGTGAACAAACAGGGTTTTGTAGTAGGAAGTGTTGGACAATAAGAGGTGTAGGTGGGGCTCACAGCACCACCTATAATTTAGAACATTGTTTATTTTTTTTGACTAATCCACCCTTAGGAAAGCAGTCCTGGTGCTGTCAGTGTGCAAATCCTTAGTCATTTGGATAATCCTATTCCTTCTGCCAATACCAAATACTGAGAGGTTGTTCATTTGTGTAAGAGATGGAGAGTCCTGCCTTTAGAAAGACTTGGATCTCTTAATTCTGTGTGGCCTGACCTTGACATCAAACAGTGTCTGAGATTGTACAGTTCATAGAGTTACTGAGCTATCCCTAAAATATTTAATGGTATGTGTAGTAATTGCGCTTATTTCCATTATGAGGGGCTGTTCCATTTTTCTTCCCTATTGGTGAGAAGAGAATAGACATACAAGTTCCTCACTGACGATACATAAGGCATAAAGGTGTATAGTCCATAGTCACACCATATTCTGCATCCTCTAGTAGGGACCCTCTGACTTGGTGGATTTAGACTGGAAAATATGAAGACATAGCTGACTTTTCCTGACATAACTCCATGGTTTTCTTGTATC
Source organism: Cephalopterus ornatus (assembly GCA_013396775.1). Taxonomy (NCBI): domain Eukaryota; kingdom Metazoa; phylum Chordata; class Aves; order Passeriformes; family Cotingidae; genus Cephalopterus; species Cephalopterus ornatus. Next base: position 1,309,990 of record VZRE01014207.1, read on the forward strand.
TTCTGCCTCTGCTGCTAAGTTCATGCCTAGTTGTCAATAGTTCTTGTAAAATGACTTGATCTAGATCACAGTTTTTTGTTATCAGAAGAAACTTGTACTGAATTGTTGCTTAAAACTGCAAGGTGTTGTCTTGGACTGTGGGAGAATGGACACCTTTGCTGCTTTCACTGGATGTGACTTAGCTTCTGTCGTAGTTGGCATCTTCTAATGGACTTTTTGCTACCTAGACCAAGTAATTTAATGGGGTGAATAACCTTTTATTGACCTGTTGCGGAGCTTATGCATAGAGTGTGTAGTTATGAGTCCCTTGTTCCTTTGTGATAAAGTTCAAACTTTAATCAGGTAGCAGTGTGGCCTGTCCTCTTTCCATTGTAATGAAGTGTATGAAAACACGCATTGCAGCAAATAGTGCAAAGGCGAATCTAGCATGTCATGCTTTTTACCCTGCAAGAGAAATCTGCAGTTTGTTGTCCCTGAACCGTTTTGGCAGCTTGGTGTGCTGAGGGATTCACTTGTGGTGCCTGATGCCTTTCAGGTGCAGCACTTCAGTTTCCCAGGCTGTTTGCTGATAAAAGCTGTTCAGTTACAGCTCTCTGGATCACAATGTATGGGGATTTTCTGATGGTTCTGGTGACCTTGCAGGGGGAATTAGAGTGGATGTAATATTCCCAAGAATTGGAGATGCCTGTGCCATTGAGCTGGTGCACATTGCTGAATCAATTACTAGCACTGGCAGAATTTTGCTTTAGGGGAACCTTGCAGCTACATCACAGTCTTGTTATTAGTAGATTGTTGTTAATTGGTTTTAATGCAGAGCCAGATATTTTTCAGGGAGGAGGGACCTCAAATAGTTGGTTTCTGTGAAGTATTTTCCCATTATGCAACACGGTTGCAGCGCATGCCCTGGCACTGTATCTTGCTTTTGTTTTTGGGAAATTTTTATTAGCTCCTGTGTGGAAAGACATGCTTGGTATAGAATGGTCATCCTCAGACGAGGAATTGTGGTGTGGTACCTTGACCTCCTCCAAAGCCGTCGATGACAACTAAAACTCTCAGCATGGAGATCTTCCAACTTTTTTGTAATGTGTTGAATCACGGGGATTCAGGCTGCTGTGGCATGGGCCTGTGGTGAGCTTTTGCAGAAGGGCTTCCCAATGAACCCATGAAACCTCCCAATCTAAATCCATGTCACCAGCCTCTCCCGCACCCGTCGCAGTCAGTTAACTGTGTTTGTAATAGACTGTCAAAGTGCTACATTTAATTCAAGTGCGGATAGAGTTTTCCTCGAAATGCCTGTGTAGCGTTAAGCCAGTTAGGAGTTACAAATGTAAATATGTTTACACAAAAAAGAGGAATGCATGAAAGCTGGCATTGCCTAAGCAGCCAAAAGCAGTGTGATTATATGCTAGGGGGACACTGAAAAAGTAGGTTGCTGGAGTGTGGTTCCAGAAGTAAATCCCAACCAGAAGTGCTTGCAGTCCCTGCCTTCAGATGCACTGTCTGCTACATCTGCTGAGGTGACATGGGGGAGAGGGCTCGGGAGTCTGTGGGCATCCTTGTAGAGTTTTATAGGGAAGTTTGAAATGCCAAAGAGAAGCGTCGGCTGTGTCTGAACTGGTCCTTGTTTCAGGTTTTCCCAGGCAGTAGCAATACAGCTGGCAATCAAGTCACTTCTAATACTAGTGTTTCATAACTGAAAGTTGGGCATTTTTCACAAGCTGTCCTATTTTGGGTTGTAAGCGCGGGCACACGCACACCCCTCGCACACCCCCCACACACCCCCCCAGCATATTGTTTACTTCCTCTGTAAGTTCTGGGACATTCAGTACTAAGGAGCATGATACGCTTGCATAAACACCCCAGCCAGATTTATCTCTCAAGCCTATCTTTCCTTTCCCATCTTGTAAAGTGATTAATCGGCAGCACACATTTTGTTCTTTGATTGCAGGGCATTATTCTGTAATCATTTACAGTTTTGTAGAGCCATAGCAGTGACTTGATGGAGTATTTCTGTCATGTAGCCGGCACTCTTGGCTGAAGCTTTAGCCACGTAATGCACAGGGAGCATTATCGTGAGTCCCTGTGTCATGTTAAAACAGTTTTCTCTTTACCTTGTGTGCTTTCTGCACATTTAAAAACATTCAAATGCAAAGTTTTTTAATTCAAATTTAAAGGGCAGGTAAGTGTCTACAGCAATACACGCTGGGGGCTGGTTTTTAGGTTTTAGGAACAGTGTCAGTACTTACAGCATGTTGGCTGCCAGCTGAGGTTTTCTTTTGTATTTATGGAGAGTGGAGGAGTTTAAATAACTTTTGTTTTCCATGCTGCAGCTCATGTGTTGAAGCCTGCATCGGTTAGAATGGGGCAACTCATGTAAATACAATAATTGTACATATTTCTTAATATAGAAAACAAAAAAAGTGAAGGTGAATCAGAAAATCTGTCCTGTATGTACTGTATAGAAGCTTTTCTATGTGCCCTTTGTGTATTTTGTTTTCCAGTGCGCAAGGAAAGGAGGCAGGAGAGGTAACAACCTTGAGTTAATACTCTGTGGGATTGAGATAAGGCTGTCGAGCAGAGTTTTTTTTTTGATGCAATTGTCCACACTGTAAACCACTTCTTTCAGTAGAAAGGTGTGAAAAGTAGGTAGAAAAAATTCAAAGAAAACCATGCAGCTTTGGCTTCTGACATGTTTGTAAGTTTCTTTTTTGCAATATATGTTTCTGTCCTATAGAGGAAGAGTTTTTAATGGTCCAGAAGCGGCTGGGCCTTGTCTAGTCACCCATGCCAATGAGCACCTTTTTCCAAAGATTGTCAGAAATCTGGCTCACACCATGTTGGAAAAAGCACTTTTCTGTCACCTTATGACAAATCAAAGTCCTGTAGTTAAAAGACAGAAGTCACAACACCCAGGTACTGTATGCAAAGATCAGGCAGAACCGAGGGCGCTGCAGGTACAGCATGTCTGTTGAATGACATGTCCAGAGGATCCCATGCCGGAAGTCAAGACAAAAAAAATCTTCCAACAGCTTTTCTTGTCTGTCTGATCTTGAGAGCAGGCCAAAGGAGGGGGGGTTTCCTCGGACTACAGATCCATCAGTTGTTTTAAATGGACAGGTGTCAGAAGAGTACCCTGCTCTGCTTCGGGGACCTGAGAATGCTGGGCCAGGAGGAGCACCAGCTTCAATTCTCCAGCAGTGGGCTTTGGAGCAGGTAGAACAGGCAGCACGCACTAGTAGTAACAGTTCATGGCCCCCTGATTTACTGATGTATAGGAGTATTTTAAGCATCTGGTCACAAATTTCGTTTTTCCATCCTAGAAGTGTAAATGCCTGAATTCTAAATTAAGGGGTACTTAAAAGCAAGGAGAAGGAAGACTAGGACTCTTTTGAAGCAGCAACTGTTTGGGAAAACTACCAAATTGTGTAAGGAAATGAGAGGTTCGGAGTGTGTGCATTTATAGAGGTATCCAACTGCTTGGTTGTGCTCAAACCCAGGATTAAGGTGGCTGTCCTGTGGTTGTTGGAGGGGAACGTTTCACTTGGGATTGTGAACTTGCCCTGTCTTCACTTCAGTGGGAGAAGGCCTTTGCTTAGGTTGTGTTTGAGGATGGAGCCGGGTAAATAATGTTTTTCTGTGGTTGAAAATTAGTAGCAATGGTAAAAATCTTAGCAATAGGCAATTTTTCTTAGCATCCGAGAAAGACCAAAATTACACAGACTGGTGCCAGACACTTCCCGTGCTGAGTGTTCCCCTGAAACTGAATGGAGCTGCTGCTTGTCTTTTGATGTGACTTCTTCAGTTGTGCAGCTGATTTTAAGCACTGGTAACTGAGTGGAAGTGACTCCTAACAGGAGGCAGAACGGAGTGCAGTGCTGCTGAAATGCAGCCTTGCAGCGCTAGTGCTTTTGCCCTTCTGGGGTGGGTTGTGATTCAGCTTCAGGACCTGAATAATTTGTATCCATTGCCCGCCAGTTGGAGCTTCCTCTCGCTGTGCTTGGATGCATGCCACAGGGTCATGGAGTCTGGGTTCAGCTTTCCTCACCCCAAATCCCTTATCACCTCAAAATGGTTTGTAGCAGTTGTATTTGTTTTCCTTTAACAGCGAGAGATGAAACCCTTTAATCTCTGTTGTTTATATTACTACCCACTGAAAGATTTCTAGGACATACTGGGTTCAGTACAAAGGAGCTTCCCACTGAAAAGTTGAGGCCCCATTCCATCAGGCAGAAAGGAGCCTTTCCTCAGTGTGGGTTAATTATTTAATAGCCAGTTGAGTAGGCAGGATGATCACGTACAAGAAATGAGGCTGCTCAACTCTGTCCAGAATAACGTTTTGGGGAGTTAGGGGTGCTTTTGCTTAGCCCTCCGGAAGTGTCAGAGCTAATGTCATGCTGAAGTTATGAATCGTGCAAAAGCTTAGGGAGGAAAAGAAGCTTTGGGCTTGGACACGTTCAATTATGGAAGAATAACAGCTGAGAGCAAGATCCTCATGAGTGGAAAGTGTGCTTCTAAGGAAGGTTTTGGGTAAGGACCAGGTGCTGGGAACATCTGTCAGAACATCGAACCACTTGCAGAGCTTCTGCTTGGAGCTCAGCTAAAAACTTAGTGTGACCAGGGAGGTGTCTGTTCCTGTATACAGCCCCCTCAGCTCTGTAGTTGTGGTGTTAACACTTTACCGCCACACTTGCCTGGGGCAAGGGTAGGTGAAAACAAAGTGTGTTTGCTTGAGGAAGACCCTTTTCCAAGCTGGGCGGATGAGTTTAGAAGGTGATGCTGTGGCTTTCAATGCAGAAAGGCCATCTTCCAGATGCACAGGAACCACTGGCTCCTTTTAATACATCCCATCAGCGGAGAATGCCTGAACTGTGGAAGTGTCCTAGAAGGGTGGAAGAGCGTGTTAAATTGCACACTACCATTTCATCTTCTTTCAGTGCAACTGAAAAACAGGTGTGGTGTTCTTCACCCCAGGAGTTTGTTTCTAGACAGAGTAAGATCCATCACTGCTAAGTGTAGCTGTTGTGCACCTGCACAATTTTTTCCCTAAATTGTGAGGCATCAGAGATGAAGTCCTGCTCACAGGAAACTGGATGTTAAATTCTAAACTTCTAACTAAAGTAACATTTTACTTCTTAATTTCGTGCTAGAGGTTGGTTCTGGTCTTGAAAGCACCTCCTGTGCAACGTAGAACTGGGCCCAGAGGAAGGAAATGAAATCAGAAATGGAGAAAAGTTATTTTAATCGTAAATAGCTGTGGTAGAAAAGTAGATGTTTATATGTGCAATAGTACAGTACCTACTGTGTGTATTTTAGGAGAACCTGAGAATAGCAGCTGCGCTGAAATACTTGACAGTGAAGTCAAATATAGTTTATGTTAAAAAAAAAAAAAAGGTCTCTGGGGAGGGTGGATTTTGCAGCGTGAAGCCTGTCACTGTTATCTCTGCCGCGTGGCACAGAACAGCCTGTGACTCTGGCGCTTGTTTGCGAACGTGCAGTTCCCGTAATGGGATACGTCCCACTCCTATCAGTGTGGTATTGTGCCTGGGTAAACCTCCCCGCCTCCCAAATTTTCCCGAGAACCACAGCAGGCTGACAGCTCTGTTTCTTTAAAGGCTTCCTTTTCTGAGGTGTCACTGATTTTGCAGCCGATGGACCTGTTGAGTTTTAGATCTGCAGAGCTCAGAAGGAGCAAAGCTGCAGGCACTAAAACTAGAGCTCTTGCTAATGTGCTGAGGTCAAAAGGATCAAAACCTAAATTAAGTTTGTCCCTGAAATTTGGCTGTGAATCACAAATTCAGGAAGTTGTACATGAAAATCGGTCTGGGTACTGTTTCTTTCTTAAGAGATCTTCAGCTAAAAATAATGTATTGTGCTATAGTTATAAATAATATGGGTTGGGTTTTTTTTTTCTTCCCCTGTCTAATTAAATTGTTACTCTTGCCACAACGAAAGGAAAGGGAAAAGATAATAACATGAATCTGGTTGAACAAGTACGTAGCTTGCAGGTTTCTGCTAGAGTGTTTTCAGCTGCAGCTGGTGCTGAACCTTACGCTCATGCATTTAATTGTCAAAATGAAAATAGGGTGCTCTGGAGAGATCAACAGTGGTTTCTGTGCGCCCATCATTTGTGAAACCCTTTTGAAAGCTCACCCAAAGCGTGTTTCTCCTGTCAAAAAACAGAAGAAAAAAATTCTTTTTCTTTTCTTTTCTCCTTTTTTTTTTTTTTTTGTTCTTCAGGTAACTGCAGTGGTTTTTGTAAAACAGTGGTGGAATTGCATGGTAGGGTGTTTTGGTGGACTCTAGTGTCCTACTAAAGTGACAAGCAGTGGCCATAGATAGCTCTGCCATTATAAAGAGTGACACTTTGGCAGGTTTGCTGCCGGTAGACAGTGGATAAAGCTGGAAAAAAGAACTTTTCTGCATCCTGGCCAGGGTAATGAGATGCTCTTTGAAAGCCAAGTGGGCAGCCTGGCCATGGCCACCTGCCTACTGAACAGTAGAGAAGGCCAGCAGCCTGGCAAGACAGTACTTATCACGCCTATTGCTGCTGCTGCATTGGTGTCCAGGAAAGTTTTGTGTATTTTGCTGCTTAGACTTGTCAGTGGCTGCTGGGGCCTTTTAACAGTGTTCAGGGTTTGTGGTGGATTCTGGGGGCCATTGGAGAGGCCATTAACAAGGTTCGGCTCCTGGGAGAGCAACAATAATGGCCAGTGAAAGCAGTAATCCCAGAAGCCTCAGGGGATAATGACAGGCAATAAAATGGCTACCAAACTTTAAGCTTAATCACAACATCTTTCAGGTGTTCAGAGAGTTATTTTTCTCAAAGAAGGCCATGGTGAGGGAAAAAGAAGGGTCCTACAAAGCAGGCTACCGCAGAGAAACTGGCCTGTGCGGGTGATAGAGCTGGGCACAGGCTCAGAGGTTTATTGCGCTGAAATTTGCTGTCACTTAAAAAAAAAAAAAAAAAAAGGGCAGTGAGGCAGCTGTGTTGTTTCACTGGCAGTGATGCAATGCCAGTGACACACCAAGGACGGGAGGGACCAGCACGCTCTGTGACAGCACAGCGTGTACATGGTGTCACCCGAGCTGCACCCCACCAGCCGACAGCTTCAACTAAGTGCCAGCGCTTCGTCCGCTGCTTCATTTTCAAGCCAATATTTATACATAACAGCTGGAAGCATGGTTTTGGAAGTAACACATAGTGACTGCACGTGTACAATTTCCAAAACACCCCTTTTGCCCCTCCTATTTGCTGTGCTTTAGGGGTTTTGAGACTTTTTTTCTAAATTTGTTGTATTACAGTGCAGTCAAGGCATTTACTGATTTCTCATTCACTTGTCAGCTGCTCAGCAAGAAGGAAAATCTCATAGGAAAACACCATGGTTTTTGATAAGGTTGTAAACAGAAAGCAGGAAAGCAGAAATCCTGGTATTTGTTTTAGTGTTTACTGCATCATCCTGAAGTTTTCTGCTGCCCCCCAGAAGTTAGTGATGGCATGGGCAAAAAGAATATTGTCATATTGAAAAGAAAGACCCAAAAGAAGAAACTTAAGTATTCTCTGAGGAAAAAAATGGCAAAAGGGGTGAGGAAGAAAGCTGGTGAATAAGTGTGTGTGTGTTTGTTTAAGGAATTGAATGGGTAGCAAATACTTTTCCATGTGTGTGGAAAATATGAGTTGGCTTTTGCAATAGCATTTTATGCAAAGAAAGATCAAGGGTTCAGGAGATGAAATACTTATTCATAAAATGTAGGGAGCAAAGACAAGCTACTTGTTGTGCTTCTGCCCATTTGCTGTAAGTCCAATCTAGCTGAATCATTTCTAGGAATGGAGTGGGAACTGGATTTCCAGCCTCCACTCCGTCCTTGGCTTCTCTCCTGCATGGCTGCCACTGATTAGTACTTGTTGTACTGAGCTTTATGTGGAGGGTATGTTCCTGTCCACTTCACTGCTAAAGCTTTTACCACCTTGGGATCTAAGCACAATCCACTTGAAACTGGATTAAAAGAGCCAGTTTGTTTATGGAGGCTTTTTAACAGCTGTATCAGGCAGAAGCTGACCTGGGTAGGATTTTGACCTGATGCTGGAGAAATGAAAAGCCCTTCCCCACTACTGGTCCATTGCCATGCTCTGTGGATGATATCTGGCACAAGCAAACCCAACCCAAGCATTTCCTCTGGTGTTTGAGGTCTTCCAAAAGGCTGAAGGTGTACAATGTGCCACATGAAGCCAAGCTGTGCTGCAGGTGTAACGTTTGTTAGTTAGGTGAATGTGATCTTTTATTTGTGTATCAGAAGAAAATCGGGGTTAGGCTGCATAGGCTGCTTGCCTGAAGGTTTTTGCTGTCTGCTGCCCTATTCTGTGCTGCCCAGATTATTTCAGCCCTGCTCAGCTGCTGTGCTGTGCATATAGGTGTGTGCCAGGTCAGTACAGCAACCGGGGCCAGACTGCCAGACTGTCCCGTGCCCGGCATTGTTTAATCTGGCACCTTCCCAGCTCTCCTTAAAGACTGCTGCATGCCTAATGTTAGTGTGGCTCGGTAAGGCTGTGCCACAGAGGGGCCAGGTGGTGGTTTTCCCCCTCTTTTCAGTAAGTGTAATGGGAGTGGGAATTAAAATAGCTGTTCAGAATTTTTTTGAGAACTTTGAGAAGGTGTGATCCCCTGTGCTTTCCATGAGTTTCAGGACAAGTTGGTGCCACATCTGAGGACTGAAGTTTGTCTGCCTGTCAGGAGGCAGAGGGTGGGCTCCTGTCTCACAGGGTGAATTTGAATCGGTTTGGTTAAAAAAAACAGCTGTAGTTATCTTGGTGATTAATATAAATAATTTTGGTTGTTAACTAGCAAGTTTTAGTATTCTGTATTTTTAAACTTTGCATATGAGTCAGAATGTACCCAGGCAGCCAGGAGGACCAGGTGGTTGAGGGAGGTGATTGTCCCGCTCTGCTTTACACTGGTGCGGCCTCACCTTGAATATTGTGTGCAGTTTTGGGCATTGCAGTATAAGAATGATATTAAGTTATTAGAGAGTGTCCAAAGGAGAGCGCTGAGGTGAAGGGCCTTGAGGGGAAGCCGTATAAGGAGTGGCTGAGATGGCTTGGTCTGTTCAGCCTGGGGGAGAAGAGGAGACTGAGACGAGACTCATTGTAGTCTACAACTTCCTCGTGAGGAGGAGGGGCAGGCACATCTCTTCTCTGTGGTGACCAGTGACAGGACCCAAGGGAATTGCCTGAAGTTGTGTCAGGGGAGATTAAGGTTGTATATTAGAAAAAGGGTTTTCACCCAGAGGGTAGTTGGGCACTAGAACAGGCTCCCCAGGGAAGTGGTCACAGCACCAACCTGACAGAGTTCAAGAAGCGTTTAGATGATACTCTCAGGCACATGGTATGACTCTTTGGGATGGTCCTGTGCAGGGTCTAAAGTTGGACTCGATGATCCTTGTGGGTCCCTTCCAACTTAGCATATTCTGTGATTGTATGATTCTTTTCCTCCCAGAAGAGGGAATTGTTTTCTTTTAACGGTGGTCTTGGTCCAACGTGCAAATTTTTTTTTAGCAGCAAGTGAAGGAGCTTCCTAGAGAAGAAAGGGTCTTGGTAAGATTATCACCTCTGCATTCCGCAATTACCTTGCATTTAACGAATGGCGGGGGGGGGGCTAACCACATTCATTAAAAGCAATTTGTTTACCTAAACAAAACCTATGTGATAATGCCATGGCTGAAGGAATTTAAAAGCCTCTAAATGATTTTGTGGGGAGGAAAGAAAGTTTCTCCTTTGTTGTTGTTTTAATCTTAAGCTTGATTCCTCTTCACCCCTGGCTTTTCTAACTCTGCACCCATTTGTGTGTGTGTGTGCACTTGTATAGTTATCAACCCAAGTGTGGTTCCAGGCCCCTCAGGGCAGCAGCCTTGCCCTGCCTTATGGCTCTGAAAGGGCTCAGAAAAGCCAGAAAGATCCCCATGATTTAGGGTTACCACCCTGTTTTTATTACATACCTCTTGCAGGCTCCTCTGCCGAGGCAATGCTGTGCCAAATAAAAGACTATTCTCCTGTTTTGGAGCAGCTGTTGTACCTTGGGGGTAACCCTGCCAGTCGCTGTGGGGGAGGATGCTGGCAGGCTGTGTGGAGCAGCTTTGGTCGGGATGCTGTCAGCTTTCCATCCCCTCTGCTGGGGTTTCCCCACTTCTGCTAGGGGTAACCAAAACCAAAGGGGCTGTACTCCACAGCATGCTGTTGCTAACACAGATAGGGGCACGCAGAGGGCCAGGTCACTCCTATATGTACTGCTCCACTGTGGTGGTGTATGAAATACCCACTCCCATGACCTGTTCCATAGGCACTTCCTTCCCTTGCTGGCTGCCTCCTGACTACCCCTGTCATACAGGTATTTTGGCAACCACAAGGTCAGCAAGGTTAGGGGAGCACTCATTAATGCTGAGGGTCTGGCTGTTGCTGCAGGGGGTGTCAAATTGTAAAGGGATGATGACCAGCCTTTAGGATGTGAGGACAGAGACGTCTTGGGTTAGCTCACTCCCCTTGCAGTTCCTCACGTGGCCAGGTTTCTTCTCCAAAGCCAAGGAAATACTTCTTCCTGCCCTCACTGCTCATCATGGTAAACTTGAGTCCTTCCCTATCTAAAAGCAGGATGCATTAATATTAAAATTGGCCAAATTAATGCCAGGATGCTTATGATGGCAAAATGGTAGTTGGTGGCTGCTATCTCTTTCTTTCTCATGGGCAAAGGCCCCCCACCCTTTGCTGCTGGGACAACCTGGCCCCAGTGTGTAAAACATGTCAGTGCTGCTATGCTGGAATTAGGGTGGATTCTTTGGATGTGAGTGCTGTGTCCATCAGGACTTCTGCAGCCTTTTTGGATACCCAGTGCTGCAGACTTCCTATCTTCCTCAGGATTCCCATTTTCGCATGAGGAGATATCCTAGTCAGGGCTTTCTGCTGCTCTTCAAGAAGATTGTAAATGTATGGGATGTTTCAATCAGATAGCATGTCTGTGTTTAAATACCTTTTGGCTGCAAGAACTTGCCGTTCATACCTCATGCTGTCATTTAAAGGAATAAATAGCAAGAAATGGGACTGGATTGTTTTATAAGTATCTTAAAGCTAGCCAAGATATAGATGCTCCCAGAACCTCTGTCAAAAAGGAATTAAACTGTTTTCATCTAGTGTATTAAGAGGATCAAAGGCAACCTGTCTTTTAGGAACCTTCTGCCTCTTCTTCTTCCCCAACTGCCTGGGGAAAGCAAGCCTCTTTCTTTCCAGTGCTGGGACACAGTTGTCCAGCCTTCCTACCTTTGCTGCCTCCACTCAGTACTTTTTTGAGGGAGTTGTATTTATTATTTTCAGCCTGACGGTTTATTTCAATTAGTGCTGTGTTTCCACATAGAGTCAACTTAGATCCTTCATTATTATCTGTAATATGTGAAGCAATTAAGATTGTTCAGCTTTTTGCAAGATGAGCAAAATCCAAAAACGCTCATCTCTCTCCCTGCCTCTTACACGTTGTGCAAGTGGTTTTGCTCAGAGCCTGCAAATTTTGGGAGCTTTTTTGACTTCCTTGGATGTTGGGCCAGCAAAATTTTAATCCTAAAGGTTGAGAGGCAACTGCCTACGTGATCTTGTGAGCATTGCCAAGTGTGGGGTGAGCCTGACGAGTCATTTGAAGATGGAGGATATTGACACGGTCTCACAGGGTGTGATTTGCAGCTGTCCTCCCTCAGGCAGGAGGTACTGGGGCCAGTCAAAGCCAAGTGACCCAAAGGCTCTGCTCATTGCAGTGTGCAGGCAGGTAACTCAAAAACCTGAACATTTCCTTTGCAATATCTTAAAAAGTTCGTTCTGGTGTAGGCAGTTAGGTATATTCAGAATACACATACTGTGTATTTTCTGCATCATTTTCCTGTAGCAAATATTAGTCTGTTGCAGTTACCATTGGATCATCGTTTTGGTCAGGATACTTCTCAGCGACCTCTCCATGAGGATACTTCTCAGCGACCAGAATGAAGGGGTATTGATAATTATATGAGTGCATAATATTCTAGGTGAACTAATTCCTGCTCAACAGAAATCATTTCAGAATTCACATTTAACAGAATAGTCTTGAAAAGAGTTTTGCAAATCCCTTGCTTGTTTTAGATACTTCTGGTTAGATTTCTTTGCCCTCAAGTCAACTTTCCCTTTTCTTTGTCTCCAGTGATCATTTTTGTGTGGGGTTGTTTCATTAGCCCTGTGTGTGTGGTGGTCACATTTTGCTGCCCAACAGCAGTTACTTGGCTTCGAAACAGAAAAAAAAAGGGAAAATTAATTTATAATTGCATACTTGTCATTTTGATTTTGTCCAAGTACAAGATGCAGGATTATGCCAGAGATGTAGCTAATATTCCATATATTTTTGGTTTAATGCAGGATGTTCTTCTGTGTCTTCTGACTCAGAAAGGAGGGAATGAAAGTTGAGTTAATGTCATAAAGTGACATTAATTTTGAACCACAATTCTGGTTTTCCACAGACTCTTAAGGAACAGTGTGAACAACTTTCCAAGACAATAAAAGGACATACTGAGAATTTTTTTTTTCCTCATTTACTATGTTTAGACATCATTTTACGAACTCTTGCTTTAGCATGACAGTTGCTCTTTCAGAGTCAGTGTGGCTGGGTATGGGGAGAGGTTTTAGGCTGTACTTAAACAAGTTCTGTCCAAGAAACTGGATACCTTCCCAAAGTATTCCGTTCTCGAGACAGGAAGGGAGAAGGCAAGAGGACATGACTGTGATGTAGGACGGTTCTGCAATCAAGTAGTTTCCAGTCTGGCTTGGCATGTTGTTTGAAAGTAGCTCAGACCTTCAGTGTGTTATGACAAGCTGTCTGAAATTGATACCATATTTTACATCTTTTTAGAGACTGACCTTTCCTCACTTGGGAATGATAAAGGAGCTCATCTACTTACCCAGAAGTTCTGTCTGAATCTCTGTTAATTTCCCCTTGGTTGGCTGGAATTTATAACTGTGGAAACAAAGACAAATGCAGAAGATTTTAAAGAGCTGTTTCTTGAACTTTAAAAGTTCCCTTGAACAGACTGGGCACTTCTAAATGTCTCCTTATTTACAGTTGGTTTTTGTTGGGTTGTTTTGGTTTGGTTTGGGTTTGGTTTTTTTTTTCTCTTTTCCTTTCTGGAATTCCTGAGTCAGATCAAGGAGATTTCCAGTATTAGTGTGCCTGCAATTGATGGAAATTTATCTGTGCTTTCTGTGATACTTTAACAAAAAGGATCACAAAAAACCGCCAGTCCTATGTCAAAGCTCTATTTCTTTCATATTGTATCATTAATCTAATGATTTAAGTGTAATCTTAAAGCACTCGATAATCAGATAGAGTACACAGACTCTCTTTGTTGAATCTTGTGAATTGCATGGCATTTCTCAATCACTGGCACCTGAATAAGGATAACAGGGCAAACACAGAGCAATAACTTTCCATCTTCCTTTGCATGAAGGATGGGTGGCAGTTGTAACCTTGTACCCTGAACCCTCTTCTCTAGGGACTCCTTATGATAAATTTGCAAGGTGCTCTTTATTTTATGGTTTTTTTTTTTAGAAATTACAAGCAGTGAAGTAGAACTGAGTCTCAGATCTGCTATATTTTATCAGAGTTATTTGTGGGTTTAAATGTGCTCAACAGCAATGAAGGAGATGCTTGTGTTCATCACTCGGTTGCCTCTCTCAGAGCTTTGGTTAAAAGTTTTAGGGAACAAGTTAGATTTTTCTTAACAAAAGCACGTTACTCATAAAAATGAAGAAATTGGTATCTTTTCTCATCAGCAACTTTTTTTCAGAACTTGAGATGGACTGGATAATTGAGTTTTCTCTCTAAGAAGGTTGACAGAGTTGAGATGGGAGCTTGGAGTTTTTTTCCCAGAGCAGTCTGAGCCTTGGTAGTGAAGCACTTTCTGGGAATCAAAGTCAGGGTTCTCGGAGGCTTTCAGGATCCCTGAGAGTTGCTGGGGACCTCAGCTGTCTTTTTGATGTGCATGCCCCATGCAGTGTGTTGTACCCATATTTATGGGTTTCTAAGCGTTGTGTGTCACAACTCTGATGTACAGAAATGGGAACTCTTGACTGATTTATGTGAGCTTTTAGCTGTGATCTCCAAGCAAAGTGTTCAGTGGAGTGTTGAGATCTTCATGTAGCTGGTCTAGCAGCTCTTGGAACACAGTCAACCTTTGCCTTTATTAGCAGATTGCTAATTATTGCCTTATGGTACCTTTCACATTGTATTTTGTAATTTATTTTTTGTGGGAGGACCTGTTAGGCACAGCCTGAGTCTGCTAATGTCTTGTTGTACCCATTGCTCTAGCTACACTGGAGGACATTGCCCATTCTGGACCACATGGTGTGACATATCCCTTCTAACTTCAGGGGCTTCTCCAAGTACTTTGAGCAACTGGACTTTTTACTGCTTTACCTTTTTCTGATGTTCTCAAAATTTCCTGGCTTCCAGGGCCTTTAATTTTCCCCATCTTTCAGTAATTCACGTTAGAGGTAAGTGAGCAGTCATTGTTGTAGGCTGTGGACTCAGGTTCCTAGTCTCAAAAGAATTGCATTCACCAAAGAAAACAAAAGCTGTGCTTCCCTTGCAGTACAGCAAAATCGCTGAGCTGAGCAATTCTGCTCATTAGGTCTGTGACTTGCTTCACCTCCCTCACATACAATTATACATGGAGAGAAAAACTCCCATTGCATATTTTTGTGCACATCATCCAAGCTTGAGGACTTGGTCTAGAAAGATTAAACTCGTGTTCTGTGTTTGCTGCCAAGATGCCACAATCCACTGGAGATAAAATTAAATCATTTGTGCTGGGTGAGAATTCAAAGCTATTTATTAATAAGGAAAATAAAGTGCCAGATCTTTCTCCTTGTCTCATATGTGTGGGCATGTGAAGGGTACTGGTCCTGCTTCTGACCCTCCGTTCCTCCTTTCCAAGGGACATTTTGTACAAATCATCAGTAGAATCGTCAGATTTCTGAAACCAGGTGTGACAGAATAGGCTTTAATTTAAATACCTTTTAATTTAAAGTCATTCATCCTTTTCGGTGTTTCAATTTGAACAGTAATGAGGAGATTTTCAGGTATACTAGAAGAATTGGTCCTTCAACTCCTGTTGGCTTTTACTGGGTAGGATATGAAGAGAAAGCTTCCTGTGCTGCTATCCTTGAAACATCTGTCCGTAAATGTCTAGCATTTTGTGATGAGTTAGTGTTTCTCTCCAGGAGTCTTTGAAGCCAGTATTTTCCTGAACCTCTTACCAGACTTACCAAGCAAAGCTTTATATTCAAATATTTAAAAGATTGTAATTGCTTTAATTAAAAAAAAACATGCACGTACCTGTATTTGATTTATATTACAAATACCTGTATTATCAGGTTGTATTTGCCAGAGTAAATACCTGAAAGGTTTTAAGAACCTCATTATGTTGAAGCTTATGGACTGAGCTGGCCTGTTTCTCAGGTTTCACAAGGTTTTGTCCTATCTTCCTATATGTGTGCGTGTTTATATGGGCGTATATGTGCCCTTGCATTTACCCTACCAAAAAGCAAGCAGCCTGAAGAGCTGTAGTCATCCTTGGTGGGAATAAATACACATTGTCTTGTTTTCTGGAACTGTTGCAAACACTGGTGAAATTGCCTTGAATTGCAGGAAGAGGTCTGGTTTTCTCCCTCCCACCTAAGCAGTCTCAGTCTCTCCCGTGCAAACTAAAGTGAAGTGGAAAAGCTTTGCTGCAAGTGAAAGCCATGCTTTGAAGCACATGTTGCCGTGTGAGGATTGCTGGCACGAATAAGCGCTGTGCAGGTGATCTTCTTCTTCAAGACTTCTACCTTGAAATTTAATTTTTTTTTTTTTTCCCCTTGGTGGAGTCAAATTGGTTGCTGCTGCTCCCACTTAAAAATACATGTTGGGAGAAAACATTAGGTGGGTGACAGTACTTTCTAACCTGTTCTGTAAGGGATTTTCTGCACGCTATTCTGTACGTGTTTTAAAGCACACTGTCAAACAGTAATATATCATACCACCTATATACTTAAGCATATATTTCTGCAGCTGTATGTAATGGTTCGTAAAAATATATCATGGCGAGAGGAGTTTCGGTTTGTGTCCCCAGATGAGTTGGGGACCAGTGTGAGCCAAACTCCTTTCCGGAGCTGAGGTCAAGGCCGGCATTCTTGAACTAAGCCTAACTTCAGGAAATCTCAGGAATCCAGAAGTTAAGTTTCACTGAGAAGTAAGCCATGTAAATCTAATAACGGGGAAATATTTTTTTTTTCCCAGAACAATACAACAGTCCAGTTGTATGTGCCTTAAATGTGAAAATAGCAAGGGAAGCTCTAAGTAACAGAGGTGACAGATAAAGCTGAGAGGAAAGGGAAGGGAGGGGGAAGGTGGAACTCTCTTTTTTTCTCACCGTTGTCCAAGGAACAGCGCTGTAATGGAGGGTCTCACTGGATGTGTGAGGGTATTTGGAAGATACACATGTAAAATCTGGAAAGAGCTTTCAATTTTGGGTGCAAAAAAGCCATCTCTGAAAGTGGTCTTGGGAAGAAGCAGAGCAAACAACACTATCATAATGCGTCTTCTCTTCCTTGGCGTGCAGTTGTCACGAGAGATTTGTAACTCTTTTCTTGGTTCATTGTTCCCCAGCTAGTGTGTACTCTCCATTCAGTAGTGCCAGAATTAAGATGAAGCCTGCCCGTTTCAATAAGGCGGCTTTGTTGTCCAAATGGCAGCACTTGTATAGAAATTGGATTGACTCCAGCAGAGCTTGCACGATACACTGCAAAACTGTTGTCATATGATCCTTTTTATCACTAAGAAAAAGCCTGTTCTCAAAAAAGCCAGACTAGTCCTCTTTTTTTCTGTTTCGTTAGGGAGGGGGAAAAAATCACCAGAAAATTCTTTCTATTAATAGTAGACTGCAAATTTGAAAACTATGCCTAATGTTTGAGTATAATAAAGAGATTGGATTAAGTGAAGTGACATTAATGTAGAAATATGATGGAGCCCAATCTACTTCATTTTATGTAGCAGGAGCCTTGATTAATCTACTCACAAATCTAAGCGAGCATGGACCATTTGACCTTAGCAAGAGAGGATGGGATGTGGTGGCACAACGGGGAAGGGGGAGATGTTGGAGTGATGCAAAGTACTGCTGTGGTTTCCAAAAAGGATGTTTCTCCCACCTACTTGCGTTTCCACAAGATGTGGAAAAGAGGCAGCTTGCTCTAAACAAACAGTTGGAAAGAGTGAGCATTTCTTGTTACTCTGCATTCGTATTAGCACCTAGTACTGAGTCTCTCACCCAGGCCAACCACAAGGGAGGATGAATCCTTATGAGAAAGACATTAACTGCTAATGTCTGATGGTGCTACTAATGGAAATTGCTATTTCAACTCAAAGTATTTTATTCTCTAAGAATTTTTTTCCTCCATTGTGGAATAAAGCATCTGTAAATAGAACACTTCTTATCAACTAGGGTCCAGGTGTTGCATTTGAAAAGAGAAATTTCTTCCCTTTATTCTGCTTTTTTTCCCAGTCATGTGCAGAAAATAGGTGAACACATTTTGTTGCAATTATTGATACTATTTGTTAACCACAAAATTTTATTTAAAAAATTGTTTTTTAACACTGGGGTAATGTGATGAGGAATTGCCTTAGGTCTTAGATGAGTTTTATAAAGCAACTTTTTTTGTATATTTAATCTATTAATGCACTTTTGTCTTCATAGGAAGACTCATTTTGCAGTGCTTTGTGATTTATTAACCATTTCTTCTTTAGCTTGTCTTTTGCAAAAATGTGATAATATTTGTACAGGTGTTGGTAGCTAGAAAATGTAATTGAGTTCCTGGCACATATAGAGTAGAATTAATAGATTTTAAAGCTGGAGGGACCCATTATGCTCATTGTCTAACATACAGGACATCGAACTTCATCAATAATTCTTGCATCAAGGACGTAAATTCCAACCGAGCTTGAGGGTGCTTTAAAGGTATCCAGTTCTGATTCAAAGACTTATGATGATAAAGCTTCTGGAATTTTTTTCCAATGGTTAGTTACCTTCTTTTTTATTATTATTTTAGTTATAAGAAGTTTGGTACTGCTTTTCCACTCTGAATTTATCAAGCCACTGGAATTTTTTGTATTCCATTTTTGTGTTATAACTTCAGCTGATGTCTGCTATCAGAGGCCTTCACTTAGTGAAGGTACATATGATCAGGTCACTTCTCAGTCTTCTTTTAGATAATCTGAATCAATTGGGCTCCTCCTGCCCTCCCTGAGAGGTGTATCTTTTAGGGCTTTACTCTCATAGTCCTTTACTCTTCTTAATATAATTTGTGTAAGTATTGCTCATTATGGTTGGGTTTTTTTCTATTATGAACACTAACCTTTTTGAAATAATGGGATTCTGTAAAACCCTATTTATTGTTCCATCAAGCACTAGTTCTAGGTCTATCTGTAGGTACTATGAAGTATTATTTGTGTTTGGTAGTTGTGGAGGCAACTATTTGTGCAGTGAGTGACTGAGGAACTGTCTATTTTTAAATGTTCCAGGAGCTGGGAGAGTTATATGCTAGATAGGTGTGGCAGGTGATGGAGACATAAATGTCACATGTTAGGGGGACAGAGCTCTCCTCTGCCTTTTCCTCACCTCCTGAAATGTGCTTCACAGTATTTGAGTCTCTTCGCTTGCTCCACAACTCCATTGGTAGCATTATCTGTCTTTGTAACTGAAGTCTCCGTTAAAGTTCACTTCTGTGAGAAACTTTCTTTTGCTAATAATTTGCTTAGTCTATATAAGGGTTTGGGGGGGGGTTGTTTCTTTTTTTTTTTTCCTTCTTTTAATTGAATTTAGTTTGTGGATTTTTGTTTGCTTGGCATTTTAATTGTCTGTATTTCTGATGTCAGAGCTCCAAAATCCCCACTTCCCTCTGTAGACCTCTCTGTAGGGAAAGATAGATTTCTTTACCTACCCAGATATGGAAAGTGTTTTGTTTTGATTTAAGTGGAAATAATGTGGGTCGTCCATTCTGTGTTCTTGATTCGTTTCCCTATCCTGTTCTGCATGTGATGAATAATTTGGCCTTTGGTAGATGGCAGGAACTCTAGCTCTCCTGAAACCACTGGAGCTCCAACCTCCATTTTCTGCTGCTTTTTGCTTGCCTGTTACTTTGCAGTGCAGTTTGCAGGGGGAAGTAGCGCTGAAGCTACCACTTCTTGAAGAGAAGAAAGGAAACCGTGAGCAGTGGTGCCACAGAACCACTTGCAAGAGGCTACAAGCCCTTTTACCACAGAGGTCATCAGCATGTTGGGAAGCTTTTCTGCCTGCATAGAGGTGTGAAAAAAGTCGGAGGTGACAGAGTATAGTATAATGTGATTTTTTTTTCCCAGACGTTGAAGAGGGCGCTGCTATTTGTGTCATGCGTGGCATCTGTTCCTTGAAGGTTAGCCATGGAGAGAGAGGTGCTTGTATCCACTGATGGTTGTGGCACTGTCTGCATGAAGGGAAAGGCACAGACGTCTTCTCCCACTGGCAGGTCACTGGAAGCTCCATGACAGTTTTGATTTGTTTCTGTGTAAATCCACGTGCACAGCTTTCCAAGTACGTGGCGCAATGGAGGTTACTACGGGTTACTTAGCAGTTTCCAAGTTTGGTGAAGCTGCTGTGTAGCGCTTATTAAGGGGAAGGGAATATAACAGGTAAGCCAAGTAAATGGATTAGCCGTAAGCAGTCCTATTGTTGGCACTGCCTGGAGATGGGTTGTGAGCCAGGCAGGCATGTCTTGCAAGCGATATTCTTTCATCCCCCGATTACAGAAGAGCAACATAAATAGAGTGGCCTCCATTGAAATGATTCCTGGAGGAAAGAGGCATTTAAAGCCAGGGGATGGTTATGGGTACTTGGAGCAAAGTGTTCAGCCAGCCTACCGTTTCCAAGAAGGGAGGGGGAGAGGGGAAGGAGATTAAGTCAAGTGTCACTCTGTCTGTCTCTGTCTGAATGCTTGAAATGTTAGGGACAAATGGTTCCTTCGAGGCATGCGGCACTGCTGTTGTCTTTAGGACCTTCATGGAGCAGCTTTTACTTTTAACTATTTTTAGTGGTTGGCTACTGTTGGCTTGAGGGGTAGTTACAGGAGGAAGGTCACTTAAGAGGATGCCTTTGTATTTTATTAACAGGAATGGCTGGGGACGGTGGAAGCATTGTCCACTTCCAGTGGTACATGCTGATGTATTTAGAGAAAGCATTTGCTCCTGCACAGGGATTGCTAATAAAAATCATAGTTTGTGCCTGTAGTCCCTTTCCAAGAAGGGTATGGGATTTCTGAGTCTTCTCTGCCCCAAACACAAAAGAACATGGCTTGCCCATGCCAGCTGGGCAGGTGGGGTGCCCATCCCATGCTGTACAGTGGCAGCCAGGGGGTGCATGGTATGGGAATGCTGACTTGCTGGTGTTTGTCCCAGGCTTTGGAGGGTGAATTCTCCTTTCTCCCGTTCTGTGGCTTGCTTTTCAGCAGAGTAGGTAGCACAGATTAGTTCTCGCTTATATACAGCATAGTATGGTTGGTCATGTGGTTTTGGTGTCTCCCCCCTCCTCAACCTGGGAAGGTTTACAGTATTGCAAGTGTTTGACAGTGTGGCTTGCTGGGATCAAAGGAGTTTAGGAGGCTTAGGGTTGGATATATATGCATTCATTTATTACCTACTGTTGTCAGTAATATTATCTAAAATTACTCTAACTGGAAAGCTCAGGCAAAACAGTTGCTTCCTTGCTGCAGTTTTCCTTACTGTGTCTGCTGCACTGCAGGCTTCTTTCAGGGTGAAGCAGTGTTACCTGCGACTGCCCCCAACCATCAGCTCCTTTGGACACTACTGCAATGGCTGTGTGTGTCCATGGTGCTCTCTCCAAGCAAGGGAGAAGAGGGTTTTCCACATCACAGCTCATATCTACTGTGTTGAATCCTGCTCTCAAGGAACTCACTCCACTGCCCATCTTTCCTGAGTGTACCACTCAGCTATCACAGGTGTCTAAATCTGGTCTCTTTATGTCAGAAAAAAACTCTTTCCCAATCCTATCATCAGTCGAGGCTTTCTTCCTGGGTATAAACAAGCCCTTTCAGGTGGGCTGAAGGGGACTTCAAATTCACAAGAGGTTCTGGGCAGTTCCTGTCCCACCCTTGCTCTCCTCAACCTCATTCTCTCTCCTTTTTATCCCCCCTTCTATTTTATTAAGCTAAAGAGATTTTGAGCTGAGAGCAAGTCTTTGATGAAGATAGAAGTACATTTTCTACTGCGTACATTAAAGCCCCCTGTCTTCAATGCGGGGTATGTTGTTTAAAGTGTCCTCCTGTTTCTGCCAGGTGGAGTTGCAGGAATTAACATAGTTTTGTCACCTAGAAACAATCTTTCACAATCTGCAGGCAAAAAAACTGGGAGATAAAATGAAGCCAGGCACTTTGTGTCTGGAGACTAAGGCTGTTGAGAGAATATGTTAAGTGTTAAAGGACTGCAGGAACAGCTTCCCTCTGACACTTGTCTGCTCTCCAGTGTAAACCCCATTCTGCAAACACTTGGCCATAGGCATCTGAATCAGTTGAGGGAACTAGGGAGAAGTGCAGATGCAGTAAACATGCATATATGGGATCTACTCTTCCTCTCCTCTGGCTCACCTTCCATTGGTATCTATTATCAGGGACTCCATAGCCATCTGGGTCTGTGACAGATTTGTTTCCACATGTAAGCGTAACAAGTTTTGCCATTTCTTCAAGGGCATATCTATCTTTTGATGTTTCTCCCACTGAGTAATAGGATTGAAAGTCACAGCAGTGACTGAAGCCAAGTTAGAAAAAGATCCCTCTTCTGACACCTCACTGTCTCAGACTTGGCACGATGGGCTGCCTGCAGCATTGCCCTGACACTTAGAGGTCCCGCTGGTGTGTTGTTGGAGGGTGTGTGTTCCCCGGTCACTGCTGTGGGAGGTAACAAGCCCCTTCAGCAACTCATATTCATGAAACTCCCTAAGAAAGCTCTCTGTTGGTGCAAGGGAGGTGGAACCAAGCTAGGTGTTTTCTGATTCAGCTGTTTGCACAGACAGACTTTAAAGTCAGAGAGAATCATGTAGCCATGTACTATATCAGTTTATCCAAACCTCCTATATCAGATTGGTATGTGTTGGAAGTACAGCAGTCTTTCAGAAAAAAACTGACTTTAAGCAATTGGTCTAATAGGATTACTTATTTTCTGATGTGCTTGATTTTAAATCTTTGTAAATCTCCACATGGCTCATTTCCCCCTCAAAATTAATGCTGGGGTTTATTTTCTATGTGAAATAGTCTACAGTTATACCAAAGAGAATTAATATTTAGCATAATATGGAAATAATGTAATTTGAGTACGTCAAGTTTTCATTTGAGTTTTTTATTTAAAGGATTTCTATTAATGCAGATCTTAAAATATCATGCAACATTGTGTGCAAATAGAGGCATAAAATGACTATGCTGCTGAGCTCCCTGCAATTCTCCAGTGAGGCTGAAGAGCTTTCTCGATGTCTTGCAGCAGGTCAGAGGAACTACTTCACATGCATTCTTCTGGTGCCATTTCTATGATTGCTTCCACCATAGGAATGATAAAGTGATATTTCACATGACTTTGTTCTTTTGGCAGTTCTTCACAGAGAACTTTGCAAAGCTGCAATGATCCATTTGAACTCCACTTCAAGCATTGAGAGTATCAAAGAGTGGGTACATGCCATCAGTTTTGGCCTCATTTTACATGAAGAATGGATGAGTTTCATTTCAGGAATGTTAATTGAGCCATTTGAGTTCAGGTATGAACTCTTTGCATAACTGCATTTCATTGAGGGAGTGAATTCACGTGACCCTTTCCTGTCCCTCCTCACTTGTGTCATTTCATTTTTTCACCGCAGCCCTGCTCCTAGTTTATTCCATGATCGAGATTATGGCCAAGGGCAAGACCTACATAAGCATATGGTGCACATTGCACATTGCATTATCTGAAGTCATGAGGGTGTGATTAATGAGCTTAGGGTTTTAATTTGGCCCATCTTACTCTTGTGTCTCTTTCCAGTGAGGTTGCAAAGTCTGACCCGTGACTGTGACATGAGTGCACCAAGTGGTGAGGTGACACTCGTTTCCTTGAAGTACTGGGCAGCTGCTGGAGGTAAACCTCTGCTGCAAGGAGAAAGAATGATCTTGCTTCAAACTGGCCAACCGGGTTTAGATGGCACTGTTTTGTCAGATCCTAGTGTCTCAGGGCAGCTCGATCTCTGCCTTCTGAGCTGCACTGGAGAGAGCGGAAAATCTAATTAATGGGTTACATAAAGCAATGTTTCAGGTGTTGCTTGGCCTTGTGGAGTGGTGTAGATGCTGCAAGTTTGTAGGGGGAAACTGCTTCCAGTGTACTTTCTATGATGGAGTTCAACAGATGTGCAGGTCCTGTCAAAGAGGAGCGCATATGAGCTGGACTAGAAGTCTGATCTGCCTTGTGAATTTGTGATCTGGAATTTGAAGGTTGTACCTTCATCATCCAATTTAGTGCATAAAATGATTTGTTAGTGCAATACTTGGCTGCCCAGGAAAAATGTGGTGGGCATCTGTCACAGCAAGAGTCTCTGGCTGGCCTGGCATCTCGCCATGCTAAAGAGACAGAGGCTTTACCATGTGGTGTGGCACAGTGGAAGAGGATGAATAGATCAAAGCAGCAGGTACAGAGGTTCCTGTATGTACATTGTATTCAAACTGAGCAATTTATTCCAGACCAGATTTAATCCAGTCCTTTGGACCAAATGTCCCCACCACATCTGTGGGTTGAGTCGTCAGATTAGTAGAAGGACTGCTTGTTTCAGATCCTTCAATCTCCATTAAAAGATGTGAAGGCATTTGTTGCATCCTTGGACCTAAATTTCATGTTAAGCTTTTTTCTGAAAGGAGTTTCATTTGGGCCCAGCAGAGCCACCCTGTGAACAAGGCCAGCTTGCAAACAGGAGGGATGGTCCTGGGGGTTGCTTCGGAACTGCTTTGGACCACTCGAGTGAATACAGCCAGGATGATCCTAGCTGGAGGTTTAAGAAGCCCAGGTTTCCTTTGCATCTGTGGCACCAATGGGTGCCATGTGGCTTGTGGGAAGCCACTGTACCTCAGACTGCCCCATCTGCTTCAAGTAGGGTGATGTGCACTCTCAAGGTGAAAACTACTTCGTCACAGCTGAATACATCCTGGCTGCTGGGGTTCTTGTAAATACTGCATGTGTGTTGTGGTGGGAGGTGGGGACCTTGCACCGCATTCGTCTTGCATGTTGCTGTCTTTGCTACTTTTGCAACAAACTCCACACTTCATAAAATAATCTTGAACGTGTAAGTGATGGGACATGCTTGTCAAAATATCGCTTGCTGTCAGCCATACTACCTTGATGATATTTCAAAGACTTGTGTTTACTTGTAATAACACATCTTAGAAAGAAAAAGAGGTGAAGCTTCAGTTTACAGTGAGCTTGCTTAAGGTAGTGAAATTAACTTCAGAGATACAGAAATTGAAGTTGGATCTCCTTTATCCATGGTGTGATGTTCAAACAAACTAAATTAGGAGCTTTGTTTGTGGAATGATACTCAGAATTCTAAGTTTTTATTTATCTTGGAAAGATCTAATGGTTTGTTTTTAGTAATAACAGTTCTGCTAATTTTTGTGTTAGGCAGTCAGATGTTGTTGGCTTAGATATCTGTGTCCTTCAGAACTGCTGTTTTAATTTTTGGATTTGGAACAAACTCAGCATCCTAAGTTAAAAGCAAAACTTTTCTCAGCAGGTTTAAGCAAAAAAGAAAGCGATCGTATCACAGAATATATGCACTTAACAGCTGAGGTTTTTGATTCCATGGTTACAACAACAAAACAAAAAAGCCTCACACATATAGCCAGTTGGTGATTTTATTGTTCGAGTTGGATGGCCGTTCTTAAAATGAATTTTAATGGACAAGAAAGAAAGAATGTGTTGCTGTACTTGTGCAACTGGAGTTTGTGAAATAGGATTGGAAAAATACGCAGAATAATTGGGCACATCCTGTACTTAGTGAATCACCCAGCTAGTGCAATAAACATTGCTGCGTTCGGAAATTTAGATCTATACCTTGCTTTTGCCAAGAACAATGGGAATTGCTTGGGATCATGGGCTACCTGAACTGTGCCTTGTGCAAGGTATTTTTTTTCTTTGCATATTTCGTGTTCTGAGGTAATTTTTGATTCATAAAAGAGGCATTGGTCCAGTTTTATGACACCTTGCCTCTGCTTAGACTGATTCGGTGGAACCGAGGAGAAAAACCAGGAACTGGAAATGGCAGGACCTCTGCAGACATCAGTATTGGTAAAGGGAAAAAAGTCCTGAGCAGCAAACTATGCAGTCTAACCAACCTCTTCCTTCAGAGAACAGTCTTTTGTCTTCAAAAGTAAAAACAAAAGCTACAGACATTTGATAGTTTCAAGCTTGTTTGCTAGATAAGAGGGATAAACTTGTGAACATGTTTAAGAAATTACTAAGTTTCCAGAAAACAGGCTGTTATTTAAGGGACGTGGGAACCATTACGAAGCCAGAAACAAATACAACATCCAAATCTCCTCTTGAGTACACACGTGGCTCTTGCAAATTATGAGAGCTGCACATGCACAGCCTTAATGGGATCTTGATGGAAACCATCCAGGGCTGGAGTCTGGCTCCTAGTGAAATTAGGACTGCTGTCTGGCTAGGACTGAAGTTTGGGTCTCAGGCAAACTGATGGAGATGTTTTCTTCCCTCAAGGAAATATGTGTTTAGTCGTCAGCCAGAAAGACAGGATGGTTTGTGTGCAAGGCTTTTGGTGTGTTGCTTAGTGTTAGCTCTGGACTTCTTCCATCTTCTTTACTTACCCAAAAACATGATAGTCCACTTAAGGAGAAATGTTTTTCCCAGTAGCAAAGGGAGTGAACTGGGTGTACACTGAATGCTGTGCTTCCATTGTTTCACCCTGCTGGTGGGTGAGCTGCCATCCAGGAGGTGCAAACATCATGCGTTTCTGGTACCATTGAGCTGAATGGCAGAATTTATGTTTTCAGTCAGACCAACTGGTAGTTTCCTCAAGTGTCTGCAAACATGGATTGATAAGTCTCCAAAGGGCCTTTTACAGTTCTGCTCCATCTGAGGAACAAGAGCTAAGAAGGTAGGAATAGGTTGGAAAAGTCTCACTAGCCCCAGAGTAGTATTTCTGTTCAAAGTAGTGGGGCAGACAGAAAGAAATGGTATTACCGAAATTTTTATGTTAGCAGAATTTTTAGAGGCTAAACTTTAAAAGCATAGCCTTTTTTTGTTAAAGATGTAGCCTCTCTTGGGGGAAGAGAGAAATGGATTGAACTAGCAGAAAGCATCCTCTGGTCTTCTCACCCTCCTGAATAAACACCATTAAAGGTTCAGTTCCTGGGGAGGGGAAATCAATTTTCTGCACTCCTCATTTCAATGCAGATGCAGCCGTGGCCGTACAGTAGGTGACTCATTCTGTGGCCATCTTTTTAATGATAAAACTTAGGTGCTACATCACCCATTCAGACATTTTGTTTTCTAATTTTCTACCCCCAGTTCCCAGAAATATGAATAATGATGCTTTTAGCAGAGTGGTGGAAATGCTCCCTGAGACATACTACCAGGGTAGGACGTGCTGTTGGTTGATGCCATAGATAGTATTAGGGATACAGGGGCATAATTGGCTTGAACTTTTGCTCACCTCTAGACTTAAATCCAAAGCTTTTTTACCAAGTTCAGATAAGGTCTCCACCTCTATTTGACTCCCATTCGAGCTCTGTCCTTCTGTGTAGTTCCTGGTGGTGTCTCCTTCTTTCTGTTTGGGGTTTCAGGTGGGAATGCCAGCCTGTTGTGGATGCAACAGTTGAACTCTGGCCTACAAAACCCAGCCAACTCAGATGATAAGGAAAGGCAGTTTATTACTCCAAGAGCTGCCTTTCCCACATCAAGTAGATTTGCATCAGGCAATTGCATGAATCAGATCTTGATCTTTATTACCACAAAATACAGCAAGGAGAATCCCATTTCTGAAAGTCTTTCTACTGTACACAAATCCAGATGTAAAGCACTGCTCTGTGCACAGCAAACGGGACTCGTATGTATTTTATTAATGTAAGTGTAATGTAATTATTCTCTTGTCCATCTGGCAGGTGGTGTTTTCATTAAGAAGTGAATAATCTAAGCTATAGGCTCTGTAGAGGGGGATGAGTATGGAGGAGATTCAGGTCATCTGCTGTGGGACCATAAATAGAAGCTAACGAGGGAGCCCTTGCTGCCCTTGTCCACTAAAACTGAAAATCTGTTGCTTTTATTCTTCCTTTACCAGACTGCTTGCAAGCTTAGAACCTGGTCTATTAGTGAAATCTTTTCACCATCAGCAGTTTAATTCCTCATTTATGGTAGTTGCTGGGGGCACAGTGTGGAAAATATAGGTGTTATGTAAGAGAGTGAAAATTAAGTCCTTATATAAACCACTATGCATAGGAAGATAAGATTAAAATCACGCTTCTGGAGGTCCGCTGTGTGTCTCTGGGTGTGAAGTACCAATTGAAAAACAAACTTCATTACTTAAGGGTTTTTATTCATGTTGAAGGTCCTGATTAAAAAAAGCAAAACAAAACACACGTAGAAAAGCAACAAGCCTGAACTGTCCTGGTAAAAGTTTTGAGAGGAGTGATACGTGGAGCTTTCTAAAGGAAATCTGGTTGCTCTCTGACCATCTGTGTGGCATCTTCTGTTTTCCAGACAAAGTTTTCTGATGTCCATATGGAAATGGGAGCAATTTCCTCTTTCCATGTCCTAGCAAGACTTTTCTTGGCACAAGTGACAGCACAAGGCCTAGTTTGAGTTTTGCCCTGGAAAGATATAAATATCCTGGCCCTGTCCCAGGAACATTCAAGCAAGGATTAGGTTTTATTTTTTGTCTGGTAACATTCAGGGAAACCTATCAGGTTGACCAGGCTGGGAGGGGTGTTCATTTAGTAAAGGTTATAAGTAAAGAAGAAAACCAAGCTTTTAAAAAATTTTTATTATTTTTGGTCTATAATTTTAAATCTAGGAAGAGATGCTGAAATTATACTGAGCATCATTTGTTCATGTATGGTGTAGGCATCACCAGGCAGAAGGTTAGAGATTGTTGTTGCCCTTTCGCGAAGGCGCCGATTTCCATTCAGGTGGGCTTGTTCTTTCACAGAGGATCCTGCTGATTTTCCTTCCCAGTAAAGCTCAGGTTCAGCTGCTGTTCAAGCCAGGGTGGAGTGCAGAGGCTGTTGCACCACCACTTCCAATGAAACACCTCCAAGGGTGCTCATTACCCTGGCTGCAGATAATGGGAAACTGAAAACAAACCTGAGCAACAGCCCCTTGAAAACAGCTTTAGAGGCTGGGTGCCGAACTGTTTAGTGCTGTCTGGAGGTGCTAGTATGTTCTCTTCTCATTAAGAGTGTTGTTGAGCTTCTTTCTTTTGTAGATACTGAGAATACTTGAAAGGAGATATTTAACTACTGCACAGCTTATTCAATACAAGGAGCAATGGGAGTAGGGACAGTAAATACAGCATCCCAGGCAAATGGTGAGCTAGAGCTTTGCCGGGCTATAATAAAACATGGGTGAGCCTTTGTCAGACATGCTTTTTTCTCTCTATTTAAAGATGTTATTTATCCCTAAGACTTCATGAAGTGTTATCTGGAAAGGCTTGCTGTGCAGATCAGTCTTTACCCTAAGCCTCCTTTGATACACTCTGGTTGGGGGGGTTTCTCGTTTTCTGCGGTAGTCAGTGATCTCAATGTATAACAGCTTTATGGTTTCAAGCAAGAATTTGCTTCTCTCAATGCATCAAGCCTCAGTCATTTGTATTTATGTGTGAAGGTCAGTGGGCTTGTCAGATACTCAATTGTAAATCCTGTCACTAAATCAATTTCTTTTAATTAAAAAAAAAAATCTGCTGCTCTTCAGAAGAAGTGCACCCTTTCATCTGGACAAAACCCATTATATCGTAACACAAATATGATAGCCGTAAGCTCTCTGCAAGTCTGATGTTGTCTGTGTGTCTCTGCTGGTACATTGGAGGTTTGGAAATCTTGGTGGTCAGAGGGGGGCTGTGTTTTCCCTTCCTTTGAAGAAAATGACTATTGTTATTATTTTGACATCATCTAACTTTTCATCATCAGAAGCAGAAAAAGTTAGTATCAGAAAACCAGTAGCCACGCCAACTGGTGAGACATTCAAGCCCCCTCCTCGCTCCCCACAGCGCCTGCACCAGAAGCACACAGAAATCTGTCACAAAGGCTAAGAGCAGGACAGGATTTTGCATTCATTTAGTAATTCCCTTGGGGTTATACTCTTAGATGACTTAATGACTTAGTGTATACCCTGTCTGGAAGATAAGCAGGCATAATTCATTGCAGGCAGGTCATTCATCCTTTGAGATAACCAGCAACTACACGCCATAGGGAGCAGGGAGATAAAGATACTATAGATCAGCAGCAGTAGTTCAAGGTTTCAACCTCTCCACCTCCTTTTGTGACCCAGAAGTCATTTGCAGTTTATAATTCAGTCATTTGCTTTATTTAGAGAGAAATACACTGGCAGTGGTTGGCTGAAGTGAGCACATTTTCCTTTCTGCCTAATGGCATTCGACACAGCCACAGCACAGCTCTACCTGGAAGTAGGCATCCCTGTGTTGCTTAGAGGCTTTATGGCTATGTTAAATACTGGTTTTGAAAACTTACCCTAAGTTGATTCCAGCTTTTCTGGTGTTATTTAAGTGGTGAATGTTGTTTACATGCTGCTCAGGATGCTTGCACATTGTTAATTTTCAGTTTCAGTCCAAGTGAAGCTTTTAGGGATCCAGTTTATGTGTTAGGTCCAAACTGAGGCACAAAGAGAGAAAGAGTGTGTATATAACATAGGATATTGTATTTGTTGATTTTCTTGTAAAAATAGGTTTGCTTTCAGTATCAACAGGTACATTTTAAAATTGAACAAGTCCCACAAAACTGTGCTGCTCCTAAGGTAACAAATATTAGAATCAAACATATGATACGACTTCTCCCTAGTTAATATTCCCACCTCCAAAAGTTTCTAGTCCATAAACAGCAATCTACATCTTGAGATTCCGTGCATTGCAAAGATAAATGATTGACTCAGCAGATACATTATGATGACTAACTCTCAGTAAAACATTTTTCTCTTGTCTACACGCACAGCAAAAGAAATAACAAATACAAGGCTTTTGATAGGGTCATATGATGGCTGTGATGTGATTCACAGTCTGTGATGTTACTTTATTTAAGGAGGAGGGATGGGAGAGAAGGAAGAGTCTATTTTTGTTTGTTTTCTAATTACTTGAGCTATTTTTTCTTTGACTCAGCAACTCTGAAGAGTACATACTGTACTACAGTAACCGGTATTCAGGGCTGGGAAGTCCGATGATGGTGATGATAAAAGTAAATATCCTGCATTCTCTGAGGGATTAGGAGGAGATGGAAGAATTAGTTCCTTATGGTTTGGTGTGGTGTCACAATCCCTCTCTGCATCAACACTATCCTGTATGTAATCTTTAGGTCTGTATTTCTCAAATGAAGTACTGAAAGCAAACAAGAAATCAGAATAGTTCTATTTGCACCTTTTTTTCATTTTTCATTTTTTTCAAAACCCGTTTGTTTAGATCATGAAAGTATTCACCTTGTACAAGAAACCATGCTGCAAAGAAGACGGAGGAGTCTTGTTTTCAGTACTTCACTTGAGAAATGCAGTGCTTATGCCTTGTTTGGAGTGTGTCTTAAGAATGCAGTAGAGAGTGTTTTTGATTGACGTGAAATAATTTGATATGAAAAAATCTGCTTGACATGGAATACCCCATACCTTGTGATGCTTTCTTGTCAGTCGGCACGCTACACAGTAGGAGTTGTATTCATCATGGCACCCCTTCCCTTAGTCGTCTCATTCAAAATGGTTTGAATCCCAACTTCCAGGTTGAGCCCTTACTACTTTTAAAGGTGTTAAGTTGCGTTGGTGATTTCACATAATGAAAACACTGAAGGCTTTAATGATTTGCAAGCGATTCTGTCTGCAACAGGAAGAAGTGCAGCCTGTGGACTGCTTTGTGCAGGAATGAATGCTCACTTGTCATCTTCGTGTTCTGTGTCAAGCTGCTTCGTTAATGCAGGACATTCCCATGTCAGGATATGTTTAATACAAGACTTTCTGGCTCCTTGGGAAAACAGCCTCACTTTAGTCAGAGTTGTTCATTAGAGTTAGTTCGGTGTAAATTTTAACCAGAATGTGAATTTTAAGTAGGATATCCAGGCAGAAGGGTGGTCACTGGGGAGCAAATTCCAGAGACAGTCTTTCAAAGATGCATGGCCTCTCAAGAACTTGAAACTGGAAACTATTTCTTACTCTATCTCACACGCTAAAAGCCCTGCAAAGTGCAGTCTTCCCCTTTGCAACGTGCTCTTCCGAGAAGTCGCAAGTGACAAGGAGGCTTTGTGGAAAGACAGTGGGGTTCTTGCATGGGTAGCAGCTCCCATCTGGCTCCTTTCCAGAAGCTGCTGTTACAGATTTTTAATGCTTTATTCCATTTATTTATGCTCTTGCGTCCAATGTTCATCACAGTACTGAAAAACCTAAATATGCCCTCTTGCAGCCTTTAGTTATGTGATAAAAACCACATCCATTTTAAAGCCTGTTCTTTTTGCAGAGAGGGTGACCTGAGGATGGTATTGTCTTAAGAAGAAACAGGACATCACATTTGCTGTTGACAGCCTGCGTTCCTTCTCTGTTCCTTACCATATTTTTTTCAGTTCTCTGTGATTGTAATTGCATTAGATATATTTGATAATGCAGAAGTGACCTATTTTGTGCACAGTTTAGCTGATTCTGCAGTTGCCTGTAGGGTTTCCTAGCAATGTTCTTCAGCCGCTCCTTGGCTTACAAAAGCCTGGTAAGTTAAGCATGGCCATCAAAACATATTTGAGGCAAGGAAAGTTTCAGGTAATGGAGGAGGATGAGCTGTACAGGTGTGAATGTGTTGGACTGAGTGTTAGTGAGGCAAGCTGGAGGCCTGTGGAACTGATTGGGAGGACTAGAATAGATGTCATTAAACGTATTAAACTATTGGAGGCCCTTTGTACAAGTTTGTTAATATCCAATGACATGGCCAGATATTGTGCCCCTGTAGGCTCAGCAGTTAATGTATGATACCTCTGGCATCTGTGGTACCTACTGAACTATAAAAAAAATAGATGAACTGAGACCCATTAGTATAAACACTGTCTGCAGCACTAACCCTGGTAACAGATTGTTCTGTGCCTCATTAAAAAGGAGATAGCACTGTCAGAGGAGTCAGGGCTTCGTTTTGCCATGTTTGCTACGTAATCAGTTAATTTTGCTTAATAGTGCATTGCATTGCAGATGTGCAAAAGGGCAGAGTCACTTCCTTTTCTGCATAAAACCTCTGCTCTGGTGCAGCTGCAATTTTAACAGAGTGTATTAGCTGGCAAGCTGACCTTAGTTGCTGTCCCTGCCTTACCCCTGCCCTGGGTTCTCCCAAAAACCCTCTGGACAAGCAGCATGCTTGTGCAAGTTCAAGGTACTTCCTCAAACTAGAAGTGAGACACATATGTGTGTGAAGGTGGTCATTCAATGTCTGCTGTGCTTGTGTTTTGTTTTTTTTTTTTTTTAAAATCTTATATAAGTGCTGTCAAGGACTTCTGCACGTTTCATTGGAAAGTATTTAGCGCCCGTCTTTCGTGTAAGCATTATTTAGAATATGAAAGTTAGCATTACTGATTTCTAATGAGATGACTCCAAATATGTCTATCTTAACGTGGATCTTTACATTTTACTTTCCTTTAAGTGCAGCTTTTGGGAAGATAATTAACAAGTCAAATACGATAAGATGAAATATGTGGAGGAGCCAAGTTCAGACCCTTGTTTATGGACAGATTATTAAACATTACAGTCAAGGTTTTAGAAGATCAGCGTATTACACAGTAATATGGCATATCCAACAATTAATACTAATCGTATACTGCTTAAATTTGTAGTGAAACTGGGCACATGTGAATGGTTTTCTTCAGATGAAAATTAATATATTCAAAATAAGTATATTCTGTGATCACATATCCCAGTCTGAGAGTATTGTAGTGATATAAAAATAATCGAGCTTATAAACTCTGCAGTGTGGTGTGAACATCTTGTTTAAAACAAAGAAAAAAAAAGAATAAACATGGAAAAATTACTACTAGATGTCTGAAGGGCCCCTGTTTAGGAGACTAGGTAAACACGTAATTAAGTTCATCTGTCTTCAGAAAAGCAGGCAAGCACCTACTTAAATCTAAATGAGCTTAAGTTGAGTTTACTTCAAGAAATACTTAAGTATGTTTGTAGTTAACCTTCCACATAAAAGATTTTTCCCCAGTAAAGACTTGCACACACAAATGGAGAAAGGTGTTTCAAAACCTGGGTATGATTATAGGTGTAAGCAATGGGTTTGATTTTAGAAGAAGCTGAAGAAAGTAAGTGCATAAATCTAATTGAAA
This sequence comes from Cephalopterus ornatus, assembly GCA_013396775.1. NCBI lineage: Eukaryota > Metazoa > Chordata > Aves > Passeriformes > Cotingidae > Cephalopterus > Cephalopterus ornatus. Next base: position 1,343,645 of record VZRE01014207.1, read on the forward strand.
TTCAATGAGTCTGGATCATCTAATTGTCTTGAGTCCCTCTGAAAGCCTCGACCTCTTTTCAATGCTAACAACTGAGGGAGGTCCTGGCCCTTACGAACTGATTTCATATTAGCACACCAACACCTTGCTGGATGTTTCTCCCCAGATGCTCAGTGTGAGAACAGAACCTTCTGCATATGATTTCTCCCGTATTGCCAAACACCAGTGTTACTTTGAATATTTTTGAACTAAAAACCCACATCAAAATGCTAGTGTGTTTACAAACTTCGGTATTAATCACCCAGGGAGATTTGCAGAAGACAAAGAGTGAGGTGGGAGGATGATGGTTCAATTGCAGTGCTATGAAGTGATGAGCAGAAGAGCCTTTTGGAAGCTAGCAGGGTCCAGGTGAAATTTTTAATTCGTAGGATTTTAATGCATAGGATGATTAGATCTAAATTTTGAATTGTGCTTGTTCTCTGCTTTTGTAAGATGAACCAAAACTTTGGGGGGAAAAAAAAAATCCTTGAATTTGGGGTGTTTGGCTGATTTTGCCTAAAGCCATGGCTGTGCCTTCCTAAGGGGTGCTCTTATGCTATTGAGGCACACTGTGGAGCACAAAGTGGAGAGCTGCCTCTGACAGACAAGTTTTCCACAGTGTGGTGTAAGCTGACCCTGAGAAGGTCTTTGGTTGTCCTGGTGCTCCCTCCTCTTCCCGCATTGTCTATGGCTTCCCTTTCTCCACCAGTATCAGTTCTGCTGTTCAGCAGGCCAGTCCAGAGGGTTGATCTGGCTAAAATCTCTCATGAAGAAAAAGAATAAAAAAAATGAGAAGAGGACTTGGGGGGGATCCTGTTTGCAGCAGTGCCACCCAACATGAGCCTGCACTCCCACTGTGGTGGTGAAGCTGAGTGTAGGCAGGCAGCTTTCTAGACAGAGGAGCTGCTAAGGGTGGAAAATTATACACTGGGAGAAAATGAAGGGTACTTTTATGTTGGACTGGTTACCACTCATGCAACCACCTAAGCACCTCCAGAAAATCTGGGGGGCCAGTTCAGGGACAGGCCTGGGCAGCAGGTCCTTGTTTCACTGCTGTGGCCGTGCTGCTGTAAGCAGAGGCATTGGGACATGAAGGTAAATGTCTTTAAAGAGAAAGAGGAAGGTTTGAGGGTGACTGAGATTAGCTCTTAGGACAGTAGGACGGAAGTCTTGTTAGTGCACAGTGCTTGTGGGGTCTGTGGCCACGGGCAGGCAGGGGTTGCATGCTACTTCCAAATTGCAGGTTGTTCAAATCAAATGGTCTTGCATAACGGGGACTATAGGATCTCTGGGATGCATTTTATTTTATTTTGTTTTATTTTTTATTAAAAATGACTAACAGCAATATGCCCTTCTGAAGTTGGCATACTTCTCCATTAGCTCTTCCACTTGTGTGTAGACAGATATAGTCAAAGTCGTGCAACAGCCTGTCACATGCAATTTGTATTCTTTGTTTGAGAAGCAGCCTATAGACAAAACTCGTTTTCTTCTCGCTTTTGTGGCATTAAGCTATTACTGAGGGGATTTTGGAGGCACGGATGGGTTAGGCACCTGATTTCTGCTGGCTTGAATAGGAATCAAGGCATCCGCTACTGCCTCTGGAGACTGAAAATCTCCCCATAGGTTTTGGCTTGCTGAAAACGTCTTCATTTTGTTTGGAAGAGGATGAATAAGTCTTAAAATAAGGAGTCTGTGATTTTGGGGGGTGAAGGCCTTGTCTGTTAATTTTTTTTCTTTTAATAGCTGCTTGTTTTCTGAGGTGCAAGTTGGGATTTTTCAGTGCTGATTGGATCAGGATCGCAGTTGGTGCTGGGCAGCCATTTCTGCACCCACTGCCTGAGGTGCTGGAATGGGAACAGTAGGTTCTGCCTGTTTTGCCCCCACACAGCACTTAAAAAGTTTATCTGCTTTTAGGCTTGTTTGCATCACTTTTTGAACAATGTATGCTGTGTTCACTGTTTGCTTTTCAGGCTTCTAGTCAAGCAGAAAGGCAACTTTTTGCACTTACTTTATGCCAAGAGCAATGGAAGTATTTTCCCCCATTCGTAATTGGACTCAGTGATGAGCTTAACCATTTAGTAACTGCTGTAAAATAAGCACAGGGTAAGGGGTTAAAAATTACTGTAGTTTAGGCATGCTCTGAAATGTAGTTGTGCTTTACTGTGAATGGCAGAAGGTACTGTGAAGGTATTGTGTAGGAAAGTGCAGCATGAAGGCTCTTCACCAGGATTGCTAATGACAGGGCACAATACCCTCACTGCTGCCTTATTAGCTCACTGTTACAAATGTTTTTCATGAAGTCTCCATCAATAGCATTGCCAGCCTTCAATATGCAGCAGGAGAAGCAAGGTCACCATTAAGACCCTGTCTCATGGAGTTGTGGGGCAAAGCTTGCACCTTCTCCGGGCCGGGCAGGCAGTGGTGGAGGGTCACCCTGGATCGAAGGCAGGCAGCACTGATCCCACCAGCCCTGCCCTGAGGGCTGTGTTGGAAATAGGCAGCTTCATCTTGTGGGTAAGGCAGGAGACATAGCCTGATCCTGTGGGTGGGGATTAGAGGCAGAGGCTGATGAAGGAGCAGACTGAATGAGTTTATGTCTTGGCCATGTACCTTGCTGGATGGTGGCACCTTTTGGGAAGTGCTGGTTAGCCTCCCATCCCAACAGTCCTAGTCCTGGGCTATACTTGTGGGATGTTGTCTGCCCCCCTTCAGGCTGTCTTTTCATGCCCTCTGTGCACAGCTTATGCCGCTGGACCTGGGGTGTTTCCTTGGCCCAAGCACTTAGGCAAGCACTGGTTCAGCCTTTACCCTCCATCCCAGTAGACAAACTAGTTTCAGCATCCCCCTGCTCCTTCTGCAGCAGCCTGGGGAGTGAGCCCTTTGGGGGGCTGGGGTACCACCAAGGTGGTGGGTGCACAGCCTGAGCCCTGGCTGCTCAGGCAGCCCCCTGACACAGCGTGAGCACAGTCAGGTCACTATGTTGTGGCTTGCATGCTAGCTCACATCCCCTTGGGTCTGGTCTCTAATCCTGGCTTGAAATTTTATATTGACAGACTTAATTCCTGAGTGCTTCAGACTGCAGAAACTGGTCTCTGATAAGGCTGTGTTTAATGAGGATATTCGTGGTAAAGAGCTTTGTTGGCTAGACAGAGCTTTACCTTGCCGAGCTTTGCTCTGGCAGATGAGGAAGAGGTCCCCTCCCAGCACACTGCCTTCTTGCAGCCTGGCAGTGTGGTGGAGTAGGAGATGTGAGGGAGGTGATACCTCTTTCTTCCCTCCAAAAAAATAGCCACAAAATACCTTTACACAGTTGGCTGCGAGCAGCACACTGAGCCAGAGTAAATGTACTGCTTCAGTAAGCCTAAATTCTTAAGCAAATGCCAAAAATAAAGCAGCCTGCCTTACTTTTTCCACCTTGCATAGCAGTTTCCAACCACATCAAGTGAAAAGTCTAGGTGGGTGTATAGTGTTTATCATCACTGAGTAATACACATTACATTAGCTGGGACGTTTATTTTGTTCCTGACTGCTGGTTTTAAAATAGTCTTAGTGAGGGCAGGAACAATGATTTAAGTTTATATTGCCACCTAAGAGATAGTGTGTTCCTGATTTGGGGAGAAAAGCTGGGAATGTAAGTAATACTTTCCCCCCCGCCTCTTCTACTACAACTGCAAGTTGGTTGAAAGGCGGATGGTGGAAGTGCAGAATCCAGCAGTGCAAGGCTCTCTTTCTGTAAGATCATGTTGGAGTGTTTTCTGTGCCTGCATTCATCTGCAGCAATTGCATCCTCCAGTATTTGAAAGTTTTTTTCATAGGTGGCAGCAGAATTTTATGTCCAGAGCAGCAAAAAATTGTGAAGTTTCTCATCCAGAATTGTACTGATACCAGTACGTGGTAAGGGATAGATTGCAGATATCCATGAAAGCAAGGTGAGAGGCAAAGTTCAAGTCTACCGTTTTTTTACAGGCTCTAAAAGTCAGAAATATATCAAATACAGAACCAGAGGATATGTAAGAGCTAGCATAAGGGGAATGCTGGTGCATCTGGAAGTGCTGGACAAAGAAACCTTGTTACCTTTCAGGGCTTCAGCCTTTAATGCATTCATTTCAGTCACAGGATGTTCAAATTTAGCCAGGAGTTGGCAGCCAGATGGACTGCGAGGCAGTTCACAGAGTGACTCAGTCTAGGCGAGCATGAAGAGTCATCCACATAAAGGTAACTATTACAGTATTTTCGCAGAGTTTTTTGTTTCCCTGGGTTTTCATGTTTTTGTGGTAGTGCTTGGGTTTTCGTTCATGGTAGTTTTCCAGTTCATCATTGCTTCCTGCCTTCTCTGCCACCTGGTCATGCCTCCACCTCTGCAGAATGGATATACAGGGCTTCTATTTCCCTGATCCAGTGCCTGGCTGTTATTGGTGGCCAGGCGGTCTTGCCTTTCTCAGGAGCTGTCAGGCAAAAGTACGGTCAATGTGAAAAATTGTGGCAGCGTCCCCGTGTTTCCTCCCCACCTCCCCACTCTGCTTTTCTGGCCGTATTAGCTTCATGGAGGACAGAGAACCATCTGTGATGTGTGATTTAAGGCACTTGTGCTGCTGCTCATTGCTTGGTGTGATCGTGTTTCTGCAGTCAGACAAACTCTTCAGGAACAACTGTTTCACTTGACCTTTCTTTCTAGAAAGCTGTGGCCTTGAGGCTGTATCACATGGTGGTGGTGTTTTTTTTCCTAAATGAGGGAGGTCGGAAAAGCACTGTATTTATTTATGCCATCTTTTTTTCAAGAAGGAGCTGAACAGTAAAGTTTCTCTACTAAATGAGGCTAGACAGATTTCTCCTTTGGATTGAGATTTATCAGTTTGTTATCTTGTCATTTGATGCCTGTTAATTTGCTGTGGAAGCACCAGAGTGAGGAGCTACTGATCTTTTCAGAAGTAAGAGAAATTTTAAAAAATGAAGGATTAAACAGTTGACTCTCTGAGGCTGAAATTAGAGATATTAAGTGCTTTGTCTGTTTTATTGATGGAGAAACCTTTATTGTTTGTTATAAGTAATTTATTTGAGAAGGGCTCTTCCTTGCCCTCTGTCCCCAGCCTGGTGTGCATCTCCTGCTGGGGATGGAGAGGGTGTATGGCCCAGTATTGGGATGGTTACTTTGGGAATGTGTGCAGTTGGTTTAGTATCAAAGTAGCCTTAAAAACAATCAGGCAGGGAAGGCTGCTAGTAAAATGACTTTGAGGAGATGCCTCAGGAGGGATTAAGATACAGTGCTGAAGCTATTAACTGAGAAGATCCTACCTCCTCAGCTCCATTTTCTTTTGCCAGTGTTAAGAAGAAACAGATCAGGCAGAAAGGAAGCAGTTGTTCAAGAGCCACTCACCAGGAGCAGACACCTGCCTGTGAATTTGCAGGAATCTCAGCTTCTCAGCAGAACATGTGGTGGCATGGGACTGAGCTAGGAGAGACATATATCCTCTTTTGTATCGGTTTTAGAAAACATTATGCTGCCTACTTTCTGTTAGTAGTAAACCATATTTTGACTGCAGTCTCCAAGCCTCAGTGGGCACGTTTGGAGGGGCAGAAGGGATGCAGCTGTGCTGGGGAGCATGTCTGGTGCAGCTTGCCACTCTTCTTCTTGCAGTGACTCTTTTTCTTAACTTAAAAATAGTCAGGCATTGGAACAGGCTGCTCAGGAAACTGGTGGAATCACCATCTCTGGAAGCGTTCAAAAACCATGTGGATGTGCCACCTGGGGACATGGTTTAGTGGTGAATGAACATGGTGGTTTTAGGTTAATGATTGGACTTGATGATCTTTGGTCTTTTCCACCCTGAAGAATTCTATGATTCTATGACCCTTGCATACACGAGGAGAAGCAGTAAATCCTTGTGGGCCCCAGAGGAGGAGGGTGCAATGGGACTTGGGCAGGTAAGGTCAGGCACCTCCCAGCCCTCCAGTAGCAGTGCTGCAGTCTTTGCGAGGGGCAGTTATGGCCACAGGTACCTGCACAGCCTTCAGCTCAAGGCATGTGGCTCCAGGAAGCCTGAACTTTCTGAGCAGTCTCCTTTTCAGTCTCTCCTGCCTTCTCCGAGGGTTTTAAAAACCTACTTTTCCAGTAAACAAGAGTCTTAGTCTTTCCCCTTGTGCTTCCTCACCTGCCCCACTCCGGAAAAAAGAGTTGCTTGGCCTCACTGGCAGACAGCCTCTCATAAATCTACCTTACCCCACCAAATATCTTCACATTACTCCATTACTTGCTGGCCTGACTTTTGCTGTCCGTCTTCCCATTCATACCCTTCTAGCGAGATATTTATCTGAGGCCTTTCACACGCATAAACATCCTCGATGTAGATACATGAGTTTTGAAGAAGTCCATATCCTCTGCTTTGGGTATGGTTTGTGCCTCTTGACTTTGACTTCTCTGTAATAGGAATCTGTGTTGCGGAGGAATCTGTGGCTATTGGGTTGCCTCCCGCCTCTGCTAACGGTGTTACTTGAAGCAACAGCCTCTGAATTTAGGAGGCTTAAATGTGTCCTTTTCTGGATCTCTCCTGCCACATGTCATTTTTTGTATGTGAAGTTGTTTATTTGGCTAGATGATGGCGGTCTCTGGCTTTTGCTATCTCTGCAGACGCATATGGTCCTGCTGATAGTCGTGCGTGTCTGCCTCAGATTTGCGGGCGACAGTGCCATGTGCAGAAAGAAATGGGTGGAGTTGGCCGCACTGTACGGCCTGCAAGGCTCTGCAAAATCCCTATCTGTGGGAATTGCGAGTCAGCTCTTATCAGTCACGTCCCGATGCAGTGAGTTGTAGAAATCAAATTAGCAGACAAGTCAATTGCTTACGTCAGTCAGAAGTTTTGCAGTGGGGATGATGTTATAGCCCAGGGCCCCTCACTGGGTAGCCTTCCTGGGTTTGATTACAAGGGCTGTAACAGATGAAAACCTGACAGTGCAGTTTCATTTCTGTCCTGCTTTTTGGTTTTCCTTCTTTCTTGCTCAAAACATTTTTTCTCACTATCATTTGGGGCAAGCAGAGCAGAGTCTTTGCTATAAAGGTAAAGAAAGCTCTGCCCTGTTATTTTATAAAACGTGTTGTTGTGACATACCACACGGTTCCTCACATCACTCAGTAGTTCATTAGTCTATCACTGTACAAGCATACTAAATGACAAGCTAAAAAACACAAGACGCTACAACAGTCCATTAAAATTCATATAGGATATCAAATATTCAAAGTAAGGGATGTAAAAAGAAGCTGTTTGCTGCAAATACTAATACCTGTAGCTGCATAAACATAATGAAGAAGTGCTGTGCACCACCAAGCTGCGGACTGGTGCTGACAAACCCACAACTAGCTGGGAATCCCTCCAGTTATTTATTTCCAGAGAGCTGCTGCCACTTTAGGAAAAGATCTCGTTCAGAAGCTCCAGCCTGTCATGTGAGTCTCTTCTCCTAAACAAATACTGTGGCTAACTTGAAATTGGAAGCAAGATCAATTACTTTCAAGCTCTCAGTGTCACGGAGCAACAAGACATGAAGTTACTCATTTCTTGTGTCCAGGGCAAAAGCAATGGACCTCAGGCTTAATATTTGTGAGGGCTTTTATTTTTTTTTCCCATACTGCTTTCCCTGGAGTATTAACGTCATATGTCATTATATCCTCTAGTAATTTTTAACTTTCTTCGAAACTGAAAATGCCTGTATTAGCAAAGTGGGACTGAACTTCCCAAGCGCAGGCAAAAGGCAAACTTTTAAGGACAGGCCTTCTGAATAAGAGCTTCAGAGCTCCCATCAGAACTTTCAACAACAAATCCCAAATTCAGTTTCAGTTTCATCCCACCTTTTGGACTAATATCTAGCCTTAAATGAAAAACCTTAGAGCAGTGGAGAATCCACCCCGCCTTTAAGTGTGTTTTGCAGAAGGTTAATTACCTTTGCTGCTAATACATACGTGCTATACCTGCTGTAGTTTTAGTTTCCAAATACTTGGGCCTTGTAAAGGCTTTGTCTGCTATTAATACAGTCCCCAGCCTCCTTTACCCAAATCTGTAACAAATTAGTTTTCAAGGCTTTTTTCTGTAGCAATTCTAAAAATAATTTCTTATTGGAATTCAATTGAATCCGAGGGAAGCAAGGTGGTAATCGAATGATGTCACCCTCACGTCTTGCACTGCATCTTGCCGCCTGCAAAAACTAGCAACTGTTGCTATGTACCCAGGGGAAGGTGATACTCCCAGCCTTTTCTTGGTGCTGGAAAGCTCTCCTTTCCAGTGCCTATCAGGCCTCTGGGAGCTGCTGACATCTGTTCCAGGCTTTTCGTTTTGCCCTTATGTGTTGGGATAGTCATGGAGAAACACAGATCATGTCCTGTAGGATGCAGGATCCTGTAGGATCCTGAAGAAGACTATTTCTCAAAGCCACTACGAATTTGGAGGACTGATGTGATTTAGCCCATTAAGTGCCTGTATTGCAGTGCTTGGGCTGCGGGGTGGAGACCTTGCTGCAGCATATGTGGCTATGTTCCAGAATCTGTGCATAAAGACAATGGCATGATACCGAGACATTTCTCAGGTAGTTTATTTCCTTTTCTAAGTAGTGCCTCTGCAAACTTGGCTGATGGTGGGTCCCATCCTCCAGCTTTTGTCTGGGTACTTCCTGAATTTAAAAATACCCCACCAGGAGAGCAGGGCTCATTGTCATTTAACACATGGGGGTCCAGAAGTTCTTCAATAGCAAACCCAGTCCTGTTGTCAGCAGCAGGTAGGTGATGTAGCAGGTTGTCTTTCTCTCCAGTAAAGGTCAGCATGAAGTGGAGGATTCAGTATGTGGCAGATGATGTTCAGAACATCGTAGGGACTGGTTATCAGCAAGACTAGAGTTGTGGATCTTTTTTTTTCCCTTTGCTCTCCTAGCAAAACACGCTGTTGGGGTGTTCCAGATCTGTTGATAGGACTTACAAGACTTCTTACTGGCAGTGTGTGCTCAAGAAAGGGTAGGAGCTCCTCCAGATGAGGATGTGGTGACTATTAATACTTGCAGGAGTTCAACTCTGGTGCTGTTACCTCCTTTCCACTGGTGTTGCTCCTCTGCAAGGCAGAATTTTGGGTTTGCAGAGACCTCTCCAATGCATCCAGTGTCATGCTGACCTCTCTCAGTCCGGGACCAAGCAGACACGCCTGCCCTTACTCCCCTGCATTGGCCGCATTGTTTGTTTGGAGTCACCAAATGTTGTGCCTTCCTTTAGCTAATTCCCAGCTGGCCCCTTCCCCAGCAGGAGGGGAGCTGTAGGTTCGGGGCTTCTCCTTGCCTGCTTTTGTCCCCGGACGACTTCTGTGCACCTGGGACTCAGGGTGGGCACCTGGGACTCAGGGTGGAAACCTGGGAGTGAAACTAGACAAATGTTCATAATGCTCCATCCGGTTAGTGCCAGTGTGTCTTGGCAGCCACTCCCTGCCCCGTCTGCATTTAAAAGTGATTGCTTAGAGTTATTTGTCTTCATTTTGCTATAGTTGTTATCTAAACATGCAAGCTCTGTCTTTGTGTTTTTGGGCAGTGTAGGGGGGCTGGATTGCAGGCAGCCTCAGATACGATCCTGGTTTTATACAGGACTTCATTTTTTATTTCAAACATGCATGGCTGCAAATAGCATTGTACCCAGTTCCAGCAATGTCCTAATTCTATGGAGGGAGTAGGGGGAGAGAAGGGGCGCAGAAGAAGAAAGCACTCTTGTGTTCACTGGTTGGTGTACCAGAGTGATGGGATAGGGCTGAAGGATCGAGGCATTTTATGGCATTATAATTCCCAGGGACTCTTCCCAAGTATATATACTGTCCCAATACATAGCAGCAATCCAGAGCTAATTGACATGTAAGTGCCACAGGGGAGTAAAGTTATTTAAAGTTATTAAAGTTATTTTGTCTTTCACTAAGTGAAAAAACCCAAAAGTTATCTAGCTGGAAAAGAGCAGAGGAGGAAAAAACCACCAGATTACCAAGCTGTGACTCGTTCAGACTAGCTTGTGAAAGTATCTTGAGGTCATCTTTCCTGACAGCCTTTGAAATTTGAAGACTATGGACTCGTGTCCCTTGGCACTCTGACTGATTCCTTCTCCTTGTCCTCCTCCTCCTTCTCTTCCTAGGAGATTCTGCCGAAGAGGTGCCCTTTTTTCCCACTTTTAAATACCCTTAATCACAGAGATTGCTCATATTCTTCAGTCAGGTCTAAAGCCTTAAGGACTGTGTTGAAGTAATAAAGAGGACAGCATGTACTAGATGCTAGAGCCAAGGGAGAGGGGGGGTGGACAGAGGGAAGAGATGACCCTGCTTCCAGGCTTTGGTCCTAATCCTGCAAACTTTTTCTCATGTGAAGAATCCTGCAGAGGTCAGCCAGACATTTCACATGAACAGCAATTACTTGATATTTGGCATCATGCTTGAACTATGCTTAAAGTAGTTACAAAAACATGGCCAGAGTTTGTGATAAGGTGTGGATAGGGTGCTTTAGGCCAACTGGATGGGGAGTGTTCTGAAGACATGTGTGGGATTAATTAAATAAAAATTTTACTTGTTTGGCAGTCATGGCTGAATACGGCTAAACTCTAGAACTCAGAGAAAATGTCTCCCTGAAAAGAATATATAAATGCTGGGCCACCGCTGTCTGACATGCACTTCCTGGCATTGCCCTCAAGGAGGAAGGTTAGTCCAAGTGCACATGATCTTGCCAGGAATTATCTGCCCAGGTGGCCCAGCTCCCTGCATGCCAGTATCTTGTGTGCTCCCATGTTTGGCAGTGCTATCAGATCAGGAGGCAGTGTTCCGAACCACCCCGTGATCATGTTGCATTTGTGATTACATTGTTGGCTCTTGCAGTGGGAACCATTTGTTAGGACGTGGAGGCGCAAAGCAGCTCGCCTGGTGCAGCCCCGAGCCAGGGCCATTGCTGAGAAACATGACCTTATGGAAACAAACAAAAATTTCACCCTGTTCTGCCCTAATGCCTTACGACTACATGTGAGGACTCTTAATACAGAAGGCCTTGTTAGGTAGCTGTAGTTGATTTCCTGGAGAATCAGCTTCAGTCCTTACTGTTCTGCTGGACAGACACTTTCTAGCATATGCATATATTAACATATTTCACTAAAATGTGACTTGTAAGTGACATGGAGTCCAAAGTGTCCAACACTTCTGAAGTGTTAGAAAAAAGATACTCCTCTGTACATACAGCTTTAAGGTTTCTTGCCATCTTGACTTCAATTGCTTTTGACACACTTCTTTAAGGGCAGTGGGGTGAGCAGGATAACTCTTCACTGTGAGTTAAGCAAGAGGAACCCAAGTGCTGCCTGCTCCAGCCCATGCAGGCAGAGTGCCACAGGGGCAACAGCTGATGAAGACCGCAGCTGCTGCAGATGCAGGAAAGGACAAGTACCCAGCTGCTCCCTCCTTCCGCCTTCCCCCTGTGTGGATAGTGTAGCTGTTTGTCGTGCTGAATCCTTGTGTGGCAATCACAGCCCGTCTGCCCGAAGACCCAGAGCGTGGTGAAAGGCTGCGCTGCCTCCCAGCTTCTTCCTCCTTATTTATATGTCACAGGAGGAAAAAACCTAGATGGAGATAGGTTGTCCGGGGTCATCCTGTTGTAGTTATGATGATGATAAGAATTCATAGCTGAAGCATTTGGTTTGTTAACCTTATAAACAGATGCCATTAAATACTGTCTTTAGCTCCTCAGGAGAAGTAGCCTAGTTTCTTTTTCATTTTCCTTTTCTCGTCCCTATTTTAACATTAGTGACTCAGCTGTCACTGTCTTGCAGAAGGGCTGCTGGTGTATAGCTGTGATTGGATGGAACCAAGAACCCATTTCCGCTGAAAATAATTAATATGGTGCATTTTCACCTCAAAAAGAGCCTACAAAACTATAGAAGGTTTTCGTTAACTTTTGCAAACTTTGAAACTTGCCTCTGAATGAAATTGGAAATTTCTTTATGTCTCCTCCCGTTTATCCTTGTCAACAAGGCAAAGTCTGGCAAAGACTGGTGCATATCTAGCCCTACACATTCCTGTTCAAGCACACAAAGTAGTTCACCTGCATTTAGATACGTGCAAAAAAGCCTTTGTAGGTGAGAATCTCACTTTGCAACAGGGCATGTGAGCAGATCCTGTGAACAGAATTAGTTTCCACTAGCTCTAAAAAAAAGTCAGATGGGAGACAAGTGCGGATTCTTCTATCTCATTAATTTTTTCATTCCCCACTTCTCTAATCTTAACTGGAAAGTAGCCTCATTCATTTCTGTTTTTCTAAATATCCCATCTCCTCTAAACTTTAATCAAAGGGGAAAATAAAGAAGGGGGGGGAAGTGCAAAGCTAGTTGTACTTTTTATATTTTACTTATCAGCTCATATTGCAAAATTATTAGCAGACCCATCCTAATGTATGCTCTTACATGTCTCTCAGGGTGCTTGGTGGTGGTGCTTCTCAGGGCGCTTCCCTTTCTGAAGGAGAGAAAATATCCCCTTATGTATTTGCTTGCTCTTTTTGCCCTCATCTATTCCACTGCAACTTAAAGGTGCTTGTTTCTTGTGTACTTTTGTTACGAAAATGATACCTGGCATACTTAGGAGGCCTTGCATTCTTGAGCTATGAATGCTGTGAACAGTGTTGTAAGAAAAAGGAGGTGTACAAAGGCATCATCGTTCTTGGCATTGTACTTTAACATTTGCCCCGTGTCTTGAACGTGTAGGTGTTGAAAAAGGGCTTATTTCAAGCACTGTAGTTCCACTTACATAACTTAACATTTTTCCCCTAAAAGCAGGGGTGTCTGTGAAGTGGCACCATCTCAGGTAATGAGGGGTTGCCTAAGTGCCTGTCCTGAAGGGCAGGGAAGGCAAGGTTGGTTTGTGCTAGCAAATGAAACTGAAACACGTCTCTTGATTTTTCTTTATTGATAATACTTCTTTTTCTGCCTTTAAACTTCCAGATTTAAGTATCTTCTACTTGTGCAGTCCTTCCCACACGGGGAGCTCAACCAGACTGCATCCTACAGGGTAGATAATTCTTATTAAAGTACGTGAGGATGACCCTTGCTGCTAGCACAGTCCAGGTCCTAAAACCTATTGCCCTGTAGCTCCGTTAAAATGTCCCCGTCTATGTACAGAGTGATACAAGGGCCCCAGCATGCCCTGAGTGTCGGTTTCAGGAGGGATTGCTGATGTGTACAGGATCAAATCGGGAACATGAAAAGGCTCCTCCACTCATCATTTTGCTATTCAGGCTCTGGTGTGGGGGTGGGGCACGAACAAAGCATCGTCAAATGCTGAAGCATTTTGACATAGCCTAGCTTTAGGCTCAACATTCAGCGCTTGTGATTGTGATTGTATTGATGACAGTAAACTTTTTTTCTCAAAGTAGGTAAACAGCTTAAAAAAACCCCCCAACTTTCATACCTGTGCATTTACCTGGATTGTGAGGTTTCTGGGATGGTGCTACTACCAGTTACATGTGAAACAGGAATGTCCTGCTTGCTGTAGCAAAGGGCTGATTCACTGGCAGCATAATAGGTGTCATATTCCCTTTTGTCATCTCCTCGAGTATATTTTCCCCCTGTAGTAAAGAAAATAAATTTTAAAAAATCCAGTAGAACCAGTAACATACAAGTCATCTGAGTGAGCTGAGGTTCAATGAAAACTGAAACAGCTCATAAATGGGGTTAGGTGAGGCTGGGATGAATCCAGAGGGGTAGAGGGAGAGTTTGGTGTGAGTGAGGATGAGCTCCCTGGAGCCGCAATGCCTTGGGAGGCACCAAGAGCGACCATCCCAAAACAACCGCAGTCCCAAAACCTTCCTGCCAGAGGGTGAGGTCCACCTCCACCAGCGGAGAGGGTCAGGCACTCTCAGAGGAGAGCAGGAAGACAGGCTGGTGGACTTATTTGTTGGAGGCACCCATTTCTCCCAGCGAGTGCCAAGGTTGGCTGGTGTCACTAGCTCGGACACCAGGGTCTGACCTGGAGCTGCCCAGATATTTAGTCTGTAAAAAAGCTTTTTCCATAGGCAGAAAAAAAAGAATCAGATGCTGTCAACTTGGAGATTACAGCCAGAGCATCACAGCATGGAAACTAAAGCCACGTGCCTTGGTGGTGAGTTTATGGGCAGAGCTGGTTTTGGGACTGGGTGTCCTGATGAAATACATCAGTGGAAGTCAGATTAGAGAATGGTCTGGGAAAAGACTTTTGAAGTAAACCCACCTCGCTACTGTTCATGTAAAAATGCTGAGGAGATGGATATTTTCATCCACCCATGTTGTCTGGCACAGCATGAGCTTTGTTTCTGTATACAGAAAGCAAGTCTGTACAATTTTTCAAATATGCTCCTGAAGTGCAGTGTTTAAAATATGTTCCCCAATGCAGAAGAAAAATGTAGGAAACTACAAGAAACCAAGAGGCTAGGAGGACCCATGTGTTATTCTAAGGACAAAAGTAGAATGCACATCAGAAAACATCAAAAGGAAAACTGATCACTTTCTCCTTTCAAAAAGTATTAATATTTTATAGCTGCCATTACATTTTGAAGAGTGCTCAGGTATTTATTGGTAGTGCTGTAGCTACCCAGTCCGGAGTCATGAAGGAGGAGATACCCGTTTTTCAAGTTGCTGTGTTCACTTATCCCTCATCTCCTAATTCACACCCTGTCCACACCAACACTGCAGTAACTTGGTGAATATCTGGAGTCACGGTTGTGTGGTCCCACACCAGCTACCCTTCGTGAGGCTCCCAAGGGGTTTTTGCCCCTAAAAGCAGCAGGTTAGACATAGTGAGAGCTTCACTTAGTGCATCCCCAGCTTCCCCCAGTGCTCAGGTCTGTGGAGCAGGACCATTCCCTTTGCCACCTCAGCAGCCGACTAAATGCATTGTATTTTAAAATGCACCGTTTTTTTTTAAAATCAGATAGTATCTTATGGTTCAATAATAAAATAATTATGTGCTTAAAATAGCACAGGAGCGGGGTCCTGTTTCAAATTAGTCTACATAGCAGAAATGCTGGGGACTGGTTTGAAGGTTGCTCGAAGGCTTTCTCGTGAGAAGGTCTCTGGCGCTTGTGCTGGCTTTTGAAGGGCTTGCTCAGGCCTGATCAAACTTGGTCAGCCAACATCGTATCAGATCTATTCCTCTCATCAGTCACATATCAGCCGTAACTGTCACCAGATTTGCAATTTAATGTGTACAGCTCAACACTTCCAATTAATCCAGGCTGGGTGTTTAACAATCTATTATTTGAGAGCTAGCACTTCAGAGATGCGTGCAGGGCAGCCTTGTGGCTGGGGGACATCAGGAGCCCTGGAGGGAGCCCTTCATACTCTTCCCCTACCACTGTGTGGTGGAAGTTATTGCTTGTTTAGTTGCATTTCACAGTCTTAGGAAGTGTTTAAAAAACAATCAACGCACGACTACAAGAACATTTCAAAACATATTTATAATAGGTGATTCAGCAATGAGAGGCTTTTGTGATATTCCATGGGAAGCTACTATTTTTAGTGAATTATTATAAGCAGTAGCGTCACTCACATTTATTTATAAAGGCATGAAAGAACGCCCATACATGTTTCTAAATAGTCAGTGTATAGTAACGGCCATATGCTGAGAATGAGAAAAAAATAGAATTGAGCATTTTCGTTTCCACAATGCTGCGTGAGAGTTGTGCTGGGATCTTTGAATCTAAGAAACAAAAAACAGAGGGATTTTTTTTCTAGTTCTTCTTTCTAGCAATACAGACCCAAAGCCTTCATAGTGAAAGTCTGCCTCACAGTAAAATTGCATTGTTTTCATTGAGGCTTAGCTGGGTGACCACTGAGGTTTGGGAGGACTCTTCCAGTAGCTTCAACATCTGGCGGATTGGGGCTATGTTGACAGGGTTAGCTATTTTTATAGGGGTCACTGTACATATAGGGTTCAGGTTGATTAGTTGTGAAAGCCTGCACTTCTCTTGGGGCTCCGTGGCATAGAACAGGAGAAATGCAGCGATGCTGTTCTGAACGGATTCCACAAATAAAGCGTGGTGTCATTGCCAAAGTTTCTACAGTGGAAACACTTTAAATGCTGGGGCTTGCCATTGTAGTGGGGGGGTGGGAAGATACTATCTGCTGGTGATACCACTCCTGAACAGAAATTTTCTAATTTCTGGTTAGAACTGGCTCTGCGAAGACCCAGCTGTGTGTGTCCATTGCAGCTTTTTTGCATTCAACTTCTTGGGCTTAAGTTCACTAAGGGGCAACATCTTTTCACTTTCTTGCTGACTGTGTTCCTGTCCCAGTCAAACTTGTGATGAGGTGCCTTGGGATTTTCACAAATTCATCACCTTACAAGAGCAATGCCTCAAAGTAACTCCTTACTCTTAATTAAGTTAAACCCCTTGATTGAAATCAATTGTGTTGAATTTTGGGCAGCTGTGATATGAAGTGGGTGAAAGGGAGTGAAAAAGGTGGCTCTTTGACAAGGTGCCCTAGCAATCTCTCAATGACAGTGCCTTCCTCCTGATTCCCAAATCCTATTTTAATGTGGAAAAGCATCACTATAGCATGTAGAGGCTAACACTTTATTCTTTAGGGGGTTTCCTATGGCAAAGAGTGCCAGGGTACATGGCTCCTGACACTTGGTGGAGTTGCTGGAGAGCCTGACCTTGTTCTTGCTCTGCAGCTGCATTAGTTAAAGTATCAGCATTTTCCTCACTCTCTGCTTCCTGTCTCCCAACACCCAGTGGAAAAACATAAATGACAACTGGCATGCTCTACTCACAGCAAAACAAATTTTATTTATTAGAGTCCTCATGTGGTCAGAGCATGTCTGACTGTAAAATAACTGGAGATTTTTCTGCTAACTGGAAGCATGATGCTCTGAGGCAATTTCCAGGCAGTGTATATTTTCAGCTAGGTTTTATTTACGTCAGTGTAGTGATTTGCAATATCACTGTTTGCAAAGAGTGAGGCAGTGGTTGTTTTAGCTAAAAAGTATATTTTTTCCCTTTTTTTTTTTTTTTTTTTTTTAGGAAAAGTTTTCAAGTTGTTACTCAATTCCCATGCTTTGAGATGATTTCGTGTTCAAAAAGGAGGACATAAGCCTCCTTGGCGGGCAGGTTGCTCACCACCTGCCCTTGTGGCCAGCACGGCTGGGGTGGTGGGAAGCGTGGTGCGCAAGTCAGGGAGGGTTTGTTTTTCCTCTGATAATCACCCTCCCCTGTTGTAATTCGGCACGGGATAGAGGCAGATCCATGTACTGCTCTCCTATCTGAGCCAGCACATTTCAGAGGATAAATCTTTGCTGGACTTAATGTTCTCCCAAGGAGCTTAAATCCCTGAAGACTTTACTCTTCTGGGGTGGGGGACAACGGGCAGAGATGCAGGCAGAGGGCTGATTACAATGGAGGCCACTTCTAGCTCTTCCCCTACCACCAAGATCAGAAAAATCCTTTGAAGAAAGGATGAGGAGGGGAAGCCACAGAGCCACCTTTCAGATGCTGAGCTGACTTTTCCCCCCTAAATCTGTGGGATTTTTTTTTCCCTTTTACTGCAGGAGAGCATGCTTGGGTAGGGCTGAGCTTGTGTCATCCCAGATATCCTTTCCAGGACTGTGAGGACAGTGGCCTTTGCCAGCTGGGTGTGAAGAGAGGTACCCCGTGGGACTCTGGTGCACTCTTGCTGCCTCTTCTGCTGAACACCTGGTGGGATTTTTGGGAGCTGCCTTAGGAACTTGCAGATGATTCCAAACATGAAGCATCAAAACCGCTTGGGTGTCAGAAAATATTTCTCTTTCTGTGTTTGATTTTCTTAATGCTTTTTTTCTTCCTGCAACTTCCATAATTTAGGGAAAATATAACAATCTGGAATACATAGTGCTTGGTTTAATATGGAAAAAGATATATTCCAGTACAATGGCTGGATAGATATGGTAGGAGAGCTCTCTTTATGTTTTAGTTCTTGTTTTTTCTGCATCTGTGGAGTGTCCTCACTACTTTATTAAATTATATACATTTTTCTGGTTTGCAAAAACTCAGGGTTTGGGATTTCAAAGTTCCTGGAGAAGAGCAGCACTGCAGCCTTACAGAGCTAGGCAGAAAGGGACTGTATGGAACCAACAGACTGATACTTCCCAAAGATTGACTTGCCTAGGCTTGCCAGTCCCTTTCACCAGGAATTCCTACATACATGCACACAATTGGCAACTTTAATTATTTATAATTTTGAAGCCACTGCATCTGTTTTCTTGTTTACTTGTAATTGAATCTCCTTGAGGACTTTAAAGCAAACAAAACGTAAAACATGTAAAATGTGATTGTCCCGCTCTGCTCTGCACTAGTGCTACCTCACCTTGAGTACTATGTGCAGTTTTGGGCTCCACAATATAAGAAAGATATAAAGCTATTAGGGAGTGTCCAAAGGATGACAACGAACATGGTGAAGGGCCTTGACGGGAAGCCGTATGAGGAGCAGCTGAGGTCACTTGGTCTGTTCAGCCTGAAGGAGACTGAGGAGAGACTTCATTGTTGTCTTCAACATCGTCATGAGGGGAAGTGAAGGGGCAGATACTGATCTCTTCTCTGTGGTGACCAGTGACAGGACTCGAGGAAACGGCATGAAGCTGAGTCAGGGAGGTTTAGGTTGGATGTCAGGAAAAAGTTTTTCAGCCAGAGAGTGGTTGAACTCTGGCACAGGTTCCCTAGGGAAGTGGTCACAGCACCAAGCCCTTCTTAGTACACGAAGCATTTCGACAACTCTCTCAGGCACATGGTGTGATTCTTGGGGTGTCCTGTGCAGGGCCAGGATAATCCTGATGGGTCTCTTCCAACTCAGCATATTCTATGATTCTATGAAAACTGGTTTGAAGCAAGTTTTGAGTTACTTCATAAGAAGGCACAGACATTGGTCTGGATAGGTGGGCAAAATGTGTTGCATTATTCACAAACTCCAGTTTCAACAACAAACGAATGCAAAAAAGAAGCTGTTTGTTTCACTTTGCTTTTCTTAAATAATTTTTGGTGGAAGCCACCTGTAAGGTGGAGATTTGTGTGACAACATTTTGAGGAAGCTGGAAACTGAAATTCAAGTGAGCAAGCAGAGCCATGGAGAAGACGGACTCCCTCTGGTCAGCTAGAGTCTGATAAGCTGGAGTTTCAGTGGCTTCTTTTCAGTGGTATTAAATCTGATGTCTTTCTCAACTGTGTGGCTACTGGAAAATTTCATATGGGGAAATTAAAACATTAAATATGTTAATACAGTATAAAATAAAGTCTGATTCTCCCAAGTGAGCATTAGCAGCATTTATGGATCTGCAAATAGTGTTCGTTTTTCTCCCACCGTCTCCTAAAATCCCACTTGTTAAACAACGGCTTTTGATTTGTAGCCCTAAATTTAGTTTAGGAGCCCATATCTGAAATAACAAATTTACCACTCACTACAAAACACTGAAAGAAAAACAGACCAGTGTGTAACTTGGACTCGGCAGCCACCAGCTGCACTTCATCTTGCTAGTCTTTAGTTGGCTTTTTTATACATAAAAAAAAAGAAAGGCGGGGACTTCTAAGAGTCAAGTTACACAACTCTCATTTTATTTTTAAAGTGAGTGGATTCCTTGTTGCGTTGTTGAAGATGATAAATTGATACCACATGTTGCTTCCAGACAAAAAGGACTCTGTACTGCAGTGGAAGCACTTGCAGCTGGTGTCTGAGTTAGCGGACGGACTCCGCAAGGTAAACATGGCTTGGAAGAGGCTGAAACAGGCACAGAGAGGGGAAATTTTCTCCATTTTAAAGGCTCAAGCATTTGCTGCTGTTGCCTGACTGGGTCTGAGTCTTGAAATATCACGCAGTCCCAGCCTCCTTGGGAGACTGGTTCAGTTGTTTGTATCAAATGAAGGATAGGGCACTTTGGAAATGTTTGAGTGTCCTCTCTGTCAGCTTCCCTGTTTGTAGTCTTACAAAATACCAAGAGACACAAGTGGTAGGACATGGTAGCTGATCTCTTGGGGTTTTTTTGGTGAGCAAAATGTGGCTGAATCCGTCGAGGAGTATCAACTGAATAAAATGCGGTGCAGCGGATCAACATTTATTAAAGCTGAGACTGTGGCCTCGAGTTTGGGGAAAGTGCTGTAACCCCTCATGTTGCTGCCCTGGCTACTGTGGGCACCCAGCTCACCCCTTCTCCTGGTGCCATCACTCTAAGCCAAGGTAGGTCAGCAGCCCCACTTGCCTGTGGCACTGCACCACCCTCTGCTCGCACCAGTTCTGCCCCGCCTCATGTGTATTCCTCTGCCAGGGGTCTTCCTTGTCTCCACGGACAGTCTTTCTTCCCTGCAGAACCACTTTCGAAGGGGACTGGGACACAGCTGTCTGGCCTCAGGACAGTACATGATGCTCTTGATGTTATCTGCAGGAACCTCAAGTCTTCTGGCTCTTAGCAGAGCAAATGGCATTCTTCAAGACCAGTATAAATAGCAACACTAATAAAGGGAGGAGCTCATCATATTTCTTTTCTGCTCTGCTTGTGTACAGTCCATATGTTGTACCCATCGGTGGTATCCGAGCTGTCTGCAGCCTGGCTAGCATCTTTCCCATATACATATGGTCTCCAGGACAGATGATGGAAGTTCCTTTATAGATGTTTTAAAGTTTCTCATTGCATTTTGGCATGGAAAAATGTGTTATGTTTCCATCATCATGGCCTAATTCATCTCCCACATAAGTTGAAGAGAAATCCCCATTATTTTCATCAGCAGTGGCTTCAAATGATAAACTGTATTTTCTTTGCTTTCCCACCGTCTTTGTGGTTTGTTGCATGGTCATATAATAGTAGTCCACATGGTTGTGAACAACGGTTGTCCCAAGATATTTTCCTGTAATTTAAGCAGATAGGAATATTTTTTGACAGCTCAGAAAACAGGTAGAAAATACAGTTATTTCCCTCCAGATTGCAGCCTGGTAGCACAGTGCAACAGCCTTTACTGATGTGAGTTGTCAATCCCTGTGGCTTCTGTAGCAAAACTTGCATGTGAAAGGATAATAGGATCCAGCCCTAATTTGATTTGGCAGAGCATCCAACAGAAGGAAAAACCAAGAAACTCAGATACTGTTGCTGAAGAGGTTAGCGGGGGAGGTTACGTGAAAGAAGTGGGTTTTAAGGCAGTGTTTGAGCAGAGGGTGGATATGGGGTACACAAAAATAAATTGGCCCGTAATTATGCTTAAGAAAACAATCTTCCTACAGAAGAAAGGCAAAGAAAAACAGAAGCAGGGGTATAAGTGGCGCAGTGCTTAACGTAAAGGAAAACAAACTGCTTGGATTTTTTATAACCACGAATTTTCAATGCAAAAGGATTATTACATTCTTTTATTACTTGTGTAAAACCAACACTGAGCAAAAAGATATAATAAGAAGAAAATTACACATGTGCACACATATCCACACATGCAGGAGTCCTTGTCCTGAAAGGTGCCTCAGTCTCACAATTTTACCATTTAGGATTTTTCATGGTTTTAGGCCAAATACTTTCATACTATGGATACCACCATCAGAAATAAGCTCTTTTATGAGAATACTACAGGCTGAAAACTGCTAGCTGCTGGCATTTTGGCTGAATGTTTTTATATCTGAAGCTGTGTGTGGCACACTGTGTACGCCACCTTGGGTGTTTCTTTTCTGTGTTTTCTAAGATTTATTTTTCATTACCAAGAATCATGATGCTGTGTATTCTTATACCCAGCATTTTTAGGTGGGGAACAGCATGGTTTGTGTAGCTCTTGTATGGCTTGGTGTGGTGGTCTAGCTCTGACTGTCCTTGTCCTGCTGCCAGCTCTTTCTTTCTGAGGAGGGGTCCCCATGCAGATGT
Source organism: Cephalopterus ornatus (assembly GCA_013396775.1). NCBI lineage: Eukaryota > Metazoa > Chordata > Aves > Passeriformes > Cotingidae > Cephalopterus > Cephalopterus ornatus. Next base: position 1,365,520 of record VZRE01014207.1, read on the forward strand.
TTTCACATGTGTTTGTCCATGAAAGTTAAAGGGAATGGATGTGAGAGCTACCTGCATTGATGCAGTCCAAGCTGGAATATCAACAAAGGTTATTTAAAAAAAAAAAAAAGGTTATTTAAAAAAAAAAACAACCCAGCCAGTTTTACAGGGAGAAACCTGAAGAAGTAAGCAATAGTGCCTAGTTGTTAGATGTTAGGCTGTTGCCCAACTCAAAATATAGTTAAAATGTCATCAGTTAAACAATAAAAAGCTCTTTCCTTCTTTAGACTGAAGAGCTATTATGGCGTGACTCAATCCACCGTATTCTGATGGGATGACAGTACCGCAGAAATGGACAAGTTCGTAGCTGGGGCACTGACCCAAACTTCTCTTGAGCATGTCAGCAGGGTCTGATCTGCTGCTTTGTGTAAATTGTTTAAAACATAGCAGTTGCTATTTTGAACCGTGGTCCATATGATTTCTCTTTTCATTAAGTGATAATCACAACCACATCTGCTGTCTGCATGTGAGAAGAACTTCAGGCATGTTTTCTATTTCGCAATCCGGCAAAAACCACAACATTCAACAGTGGGGGGAAAAAAGGCATTTTATACTGAAAAGAATTATTTTAAAAAATGCTAGGCTGTATTTCTGTGTACATCAAATATATCTCCAGTTTACTTATGTCACGCATCCATTTATCCTAAGGATGCAAATATTGAAGCACTTGTGAAGGATTTGTTGATTGATTCCTTCTTTGCCCATTTAAATCTGGAATTTCTTCAGTGTTTTGTAAATGAAGGACACTTTTCCTGGATGGTTTGATGATGCTATGGTCCTGTTTACGTGGTGTTTTTAAAGGATGTTGATAGGACAAATGTGATTTTATCCTTTTCATAGGTATACCTGGTAAATGCCCAAATTTAACAAAAAAGAGCTCTGCAACTCTTTAAACTTGGAGGAATAGCACAAGGGGTTTTTCAAAGGAATGTGGGATAACTGCAAAAATCTTTTTACTTCCTCATTAGAAAAAAACGTTTTTTTACCAAAACTGGAAGCATTCACACTAACAAATACTATTTGCTTTCCCTTTCTTTGATCCATATTTTAAGCACAAGATCAGCAGTATGCGTGGAGTGGGATTTTCACCTTGGTTATTTTGGTTTAAATCTGGTGCCATTTCACTAGGGGTACCGTGGACTGGTTTTCTCAGCTTCTTTCTCATTCTGAGGTGATTAACATTGGTTTGAGGTGGTGTGGTTTTTGAATGGTAGGTGTTGCTGTCTAGTGCAAGTGGGTAGAATGCAAGAGCAGACTGTATACAGGCTCATCAGAGAGTACTGTATTTTGTAGCATCCTGTACAGCATGGAATATCTGGCTGTGTACAGCAGCTTTATACAACTCTGTATCCAGCAGCTTACAGGAACAGGGATATCGTTGCATACGGTGTCACATCATGTTTTGAAGACTGTGAGGATACTATAGTGAGGGGACAGCTGGCCAGCTACTGAAGTACGGGCATAATTCTGGTGCCTCTAATCAAGAGACAAAGTATATCTTAGTCATCACAGAGTGCCTGTGGGAGAGGAGCAACAGCACTTGCAGTTTTCTCAAGAATTATTATAACAAGTATACAGCACACGTGCCCATGAAGAATTAAAAAGACATTTGCAGAGGCTGTGATGAGTGTGACTACCCCTCCAGCCAGATTTTTGCTGTGCCTTTTCAGTTTTTGTTTCAAGGAACTGATGGCAAGATTACTGATAGCATAGAGGTTTGTCCTGAGACAAAAGCAAGGGAGAAACATCTAGCTCCATGCTAGCAGAAACAGAGCTGTGTCACACTCTTTTCCTTAGGTTGCAGGTTTTAGGGGTGTAGAGATGTGCACCAGGAATGCACAGCTAGTTCAAGCTCGGGGAGTGCTTTACCGCAGCATGCTGGTATGCCACAGTCACACTCCAGTCCTCCTGTATCCAGCACTCTAGAAATCCATAGAGATATCCAGAAAAGTCCAGTGCTTTTATTCATGTTGCTTTTTTCATGGGATATTGGTTTGATGATTGAGATTTGGGTCATAAAAGAAGTGGGGTGCTGGTCTTGATGTTTTGTTTTGTTCCTTCCCTGCAGAATTCGATCCGGCACAACTTGTCACTCCACAGTCGATTCGTCAGGGTGCAGAATGAAGGCACTGGGAAAAGCTCTTGGTGGATGATCAATCCAGATGGTGGAAAAGGCGGAAAGGCACCCCGGAGACGTGCTGTGTCCATGGACAACAGCAACAAGTACACCAAGAGCAGAGGGCGGGCGGCTAAGAAAAAGGCAGCCCTGCAGACCGCCCAGGAGACGAGTGAGGACAGCCCTTCTCAGCTCTCCAAGTGGCCAGGGAGTCCCACATCCCGCAGCAGTGACGAGCTGGATGCATGGACAGATTTTCGCTCCCGTACAAATTCCAATGCCAGTACGATCAGTGGCCGCTTGTCACCAATTTTGGCAAGCACCGAACTAGATGATGTTCAAGATGATGATGCTCCACTTTCTCCCATGCTGTACAGTAGTCCATCGAGCTTGTCCCCATCGGTAAACAAACCATGTACTGTGGAGTTGCCTAGGTTGACTGATATGGCTGGGACAATGAACTTGAATGATGGACTGACAGATAACCTCATGGATGATCTCTTGGACAATATAACACTCCCTCCCTCCCAGCAGTCACCCACAGGAGGGATAATGCAGAGAAGCTCCAGTTTTCCTTATGGTTCCAAAGGTTCAGGGCTGGGTTCCCCGTCAAGTAGTTTCAACAACGCTGTGTTCGGGCCATCGTCCCTGAATTCCCTCCGCCAGTCGCCCATGCAGACAATTCAGGAGAACAAGCAGGCTACCTTCTCTTCCATTTCTCATTACAACAACCAGACGCTGCAGGATCTTCTCGCCTCTGATGCACTTAGTCACAGCGATGTCATGATGACACAGTCTGACCCACTCATGTCACAAGCCAGCACAGCTGTGTCTGCCCAGAATTCCCGCAGAAATATAATGCTCCGCAACGACCCCATGATGTCATTTGCTGCACAGTCCAGCCAGGGCGGTCTGGTCAACCAGAACCTGTCCCATCACCAGCACCAGTCCCACAACTCCTCTCTTAGTGGCAGCCGTGCCTTGTCCAATTCCATCAGTAACATAGGCTTAAGTGACTCCAACAGCTTGGGATCCACCAAACATCAGCAGTCACCTGTCAATCAGTCTATGCAAACACTTTCTGACCCGCTGTCAGGCTCCTCTTTATACTCTTCTAGCGTGAACCTCCCGGTCATGGGACATGAGAAATTCCCAAGTGACTTGGACCTGGATATTTTCAATGGGAGCCTGGAGTGTGACATGGAGTCCATTATCCGCAGTGAACTCATGGATGCCGATGGGCTGGATTTTAACTTTGATTCCCTCATCTCAGCTCAGAATGTTGTCAGTCTGAATGTGGGGAACTTCACTGGTGCTAAACAGGCTTCATCACAGAGTTGGGTACCAGGCTGAAGGATCTTTGAGAGCAGGGAAAATGGGCGAACAGGTCAGTGCCCCATAGATGTGGTAAAATAATTGGTTCCTTAGTTTTATTGGAGTTCGCACAAAACCCTTAATAGTTAGCGCACACTCATAATAATAATTTGGCTTGTGATGGCTTGTTCTGTGTTTGTATGCAACAGGCACGACTAAGAAACGTGGAGATGTGGAGGGAAACGAGGCTAAGCTATAAAAGCTATTCGACTGCAACACTGTCAGGACGCATCTGATGCTTAGCGTCCTTCTTAATTTAGGCATGAGAAATGTTGATGACAAATCAGGCAAACCAAGGTGGAATATTTGTGGGTTTTAGGAATCACAGAGCTCCAACTCATCTTCTTTGAAGTGACAACAGATGAATTCTTTCTTGCAGCCAATGCTAGATGTAGCCAAGCTGTGTTACACAGGGATGGGGCTAGGGAATCTGCAGTCCGTGGAGCAGTGTTGCTGCAGGGGAGGAAGAAGAGTGTCTTTGCAAAATCAGCGCGCTCACTGGGGATTGGGTGTATGGGACAGATCTAGACGGAGTTGTACTGTTGCTGTGCTAGAGCAACTCTAGCAAAGCTGTTTGTTTGTTTGTTTAAATTGTACTTCTTGGAAAAAGAAAAAAAGGTAGCAAATGGAGGAATTACATATTGGAATAGCAAAGGTGAGATCCTGGTCTCAGGAATGTCCTGGGTTTAATGTTTTAAGTAAGCAAAAATTGTTGCACTCCTTCCCTCCTGATGGGGGGAGATGTAATTTTCTTTTGGACTCCAGCAAGAGAATATCTGTAGGTTTGGGTTCTGGCATAGGTGCTTTTTAAATGTTAGCCTCCTCAGATTAATTTTTTTTTCCAGATTGATCCATTCTTTTCCATTGCTTATTTTCCACAGCTGGGGGCATTTGAACTTGTAACCATTGTTTCTGTCATCCTTCTGTGATTCTGCGGGCTCCTGCCCATACCTCTACCTGCTCACACGTACATACTCCCTGACTCATGAGGCAGGTGCCACACAAAGTGCCCTATCTCCTTTGTTTATTTATTAGTATAAGGGAGTAGATTTCAAAATACAGTAGGATGAAAGGTTAGCTATAAATTATTGAAAGTGTTCTATTAACTTCAAAATAGTATGTAGAGTATCTCAGTGGTGAGATTATACAAGGCATTCATTCAGTTTGCAGCTTACTTCCAGCTTTCTTACTTTCCAGATGAAGGATAGAAAGGAGGAGTTGGTGTCATTTGACTTTACAACGCATAATTTGCCCGTTGCATTTTTAATTGTGTTTTCGGGCACTGTTTCACAGTTAGATATTTAAGGGGAAGCTTTGTGGTATGTGAGCAGCAGTGGTGAACCTCCTGAATGCTTTCCTGTTTCCTGTGTGTACAGAGGACCTCAGGAGACATGTGCTGTGGTCTGCTGTTTGTGAGGGCGAACAAGGCTGCCCAGGCATCCTCCTTTCAGTCGATCTGCAAAATTGCCGTGCTCTGATGGAGTGGTTGGTTTGCACAGTCCTTTCTGTGTCAGTAGAAGGATTTCCTCTGGTTCTTGCACATCTCACTCGAAGTGAGAGTGTTGCAGTGCATGGCCAGGAGATGGGCTGCGGACATGGGGTACAGAGGACACCATGTCCTGCTGACCCTGTGTGAGATGGCAACTCGGCAAGTATAGGGCCACAGCTGAATTTTGGGTTTTCTTTAGTTCCAGTGATGGAGAATTTAGGAAAGGAAAGGGAGAAAAAAGATAATTGTCTTGAGTACCAGGTTGCAAAAATTTGCAAAAAGTCATGCTTTCTGACCAGTTCTCTGTTCCTCTGTTTGGATTTAAAAACCTTCTTTGCACGATGTAAAAAAAAGGGCTCTAGAAACTTTATTGCTGTGAAACACCCAGCAGTACAGTCTGTCAAATGGGGCCTGAAAAATATGTTATTGACAGTTTTGCTTGACACAGGCAAATAGGGCAGCCTCCTGCTTCCATAGCTTCATGTGCTGTGTGTAGGTAGAAGCTGCCGCAGGGGGACTTGCCTAGGCAGCACAGAGACACACCACCCCACCTCCTCACTGATGCTCGCTGCTGCCTCTTCGCCCCGGCCTCTGGCATTCACAGAAAGCATAGCTGCCGTGATCTTTTTCAGGCTGCTCCCTCCGAATAAAGGAACTGACACATCTGTGTGAGCGGAGTCTCATTGCAGAGGACAGATTTATTAACGAGACAGCTCTCCTCAGCGGATTACTGTCCAGTCATCTGTGGAAGCCTTTCTCCCTCTCTCTGACAAGTGGACCGGCTGCTGTAGGGTGCCTCTGGTATCAGGTGCAGGCGCAGATGATTTCTGCTGAGCTGGTTCATCATGCACCCTTCCTCATCTGTTAAGCAGCGCTGTTTGAGAGAATGCCTCCCTATGCATCTCATATTTTGATAGGGACTCCTCGCATGACATCAGATGCAATTGTTCTGAACTGCTCTTCTCCATTACTTTCTCCACTGTAGCAATAGGAACCCCTGAATTAAAATCTTCTCTCAGCAATGTTCATGACCCCAGTAATGAATCTTACAGGCTCTGAAGACTGGGGAATGCTTTCAGCAAAACAGCTTGGTGATTGCTCATGCTAAATCTGTTTCACAAGGGCAGCCAGGTGTGTTTTGCAGGCAGGCAGAAGCGGTTACAATGGATTATTGGCATACCTGGGAATAGTGAGTGCTCTGTTTTCTATGAAAAATAAGAGAAAGGTTGGAGTAAGTTTTCAGGAAGAAAAGGAAGAAGGCAAATACATAGGTAATTAATTTATACATACTGTAGGTATAGAGGGAGGTTTACTTTGGAAGAAAATTAACTACAATTTCGTCATTGGGGAATTAAAAAAAAACACTGTTGCAAGTTAGTGGCATTGCACATTTGCTGTACACAAGCCCATGCGTGGTCCTTGGAGAGAGTCCCACCCAATCCCACCGCGCTGGCCTATGCCCATAAGGCTGGCCATGCCCAGTCTTTCAGAGGGCTCTCATTGAGGCATATAAATGAATTTGGGTTTGTTTGGGTTTTTTTTTTCTTACAAGAAGAAAAGGAGAAAATCAATACTTTTTTTCTTGCTTTATGCACTCAGCCATAATTTTCTCCTCTTACACTGCCCGGGGCCTCTGTTCCTTTATCTCTACCTGCTTCTCAAGAGCACTGGATAATGCCCTCTGCCCACTCAGATAATCATCACCTAGGTATTTCAACTTGTTTATCAATAAATAAAGACATCACTATTCCCTCACCTGTCTCTAGAATACCTTTTATTTTGAAATTATTGGATCCTTCTCCTAGTCTGGGGTTCTCACAGCTCTGCACTTTGCTCTGGGGTCCTTCTTAGCTGACAAGTCCAAAAGGACTTGGTTTTTGCCAAAGAGTACTCCCAAACAGAACATCAAGGGAGACTATTCAGGACATTTGCTACTGCCTGGAAGGTCAGGAGCTGGTGAAAAATTACCTCTTGGGCGAACATTTTCTCCAGCATCAAAACCCATCCAAGAAGTAGTTTTTACTTGGATTGTTTCAGTGATCCAGTTTACAGAGGCACTGTGCAGGCATTGATGCTGTCAGGGTTGGGCATGGGGTGGAGAATGGCTTGGCACAAGCAGAGCAGGAACTTGTGAGCTGGTGTCACCATCTGAAAAACTCAGCTGCATCAGCAAAGAGAGATTTCAATGTGCCATTCACCAGGATGCCTCTGGGCTCTGTAACAGAGCTGTGCTGGAGTCACGTTGACTTGTATGAAAATTACATGTAAAATACTTCACAGATCAGTTAAAGTCACTCATTTTCCCCTAATGTCATATAGGCCCCATATCATCTTACTGCAGCAGGAGAGTGCTGCAAATAGCAACATCATGTAATGTTCACACAATTTGATGATTAACATCTCTGATTAAAAAAAAATCTTAGGAAACCTAGCAAAATGCCTGTTGGTATTTCATTAGTCTATATCAGCTTGAACTACTTGCCAATCTGTTAATTGTTGTTCAACCTGTTTCTGGGTACAATTCATACCAAAGATGGATAGGTCTGAGGATGGCTTAATATTTACAATACCATCTTAAAAGTGAAAGTAGTTAGTCAAAGATCTCCATTTGGATGGAGTTTTGAATCAGACAGTTCAGTACAGTATGCCACAAAGAAGATGATTTCTGTTTTCTACCGGAAGTCCTCTGCCCATGAAAGCTGTAATGCAGAAATCAGAATTGGTGGACCACTTGCCTGAGGACACTGAGTGCCTCAGGACCATAGCTGCCGCTCTTGCTTTCAAAATTGAGGTCCTAGGGGTAGGGCTGGCAGGTTTCTTACACAGACCCAAGTTGGGGCTGGCTGCCTGTAAAGTATCTAAAGGAAATTCAAGAGCAGCAAATTCTTCTGCTCCATTTCTAATAGGTTAGTGGTTAAAGTGGTGGTTCTTGTAACATTTAAGTGTTGTTTCTACCAGTGCAAGTTTTGAAAGGTGGTTTTGTGACTAGCTGAAACACCACACATGCCAAGTTTGGTCTTTGAACAAAAATATCTATGTAGAAAATGTGTTTTGTGAGGAACAGGGATCCCTTTATCTCCGAGGAGGGCCTGCCCTGAGTAGGCTCCTCAGTCCCCAAGCACACATCAGTGGCAGAGGACCAAACTCCATGGCTGTGGCTGCTGGGGAAGAGAAGAAGGGAAAGCCGGGCAAACCCCACTGCGGCTGCCTCCCGTGCAGGCCCACTGAAGCCCATTGAAGCCCCTTGCATGCAGAGGCCAGTCCTGTGCTTGCAGGGATGCTGTGGCTTTTGCTATGTGAAGACAGCAGGAGCTGACACAATGAATTGCTCACTCGTTCTGGGAATAGGGCTTTTTGCGTTTGGTGGTTTTTTAATCTGGGTTTATGTTTCGGGGTTTTATTAACTGAGCGCAAAGGTCTGTAAAAGCCAGGGTTGCCTCCACAGGTTTGTGTTGTGAGTGTACAGCAGCTGAAGCCAGGACAGTGGTCTGATCCTGTGGTTTGGGTTGGTGTTTTATATAGATGTATTTTTTAGTACCTCATGCTTTGTCATGTGATTCAGCAGCAATAATTAGGCAGAAACTTGCTGTCCCTGCAGATGCCAAGATTACAGGATGACATACTCTCACCAGATGACAGCACAAACTGATATTTTTAGAACAGCCCGCATCAACTGGTCTCCCCAGTGCTTTCCTCCTTGGATCAGCAGTGCGCAGATTTTATTACAGAATGAGTCTTTGCAAATAGTCTTTCTCATGTGAATGAGCCATAATGATTGTTTAGAGCTGCAGATCAGTGTTGGTCCCCAGATATGCTGTTGCCTGATAGCTGGGCTGGTTACAGGTGGTTTTTCTTATTTTCTTTCCTTCTTCTGAGCCAGATTTTTAAATAGCCCCTATGATAGCATATTTTCTTGAAGAAGTGCGTAATGAGAGATCCTTTTTAGAAGCATAGCGTCAGGCAGCTGAGGAAAGGTTGAGATCTTTTTTTTCATAGCAATTTGGCACTCAGCCAAGGTGATGAACTGACAGCCGGAGAGGTCTAAGTCTTGTGTTGGTGACAGCCAAAAAGCACAGGTATAGCGTGGGCGGCGGGAGCACACGCATTTGAGTAGTACTGTACATTAATAGCAAGGCTTTCTGTCGTGGCCTGGGGAGGGAGGGTGAAGGAAGGATGCTCGTGCAATGCCACCCTTGGCTCCTGGTGCCTATGGTGAAGAACCTGCAGCAAGATGTTCCCATCAGCATGGTCCCTGATTGAGTCTCTAATGGTGTGGGGGACATTGAGCCCATTAAATCAGGTACCTGTGGCAGGGTGGTGGGAATGCTCTGCTCTGGTCCAGTCTTCGGGGGCTGGTTAATCAGCTTTTCCACTCAGATTGTCACACAGGGTGGCAGTTATTGGAGTCTGGCAGAGTGGACATCTGCTGAGCAGTAATCAGACAGGGACACAGCTCAGCTAACAGAAGCTGCTGTGCAGCCACGGTTGTCTGCCATTACTCCAGGAAAAAGGCCACGTTTCCCAGATGATGTTGTGGAGAATGGCTTGCATTTATGCACTTTTACAGCTGAGTTGAATAACTTGCCCATTGTTCTTCCCTTGTGCTGCCTGCTTCTCCTGGCTTTTGTAGGTAATTCATTTCATACAAATGTAGATAAAATCTAGTTTGGAGGAAGGACCTTCTCCCTCTTGCCTTTTCTACCACTTCTAAGTCATAGAGGATGTCCTGCCTTAAATCAACATGGTGGAAATCCTTTGGTGTGAGCATTATTGGCCTGACATTTTCAAGTTACTGCAGAGGAAAGTGAGAAGACTCCATAGCAGGGAAGATGTCTTTAAAATAGGTTTGGCACCTGGCAAGCAAAAAGAAACTCTCTGTGAGGACATTCAGACTAATGGGTATACAGCATGTTTCCGTAGCACTATAAACCCGTAATTCAGGATATTTCCAGCCATGCAGGTACCTTTCACTCTAAAATGTGACTCTCATTCTTCAGATTCAAAACTGCAAGCAAAATCCTTCTCTGATCTTGCACAGGTGCAGTAATTACACATTCTTTCATGATCTGCAGTAGACCTCTCCTTCGCAGTGCTCCCAAGCATCTAAAGAAAGCACCATTATTCCAGCTGATGGGCTTTATCCCTTACAGAAGGTGTATTTTGCAAGCATTTTCAGCCTACTTCCTCTAGTCCAGCAGCATCCTGCCTAAAATGTGCGCACTTTTGAGCACCCAGGCTGATGTTCTCAGTCAATGGCAGTGTCACCCATCACTGGCAGGATTTCCACCCCAATTCTCAGGCTCCTGAACAAAAGGCAGGAGATAAAATTTACCAAAAGGCTGTCAAGTAAGAAGCCTGATGACCTTATGGAGAGAAGTAGTCCTGTGCCTGAACCCTTCTGTGTTGGCCAGGGCAGAAGATTGAATCCAGCCCAACGTAATGGTTCTCAACAGCAATTGGGTATCATCAGTGCTTGTGCTTGGTGTTTCCTTTTCAAGTGTAAAGTGGGTGGAAGGGACCTTACCCACCTTTGAGGGTAAAATGAACTGCCCGGAGGAGTAGTGGACTCTCCCATGCTGGAAATATTTCATACTTGATAGGGTCCTGAATAACCTAACCTGAGGCCTTGCCTTCAACAGAAAGTTGGACCAGATGATGCTGAGTCCCTTCCAGCCTGGATTTTTCTATTAGGCACTTATGGTTTACGTGCCTGTGTGACTACCAGCACAGCAAAACTTTAGCTCCCATTAGGTCCTAGTTCTGTGCTGGCATTCTTCCTCTTTCCATTCTTCTACCTCACTCTCTGCCCCCAATTCTGAGCTCAAAAAGATCTATTTTTACAAGTAGAACTTAAAGAGAAAATGTGAAGTTGCAACTGCCTGAAAGTTCAGGAAATAAAGCACATTAAGTTGCCAGCTCTTTTTTTGTCTTTCAGCTTCGTCCCCTGACCTCAGCGTTGTCTCAGCAAAGAGCTGTCCTAGTGCAGCATGTGCTAAGCCTGTAGGGTGTCACTGTGGCATACCTCCTGTGGCATCAGGATTCCTAATTTTTAATTGTGCTTGAACAAAAAAAATCTCATGCTGCAGTTTTGTCACTATAGAAGGACTGGCTGCAGTAGTTATCATCCTTACTTGTTTCTGAAGAAATACTGTGTATTTTTCAGTCTTGAGCTGTGAAACCTCAAGCAGAATATTAACTGGTAACCACCTATAGTCAAGTCTTGCTTTTTGAACCTCCCCCCATTTTGGAGTAGAAGCTCTACTGCTAGAGGCGATGACAAATTGAAGGGCAAAGGCACCAGAATGAATGCACATCTGTCACTGAAGGACACAAGTTTCCTTGAAAATGTCTGCATCCCAAGTGTCTGGACAGTAAAAGTAGTTACGGGGATTTCCTGTCCCTGGAGAGTCATTGCAAAGTGGTACCCAGGGAAAACACTTGTTTTACAGACCTCTAAATGGTGATATTTTTCAAGATGCAATCCACTCAACAAGCCTTCCAGCCAAATCAGGAGATCCTTGGTAGGTTGCCATCCAGAGGAGCTGTGTGTTGGCAGTGCAGTTTCTCATACCATAATTATGTAAAGGAGCACATAACTTTTAACAGAAAACTGTATGTGCTGATTGTTACATTAGCCCACTGATAAACCAGGGTACGTTACCTGTGCCTCACTCTGGGTAGCGTCAGTGTATCACCTTTCTGAAATTTCTGAAGCAATTTCCAGCGCTACATAATTGGCACCATTGGGAATCAAAGGAGAAAGCAACAGGCAGCAAATGATCCTTCAGAGCTGCTCTGATGGTGCCCAAGCTGGCAGGGGGCTTGGTAGACAGCCATCCAGTTAAGTTGTGGAGTGATGTGAGACAGGGGCGAGAAAATGTTGCTGGAGGGAAATCACAACCAACAGCTTGGCCACAGAGTAAAGCGAGAGTAGCATTTGCAACTGGTCAGTAGCAAGGGTAGAGGATGGGGAGGCAGAGAAGAGGGCAGAAGAAAGGGACATCTCATCTGCTTTTAGCAGGGCCTGTTGCAATAGGACAAGGGGTAATGGTTTTAAACTAAGAGAGGGTAGATTTGGATTAGATATAAGGAAGTTTTTTACAATGAGGGTGATAAAACACCAGAACCGGTTGCCCAGTAAGGTGATGGATGCCCCGTCCCTGGAAATGTTAAAGGCCTGGTTGGATGAAGCTATGACCAACTTGATCTAGTTGAAAATGTTCCTGCTCACTGCAGGGGTGTTGGACTTTAAGGTCTCTTCCAGCCCAAACCACTCTGTGATTCTATGATAAATGGAGATGTAACTGGGGAACTTGCTTCCCTGCCTTGATAGTGCTTTCATTGCTATGAAGCAGCAGGCTGCTAACTCAGGATAAACAGAGACTTTTTGTGGTGAGACAGAAAGCAAGAGCCTGTGGGTCTATTACAGACTTTAACAGGGTAATTTGAAGACAGGCAGGTTAAGACTTTGATCTGTTTCTTTTCTTTTTTTAATCCATTTGCAAAGTCCATGTAAATAGAGTTGTGAAAATGGAACGTGTTTTGGTTTTGCTATGAGCAAATTTTGCCTCAACTGTGTGTCTGTCTCCTAAATATTGTCACTGTCAAAGGGCAGGTGTCCTCAGGAAAAAAAATATCAGGTACTGCCACTTCCACAAATGATGTTCATCTTCATTCATCCTCCAGGTTTTTTTCGTCACTTTGTTTCATAGTACAATATTTCTTTACATAGATTTTTAACATAAATGTTAAACAGTACTCTGGTACTTCATCAGGAGTTTCTGTACTTGTTTACTTTTAATTAACAACTTTATTCAAAGTCAGCAAGACTTCTCACACAAGCCAAAGTTAAGCCCATGCTCACATAACTGGCGGATGCATGAGAGGGAGCTGACTTGCTGGGCTGCGGCGTTTGAGACCCCAGCCTTGCCTTTGGAGGAGGTTGTGTTTTGGAAAGTCACTAATTTCCAGCCCCCTCTGGTGCTAAGGCTTTAAGAGGTAGAGAAAAGGACATGCACTCGTTTGAGCTGCATACGAGCCACTAGCTAAGTTTTACTGGGGGCTGCCAGGCCTATCTGGGTGTCTTCTGCTGACCTTGTTACGGCCATCAGGACACACTTACCAAATGGAGTCGTTGCCAGGCAGTCACATTAACGAACAGCCAGCATTAATTTGCCCTTTGAAAATGAAGAAATCAATGTGTTGATCCAGTTGGAAATCCCTTTATTCACAAAACAGTCTACCCTGAACCCCTCCACATAATTAAGGCTAAATCCAAATTTTGTTTGGGTGAAACACGCAATCTGTCTGCTCCCTAAGCTGTGCTGAATGAAGTTCTCCCCTAATGGCACAGGGAGCAGCTGTTACACTGTTGCTCTAATAACCATGAGCCAAAATGATTAAATTTCCATCAATCATTTAGTATTATCAGAATAGGTCATTTTAATAAAATGTTATCATAGGATCAGTGCCTGGCACCTTAGAAAGGAGACAGTCTTTGAGTGATCCTCCTTGCAGGAGATGCCGGTCCAGATTAAACCAGCAGTTCCACTAAATCCACCATTTTTCATGAGGGTGCCTGATAGCAGGATCTCTTGAGAGTAAAGACATTCCTGCAATCAACTCAATGGCTTTTAGGTTTAAGCCATTGTCCCATTGTTCTTGCACTGTATAAAAAAATCATCAATCGTTTATTTTGGGGAAAATCCTTAACAGGTATTAACTGGTGTAAGGGACTAAGCCCTGTTTTCAGAAGCCATTTCAGAGCCAGAAGTAACATGGCAGTATGTCTACCAATTGGGCTTTCTGAAGATGTGACAGGATTTCATGGGAGTGTTTAAATGTCCATTCTTTCCAAAAGCCTGCTTGGTGCCTTCCTGTATCTTTAAGCCACATTTAAAACTCTGTTCCCTTGGCTCTCTGGGTTGAAATCTTCATCTGTTTTCAGTGTTTTACCTACTTAGCATGTCCCTTCATAGTCATCTCCGTTCTGTATCCAAGGTGTCTTTGTAGTGTCTCTCCTTCTGCAGAGAAGTTTCATGGCTACAGAATAAGATGGACCCTAACCCCATTTTTAAAGCCAGGTGGACCTTGTCTGTTAATGGTGTATTGTGTGAGCAGGAAGATGGAGAACTCCAAAGTCCACACTGAAATTTGTGGCTCTTCACTGCTTCTTTTGAGCAGTTTCCTTTGCCTCTCCTGCAAGGCTGGCTGTCGATGTCAAACACTGGCAGAAGATTTATCCAGCCTTTTGGTGATGCTGAGAAAGGGTGATCATGAAAAATAGAGAAAAGCTGGAGGATCCTTCCACATTTCACCTGCAAATATGCTTAACAAATAGACAGTGCACTGGGTTTCTGTAAATCAGATTTGGCCATCATTTTTCTTTGGAGAGAGGGTTTTTTCTTCTCTGTTTGGGAGCAGCTAAACCAGCAACAAAACGCTCAAACCTTGGCAAAGGAGAAGCATTTTCAGGCAGGGTCACAGTGCAACATATTCCTTGCTATGTGTTTGAAGCTTCTGGGTGCAAACAAATCTAAATCGTCAGTGTAAGCTGTTGTTGGGTTTGGATGTGTGCTTGGTTGCCTTTTTTGTTGTGCTTTTTTCCTATATGCAGTAGTCTCACTGTCTTGTCTTCTTTTTCCTCTCCAGGCCCTCAAACTGACACGAGATGTAGAGAGAGAACCCTTTGCCAAATCTGCTGTCAGCAAGTGGACAGTGATACTGTTTACAGCTTACAACCTTTGTGAACCCTGCATTATTTTCCTAAGGAAGCAGACTGTTAATAGGCCCCTTACTGGAGTGAAGATCCTACGTCTTTTTTTTTTCTCCTCTTTTTTTTTTTTCTTTTTGTTGGAAATTGAACTCATTCTGAAGTATGCAAAATCTTCCTTTTCTGGGATGGCCAAGCACCTGCTGTGGAGACAATGTTCAGCACCATCCTGTTGAGAACACGCTGTGTAGCCTTTACAGTAGTTATTTGTCAATGAGTATGTGGTGTTTCAATATATTAATGGTTTATGGGATGTTTTAAGTTGGTTTTCTTTTTGGAGGTTTTCCCCATCTGCCCAGCCTCCCCCCTACAACCTCCAGTTTGATTTCCTTAGATTTTATTGACCATTTTTGCTTTCTTGCCCTGGGGAATTTGAAGTACTGTGCACACGCAAGGGAATGATCATAACCCAGCACTGCTCAGGTGTCAGGGTTTTCGAATATACAGTGTTAGTTAGACCGATCAACTGGCTGAATTCCAGAGAGAGGGGATGCGCGTGGCCTCTTCGTTTGTTAGGTTGGTTTGTTTGTTTCTTTTTTATTCTTTCCTTAAATTTAATGGTACACCCCTGCCTTCCTTAAGTGTCAAACCAGAGCTGATTGCAAAACAGGGGAAGATGGTGGGTTTGCCTCTTGGCTCATGAGGACAGCCTGACAGCGGGTGCCATTGCCCTCACATGCACCAAGGCAGGAGCCGGTGGTCTGCCCATTGGAGCAGGCTCCCCTCCTGCCTTATATTGGTAAGGCTGCCCCTACTGCCGCAGTGAGCTGGTGAGGAGCTATGGGCTGAGCTGACAGACAAGGTGAACGTAGCCACCTGTAGAGGGATGTGTTTGAAAAAGCAAAAAGTAAGGGAAATGTAGCAGCTGGAGATCAGCAGGTGACTTTCAGTGACAATGCCAGGAGCTGGGGCACAGGTCACTGCAGGGTGTGTTACTGCATCAATGATCCTTTTTTGTTGTTGTTGTTGTTTTAGACATATCCTTGATTATTTTTTCCTTCTCATTATGTATAATCCATTGTGGCAGAAGAAGCAGGAGTGGGAATGGCAAGGTGACAGTATCGTACAAATGGCTTTTTCATATGAGCATAGATTGTATCAAGATAAATGACACTGAAAGACAAGGCAGTTTTATATATTTTGCTTTGAAGATTTTCTTTTATAAAATGAATAATAATGAATAATAATAATGAATAAAAGGTATGGTGCTGTATAGATCCTCTCTATAATCTGGAAAGTTTGATTACTTTCTATTAGTATCTTGGGGGGAAAGGGATACAAAAAAAAGAGGGGAAAACACCAGTGGTACATAGGAACTCAATATGAAGAGGTTCTGAACAGGACAGTGTATACATAATTCTCCAAAGCGATATATGAAGTTTTTTTTTCTTTGCATAAAAGCATTATGCATATAAATATATAAATATATTTTATTATGTACAGAAATGGATCATTATGCATGGATGTTAGGAGAACAAACTAGCATTTTAACCCAGAGTCTCAGTGCATGAGTTCCCACTGACACGTGTCCCATGCAATGTGGAGTGACTCCCTCTCGCCACTGCCACCGCACATGCACAGCCATGCACACATGCGCGCATTTGTGGGCCCTTCCTCACTCCTTACTTGCCAGGTCCCTGAGGTGATACAGGTGAAACAACAGCTCCTAGTGTGATTAAAGTTTTGTTTTTGTACCGTAGCCTCCACACTGTTCTCTCATAAAGATGCACCTCTTGGTTTCTCCCCAGAGTTATGACTGTGTAGGCTCTGTGCAGTTGTGGTTAGCATAGCCCTGTAGCATATCAACTCTTCCAAGCATCCAAGGGTTTATCATTTGCCTTTTAAAAAAACTTTTCTTCTTTTTACACTGAGGTGGTCTATTTGTCAGCGTGTGGCTTAGTTTATTGCATTCATTGGAGTTGGCTGGTGCTCATTGCCCATCTCTATCAGAAGCCAGCCTCCCAGGATGCTTGTGTGGCACACCTGGGCACTTGCTTATTGGAGTCCAGTTGCAGGCACCTTTTACTGAAATTGGCCTAGGCTTTATCACTGGCCTCCTCTGAGCATGTACCATTAGGTCTCAGCTTCCCAGTACACCCAGTACACATGTGGGTGTATGCTGAAGGACTCCCCTCTAGTGCTTCTTTTCCTGAGGCTTCTTTGCAGCTACCACCCTGCTGCTGGACTTGTCCCCTGGCCCCGTGGTTTTGGCCGCCAGCAGAGTTCACTCTGTGGCTCCCCGTGCTGGGGTGCAGCATTTGATCCCCGCATGATCCCTCTCCAGTAAGACCTGAGGTGCCTGCCCAAAGACCCACCAACCAGGTCACTGACAGATCCAGTAAGGCCTGACTTGATGGTATGGCCAAGCTGACCAAAACCCATGATTTTTTTTTTTGTCTTGGTACAGATTAAGTTCTTGTCAAAGGCAAGGGCAGACCTGTTAGCTTAAACCAAGTGGGGGCAACTTCTGCTCTGTTCTGGCAGCCTAACCTGCTTGAGTTCAATGGAGCTGGCTCCTGCTGACAGAAATGAGAGAGAAAACTATGGCCTGATCTGTTCAGAAAATGGAGAAATAACACCTGATTTAGAGACAGTCCATCAATGGCAGAGAAGTTTTTTTTAAAAAGTGACAAAAGCATTAGCAGCTGAAAGGCTTAACCTGCCTCCCAGCCGTGTCAATGAGAGCATTTCCATTGGCGTGGCTGGAACACTTTGAGCCCCTGCTTTGGAGAAAATCTCAGCACTTGCTGAAGAGAGTTGGACTTGGCCTTGGTTTGGTTTCTGTTGCTCATTTTTGGGGCCAAACTTTTCAAGTGAAAGTGCCTGGTGTCAGGCACTGAACACTGGGGACTCCAGTGTGGTCGCAGAGGTTGAGCTGCTCTGCCCTTGTCACTTCTTGAAGGAAGGGGAAGTGACAGGTCCCCCCAGGCCCAGGGGAAAGTCATCATCCTCTACACCTGCTGAGGTGCCCAGCAAAGGTCCTTCACTCCAGAGGTGCTAAATAAATCTCACTGAATTCAAAGGGCCACTTACTTAGGTGTCAAAATACAGACTTGAATAGCTAATTTTGGGAACCTACCTTTTGAAAATTTGGCCTTTGAGTCTGTGAACATGTTTATGCCTAATGTTTTTCCTTATGAAATCATGTAAAACAGATAAAGGTCATGGTCACAATTACGTGGTTATCATTTGGACACTTGGTCTAAACAAAAGGTCTTAAAAGGTGTTACTTACACAGTTTCTAGTCACAGATTGGGGCTTGATTTAATGATTTTGTAAAAAAATTTTCTTTTG
Organism: Cephalopterus ornatus; assembly: GCA_013396775.1. Taxonomy (NCBI): domain Eukaryota; kingdom Metazoa; phylum Chordata; class Aves; order Passeriformes; family Cotingidae; genus Cephalopterus; species Cephalopterus ornatus. The sequence continues at coordinate 1,383,604 of VZRE01014207.1, forward strand.
AGAATAATGGGATACTTAAACACTGTTTAACTCCAGAAATTTTTGTGCCACCACTTAAAAAAGTTACCTTTTAGGTTATATATTTCTCTAAAATTATGTCATTGCTTGGCAATTGGTGTCCTGTAAGTGTTTCTAGTACACAATATACCTTTGGAATTGCCAACAGATGCGCAGGGGGACCAGATACATTTCGTTACTATGGGTTGGGAAAAAATGGATTGTACATTTGGCTTCACATGTTTAACTTTTTTTTTAAAAAGTTGCATGATTGGAAAAAATATGTATACAGTATCTGTAAAACTGTTTTATCTGTTTCTGTTTCAAGCCATGTAAATTGGAAGAATATTAAATCCACAGCCTTATTGCGCATGGCCGTCTTTACATACCGAAGAGCTGAACAGTTTATACTTTTCATTTGGGCTATCTTGTACTTTCATTTGAAAGCAGACACTCTCACGTTGCAGTCTTACTGAGGATTTTTTTATTTAAAAAAAAAAAAAGAAAAAAGATGCTGCCCTGGAGGAATATATTACCTTACTACTCAGAGGTTGGAAGAAGTTTGTTTTGGAGCAAAACCTGCCCCTTTCCAAACGAAGTAGAGACGCAGTGCTTACTCCACTTGGTGTTAGTAGATATTGCCTTGTGTATTCCATGTTAAATTGTAATCTAGTTTGTAAAAGAGATGGTGACGCATGTAAATAAAGCATAATGGATCTCTACATTGCACATTTGCCTTCTCTTTGTTTTATTGTTCATGGACAGACATGTAAATGCAGGACCTGGAGAAGGGGTGATTTCCAAGCAGCAGGTGAGAACAGGTGGTGGGGTGTCTGGGACTGGGGAGGGGTCCTGATCCTGCATTCACTACTGTCTGTAAATGCGTATTGATGTGGGCCTCTGCACTTCAACCCTTCAGCCAAGCCAGCATAGTTTTGGTGGTCAAATAACCCCCAGTGGGATATTTACTGCTGCTAAAAAAAATCACAAAGTTCACTTGATTTTGGGGACGGGGGGGGGGTGTCCCCTGGGGTGGCAGCTGCACCCTGCAGCTGCAGACGAGCTGGAAGACAACCAGACCAACTGCAGACCTGTCAGAGAAGAGTTACACACCCACCCCTATCCCTCCCTCCCCCACTGTGGGCTTGGCTGGGTTTCAAGCTGTCTTTGCAAAATGCCTAGACTACTTAAAACCACCCGTTTGGGATTTGGGATAAGAAAACCAGCAGCCTGACTCGGCAAAAAGCTATACCGAGGACTCTGGCCAAGGCACTAGGGAGCATGCTCAAGAACATGAGATGTGGGCAAAAAAACTCTTCTCCCACCCTGATGGGAAGCCCTAGATATATATGGCTTTTTGGAGTTGTTTTTCAAGAGCAAATTATATTTTCAAGAAAGAGGAGCCTTTCCTCACAGGAGGGAGGGATTTCAAATGACTCCAGGGGGACAGCCTCCATGTTGTCCATGCAGAGCCCACATGACCGCTGTGCTTAAGTAGCACAGCCATAAAGAGCAGCTTGGGGATATCCCTTGTTTAACAAAGCAAGAGCTATTCAGGCTTTATCCTAACTAGAGATAGCCTGAAATATTACAAGATCCGGTCAGAGAGTAGCCTTTGACCAGGATGAAGTGCGTGTTAGCCTTCCCAGAGTGAGCGCGCACTTGTCCTGCAGCAGCTACAGCTTCTCCTCAGAAATTGAGCTGTTTTGCTTGGCTTTTTTTCTGAAGGCTTCTCCAACAAGGCTCTGTCAGGAAAGGACCCGTGTCCTCTGGCTCTTTGGCATTGCCCCACTGGTATTTGGCATAAAAGATGAGAGCGTTTGGCCCAGTGGGGTGCCAGGTCAAAGGGCCTCAGCTTTGACCTGAATTTGGGCAGGGGCAGCAGCAGCAATGATGAGCTGATCAAATTCTGTGAGTTTAGTGCTGAACCTGCTTGGTTGTGTTGTGCAGTGCCTTAGCTGTGACCTTCAGTTCCCCTGGCCTTGGAATAGATCATTCTTATCTTTCAGAGTACTTTCAAAAGAAGTCCAAAGATTTTAAAACTTCTCCAAGTTGTCCCAGAAGACGAAAGACTTTTCAAGTTGCTTTTGAGACTGGTGAGGCAACCGAGAGCTATTTTAGGAGCTGCTCACCACATATGCTGAGTTGCGAGTTCAACCAGACCAGGGAAAACAGTATTTTACAGCTCTTGTTTGGCTACTGCTGCCAAGGAAGTTAGGGGTGCTTTCAAGAAGTTTGAGATAAGCAAATCTGGGAGGCTACCTCTTTTACTGGTGGAGTCACTGTGACTGGAATCTCCCTGTTCAAAAGGAAGTCTTCTCAGATGATGTGGAGCCCAAGCCAGATGGAGTAGATACTGCTCTTGCTGGTGCACAGATTCATCCCACTGCCAGCGGCTTCTGCAGTGTGTCATGGCATCTCTGTTTGCCCAACTCAGCCCACAGAGCTTTTTTTCCCACTGGCTCTGCCTGTGAAATTTTTTAAAGCAAAAATATATTTATCATGTAAACATAAAACATAGAAAATTCCATTAGAACAACAACAAAAAAAAAAGGTAAGCTTTTTTTTTCCTTAACTGCTATTTAAATCTTCAAGGAACTTTGGAATAGTCTGACAAAATTCAGTCTTCAATTTGAAATTTTTACTTTTGCACCTGGGTTTTCTTTTCATACTCATGACATGAGCAGTTTTGGGTATGCTAAAACATTTACTTATTAGAAGAAAGTGTCTCCTGCTTTTATTGTTTGATGGTTTGATGACATACCAAGGAGCAATTTAATCTAGAAAATGAGATAGAATGTCCCAATTCAGTAGAGCAATTGGCCTCAATGAGGGTAACTGTTGTAACATTCTTTTAATTTTACATTATGCCGTGCAGGTTTAAAGATGTCTGTATCCTATGAATGGTATGTGGTGAAATGGGGGGAAAACAGTGAAAATAAATGATATCTCATAAAAATATTTCCAACTTCCGAGACAAATATAATCCTGACCAGGAGTCCCTTCCCTCAGTTGTCACTCTTTTTGAGGTGATACCTTAAAACTTTGGTTTTCCTGAAATTCAAAGCGCAGAGCAGTTCCCAAGTGTTGCCTTTCTCTGAAGATTAGCCTTGCAGCAGTGCTTATCAGCTGTGCAGGCTGCCCTGCAATGGGCATTGAGGCTGCTGATAACACCTGTGGAGCCTGACACCATGTGAATGTCAGGCTTTGGCTCTATTTCATGCTCTGGGGGCCTCTGAAGGATCCCATGGCTGGTCCAGCAAGGTCCAAGGTGAGAGAATGGGGAGGACGTCAGTGGGAGCAAAGCGCGGCAGATGCCAGCTCCCTGCTCTGTTATGTGATAACCTCTCTGAAGCTTCATCTGCTGCATGGACAATGGTTCCTTATTCTGTTTGTAACCACATTGGAAAAGGATGGCATTGGTTAGAAAGTGCTAATCAAGAAATACAGGTATACACTACCTCTGCCCTCCAAAGCAAAAGATGGAGAAAAACTGTGCGTTGGCACAGCCACCTCAGAGATCCTCTCTGGGGAGCAGCATAGGAAGCTGCTCCTGACACCTTCCCCTCCAGGAGGGAAAGGTCCAGCCTTTCCAAGCCTCTGCTGTGAATGACTGGCCTGGTGTCTGTCTTGCATTTCTTGTTTCAGTAGAAAATTCATACTTCACTAACCCTTTATCTTAAATCTCTACGGGCTCCTCTTACTTAAGGCTATCCAGGTTTGTACACCATTAACTAGTTCACGGGTGAATGTTGTGGAGAAAAGTCACTACTTAGAAAGCAATTCATAAAAGACATACAATAATAGTAATTTTTTAAAAAGTAGTCCTTTTACTCATTAAATGAAACCCAGTGACATTCTCACTTCTCTTGAGAGTCATACTTGTGATATCAAACTGTGTTACCAACCTCAGTGTGCATCTCTTAGGCAAAATTTATGGCGAGGCTGTCTCATTTATACAGAAGTTTTTGCTACGCACTGTCACTCAGCCTAGCAGACTCCCATGGAAAAGCCACAGTTTAAGTAATAATTCTACTGTGCCTGAGCAGTTATAAAATTGTAGTGGCTTTCAGAGCTGGGAGATATCAAAATCTCTTTCTGGAGAAGGCAGCTACCTTTGCATGTCTGCTCTGAAGCTTCTGCCTCTGGAGAATGTAGCAGAGGGGAAGGTCAGGCACGGATATACAGGGGATCTTAACTTTGCAGTCGAGTTGTGTTTGCTCTGAAGTCTGGGTGAGGTGGGCTGCAGTGTTGTCCCCAAAGGGTCAGTGCTGACCACCTTATCACAGAGCAGAAGGGAAGCATGTGGGAAGTTAACCTGGAGTAACACACGTGCAAAGCCTCGCTTCCCTTTTCCTCACCCTTAACTAGCACTTCAGGGTGAGCCCATTTCACTCTGTTTTTCACTGAAGGACTTCAAGTTGACAAGTTGTCTGCAGAAAGTGCCCTGAATTGCTGGGTCTTGGGGGACATGGCTGAGATTCTGTGCTACATTTCCAGGCTCTTAAATCTCCTGCCTGAATATCTTTGCTTTTCCACAATCGCCTCACCTTCCTTTGCCAAAGCTTTGTTCTCTTACTAAGAAAGGGCCTTAGGGATGATGACATGATGTTGCTGTTAGCAGGAGCCTCTCATGGTTTGGTTTTCCCACACAAATGCATGTGTGAGGAGCAGGGGGGTGGCCAGCTCCCACCTTACCTATCTTATGGACCATGCATCTGAATGGACTTCTCTCTCTGTGCACAGAAAATCTCAAGAGATAAGAGCACACAGGAATGGAAAATAAAGCGGCATGTGAAAAGGGCTTAATAAATGACTCAATGCCATGGGGGCACCTGAACCACTCCTTCATTCCCTTCAGTCTTTCTTCAATTCAAATCTAAAGTCACCAGTGTTTTCCACTGCTGTCAGCAATGATCCTTCTATCTTTTGATCCACATGAATCTTTCTTTGGAATGAAATCTTTTCTTTCTTCTTCTTTTTTGTTTTTCCCATTCTCTGACTTTTTTTACATTCTCTGTCTTTCTAAGGCCAGTTACTAAAATGTTTGTGGGGTCAATTATGTAAGTTGTGGATATGAGTATTTTTTATTATGGTTTTGTTTAAGCAAGAAGCTCAGGTAACACAGTTACCTGGTAAGAGCTCATTGCCAGTACAAGTCACACCATTCCAGCTACACCAGCAAGAAACACATTTGAGTCTGAAGACGCAGTTTGCTGCTCTAGGTGCATCAGCCAGCTTTTCCTAACATAGACTAAACCCGGAACATAGTTTCATGCAGAATAGTAAGTTTGCAACCAGTGTGGTCTGGTGGCTGTATTCAAAGGTCTGCTAAGGTCAGGAGATGCAGAGCTGAGAGTGCAAATGGTTTGTGGACTTCTTACAATGTGTGGTTGCTCAAAGGGACACTTCAGAGCAAACTGCTACAGCCATAGGAATGGGAAAAAATGAATGCCTTGCTCTTTTTAAAAGTCTCTCTTTGCTCATGCTTTGCCAAGTCTTTCGGTGAGAAATGGATATTGTTAGGTAGCTTTGTACAGCCTAGATGCAGCCTAGAACAATCAGCAACAGAGTTGGCTGTGGTGTCTGCCCTCTGGCAGTTCTGGCACTCATGACGTGGAGTACTTCCCTGGGCTGTAATCTGCAAAATAAAATTGAAAAACTCTGATTCTCTCTATTTCACTGAGTCATGAATCTGCAAACTTTTCCTCTTGAAGGTTAACAGAATTTGAACATTTCATGCTGATCACCTCATCCATAAGGTAACAAAAGGCTTATCTGTTTCTTTTCTGCTATAATTGACAGTCCTCTGTAGGCACAAGTTCAGCATTTCGAGACTAACTTAAAGGTCAAATTTACCATATGGGCAGATTGGATGAGGAAAGACCATCTAAAGGTGACTTGTCTAACACAGCTGTACAGACACACACACACACACACACACAAAGGCCCCACACATTTCTTTTCGGTCTAGCCTTGTCTCAGGCATGACCCATGTGCCAAGAGCCTCGGGATCAAGCTGTACTAGAAATGTCAGAGGTGGATTGAATTTGGCACCTGAAATATAAGATAATAATAAGGGTGTGACAAAGGAAATGTTTTAAGAAACAGATAGAGAAGATTTTCATCATTCTGACCCCTTTTATCTGAAGTCTGAAGTACGTCAAACTGCCAAAGTACCTTGTTTGTGTTCAGGCAGTTTACTCCCAAATTTTGTATCCAGACATGGGGCTGTGCTAAACCAGAGAAAGTGTACAGACCCCTACACCTGTCCATGTTCAGCACAGGTGCTGCAACAGCCAGTGATAGCACCTGAAACAAACCCTGGGGACCCTTGTATCCCACACGTGGGACAATCATCTGCAAACAATGGCCTGTAACAACACCCAGGCATGTGCTAAGTCTTTCTCAGAGCACAGCTACGAATGAAAGTGGTGCACCTGCTTGGCTTCTTCATGCAAAATTAATGTACAGAACTCAAAGTATGATAAAACTGCAGGCACAGGTGAAAGTAGGGAAGGTGGATAACTTTCCCCAATTAAAATTTGTGTCTTCAGCAGCATCCCCTGCACCCTATTTGGTAGGCCATTATGGGATGCAGACTGTCCTTTTGGGAAACAATTAGCAGCTGAAAGGCCCTTTCCCCTCCTCACAGAATTTCTCCTCTATGTCCCACAGACTTTTTTGGCCAGTTGTCAGTTTTCAGCCCATCCTCCTTTCACCTGGCAGAAAAACCACAGGTGTTTGGCCACAGAGGAGGAATTTGGATATAGCAATTATTTTTTCACCAAGATACTTCAACAACTATCAGCTCTCTTGTGTGTGTTTCTGAAAGTAGAACTTGCATGCTATCTCTCCTCCTAACTGTCCTGTTCTCCTCCTGTGAGCCTAATCTCGTGCCACATTTGTCCCCCTGGTCTCCCTGTCACCTGCCCCACCCAGCTTGGCTGGATGCCTATGGCCACAGGGCCTTGGAAACCCGAAAGTTGGCAGCAGCCTCTGCTGGTGTGTCAGCCAGCCCAGCAGCTGGAGGACACGTGCCCCACTCCCAAAGGAAGGCCCTCGTGCAGAATGAGGAGTGCCACATTGTGCCAACGTAAGGAACTAGAAGGGAACATCAGCCAGGTGAGATTTAGCAGACAAAGGTGCTGTGCTAAGGAAAGAGATCAGACCCACTAACACCAAGTGGGGTGTAAGCAGCAGCCCTCCATAAAAAGTGCTGTGGGTAGTAATCAGCTAGAAACTGTCTGAGCTCCTGCTGTGGTATTGTGGCACTGGGACAGTCTCAGGTGTTTGAGCCAGCCTGAAGAACAAAATGAGCAGAATCAGTGAGAATGGGGACCTATGGAAGAAGGCTGATTTGATTGGAACAATTTGAGAGGGGACACAAAATACCTTTGCACTAGTTAATGTGGAAGATTACTTCACGCCCACTAAGGAGAGGACATAGCTGTGTTTCATCTGCAACAAATGTAGGTTATGTTCTCTTAGCTATAAGGATAATTAACACATTTCCTAGAGGTGTGGACTTTTCTTCACTAAGGGTGTTTTTGAGAGCAAAATGTTTGCCTAGATTTTGCTTGTCCCTGTCTCAGAGCAGGAGGATGATCTCCTGAGGGCCCTTCTAACCCCATGCTGCTATGATGGGCCTTAAAGACTTAAAACAGTTTTAAAAAAACAAGGCCAAAAAACCAAAAAAAGAGAAGTAAAAAGGTGCAGAGACTTCTGCCCTCTCCTACCTGAGGCATAGGTCTCTATGTACAGTAGCAAATTGTTATCTTTTTTCCCAGTTTGAGTGTAACAGGTATTGAGTAATATTGTCCCAGTGTGGTGACACATGAGCCAGGGTGTGCCCTAGACCCCAGAGAGATAGTGATGTAGTACGACCAGAGCCCTAGAATCATTGAATAATCCAAGTTGGAAGAAACCCATCAGGATCATTGAGTCCAACTCCTTGTCTTGCACAGGACACCATGTGCCTGAGAGTGTTGTCCACAGGCTGGTGTTTGGTTTTCTTCTGTTCTCTAGTGTCTGCCCCCATAGAAGCTGCACATTGTTCTGACTCGTTCTCCAGACACATCTCACTGCAAACAAGTTGCTCTCTCCTGTTCCTGGTGAGACTTGAAGCTCTGAGATGTCCTGCCCCATAGGTTTTGTTTTACTGATGACACCAGAGCAGAAAGTGCTCCTCTTTGTGGCACCCCGTGCTCCAGCAACTGTCTATCCCTCTCATGGCTGGATGTCTGCAAATCTGAAGGACTGGAAGTATAAATACAGCTGAAAATACAGATATTCCTGCAGTGGGTCAGGTTTATTTCAGAGGTGGCCTGCTTCTCCTGCTGAGGGCACATGTTGGCTCTTCTAGAAGGTATGATGGGCTAGACCAGGAAAAGATGCAAAGCCCTATTGACTGTGAGCAGCAGGACTGGCATGGACAGGGACATGGGAGACATGTCAGGGAGAGGCAGCTTTGGGCTAGCACCTGCTTATCAGAAAACCCAGGCCCTGGTGAAAGATGCAGCCTGAAGCCATTTGGGGTGTCCCCATCACTGCTGTCAGGCTACCAGGGCTGGTGTCTGGGAGGGTATCCCTCTGGGTAACGAGGAGTCAGATGGCCCATGCTCATGGGCAAAGCTCAGGTGCCTGAGAAAGCCCGTGATGGGCTGTGCCAGAGAACAGCAGGGATGCTCATGGCAGGATCAGCCTCCTCTCCCACTGGCAAAACAGAATGGCTGTCTCCTTGCCCTGCAGTGGGGCCGGCAGTTACCTCACACGACAAAGTCCCAGCATAGTCAGTCAGTAAATTGTACCAGACTTGGGCTCCCAGACAGAAAAAACAACCCCCTGCCTGTCTGATGTTTACATTAGGTGTTTATTTTACAGTTCATTTCACAATCCGTTTCTCTTCTCCCTTTGCTGCGAGGTGATTTATGGTGCTGCAGATCCTATCTGCCTGCCCTGCCCAGGGCACAGACCTGGAGAAAAATCTGCCAGGGGTCTGTCCCTGTTGTTGCTGCTCTTTTGCCTACAACTGCCCTTACCTATGAGTAAAACTAAAGCAGTTTCTTCCAAACAATGATGAATTAGTCTCTTGCTACCTTGTGCTTGTGTTGGTGTTTTGAGGTGTGGGTGGCACAGGGTCTCTGAAGAAAACAAGCAAACAAACAAGGTACAAGGGGCTGCCCTAAGATTCCATCTGGCTGACTACTGCCCTGGTCTGACTGGTGGGGTGTTGAGTACTCCTGGCACACCGTGGAACTGTAGACCCTGCAGCCCATCCACTGTGTCCCCCTGATGAGGAGATGCCATTCCTGGCTGTGGGGTAAGTCTCTGAGCTGTTGGGATGGTCCATGACTGCAGGAGATGGCTAGTCTCTGCCCACCCTGCATCATAAGGGACTGTCAGGGGCTGCTGGGATTAACAGGGATTACTTGCTCCATGGTACATTTAAATGCTGATTTTTATACTGCTGTGTCTTAGCAGAATCTGGGGAGGTGGTTTGGCCTCACTGGTTTAATCAAGTCCTTTCTTCCACAGCTGAATATGCAAAAAAGATACGCTGCATTTTACTGAGAAAATAGGGGATTTGATCTGAAGATCTGGTGAGAAATCCCTGAGTAATACTCGACCTTCCTTGCTGTCTGTGAAGGTGAAGGATTCAACTCTTCTTTGTGCAGAGCCAGATGCTCCCTGTGAATAACTGGACCCAACCTAAAAGCAGGAGGAAGTGTATATAAAAAAAAACAGAGGCGTGGTAATGACACTATCAGGCTTCATATGCGTTGTGTAATCCATGTATGCGTGCTCCCCAGTTGTGGCTAAGTCACTCCTTGAAAACAATGACAAAATCCTAGTAAGTTGACTGGCAAGAGGTGTTTGTTCTTTTTCCCCAAGAAAATGATATTCACCTCAAGCAAATGTGTATTTTTGTGGACTGAATGCTCATGTGACAGACATAGTGGCTTGACATTCAAGCCAAAAGAAGTTTTTGAAAGAAGTTTTCTCTTCCATTTTTTTTATCACCACTGATTGCCCTGATGTTGACAATGTGTATGGATGGTAAAAAACAGAACAGTTTCACGTGAAGGGCACTGCAAACCTATGATTACCCAAATTAATAGCTAAATAAGTGTCTCCCCACAAATTTGTTTAGCAATTTACACCTTTCAAATTGCAATTGTTCCGAGTGGGGGGTTTAATGTTAAGAAATTGTTTTCATGTTCAACTTTCATGCAAACTAGAAGTCTAGAAAAAGGGAATCAATTTGGCAATACATGCATTTGAGCTCTAGGACACTGGTCCAAATTTAGTCCATTCCTACACTAGTAACAGTTCTTAAAGACAATATGAAAATACCTGTTTTATCCTCCTTTCCTACCAAAAGCATGTGTACTTTTATTTAACTGTGGAATCATTCTTTCTTACCAGTAATAATTCTCCAGGCATTGGAGACTGATGTTGGAAATAGAGTAAGAAAATGGTCAGGGAAGTACAAACTTCTCTGCCTTTGTGCACATGGCTAAATGCTTAAAAGGAAGATCTGCTACATTTCACTACTTTATGTCAATAACACCTCCAAACAGTACATTAAAAAATAATAAGCCAACACTCTGAGTATGAAAATTGACACCAGCTTAGCTAGAATTATATCTGATAAGCCCCAGTAAGGCTTATACTGTTTGCACCAGTACTGTGAAGCTGGGGTAGGTATTGTGGGTTTCTTTTCCTCTAATTGAAACTGCACATTTTAGGAAAGGAAGCAAGGCTGACGCTCATCAGCTGCCTGATGTGGAGACATTCCTGAAAGCTTGTAAGGAAGTCAAAGGTAGAATTGAAAAGCTGAGGGGTGGCAGCACTAGGAAGGGCAACGATGATTTCTGCAGAGTGATCAGGAGGTGCATTTCGTAAGAGAGAAACCTTCTCCCAGATAATTTTTCATAGCTAGCAACCATGCCTTGCAGTTTCTGTCTTGCAACACAAGTTGTATGTGGAGACTGTGTCTCCCTACCTGACCTGCATGCCCTGAAAGAGGGTCATGAAGCCTCAGGGAAAAACAGGGCCCCTGGGGAGTCCTGAGGATACCTCCTTGGCTGCCTCTTGTCCCCCGAAGGCCATGACTGATGGGTCTTGCAGAAGAGGGATGACTGCTGAGGGTGGATCTGAGGTGGGGTAGCCAGAGAAATGACAGCAGGACTTGCCTGGGCTGAAGACCCCAGGTGTGGACCAGCGATGGAGCTTCCCTGGGCTCTGCTGGGCATGCACCTTGATGTTGCAGAATGGCTGCGGGTACCCTGGCATAGCAGCCTCAGCATGGACAGCCCAGTATTGCAGAGGTGAAGTGGGGAGTCTGGCATTCCAGAGATACCAAAGGTTCCCAGGCTTTGCAGAGGTGCCATGTGGACCCCCAAAACTGCTTCTTGTGCCTGGTGTAATCTCTGCCCAAGAACCATTGCAGAACACATGCAAGCCTGCCTTCATGTAGAGCAAAAGTGGAAGGATTGTCCCTCTCACCTCCTGCCAGCCTCGCTGGCCAGACCAAATTCAAAATCCCAAGAGAAAAGATTCGACTGGTGTGTTGCAATATCCTTCCTCTGTCTGTTTTTGCCAACCCTGTTTCTCAGTCTGTTGGCTAAGAGCAAGTGTAGTATCTCAAGGACACCTGAGTTCCAGGGGGGAAAAGGAGAGATGCAAAACAGTTTTGAAAACACTTGTTTACATTATTTTGTAACTTCTTGGGAATCCTAAATGAAGTACAACCACCTATGAAATGAAAATAACCCTAGGAAAGCAGTTAGTAAAGAGATTGTCAATATATGCAATGAAAACTGAAATATGGTAAATATAACTCTACCAAAAAGAGTAGAGATACAGCTGCTGATGTCTGTGTTTCTGTGGTTTGTAAGTCTACCTTAGTGCCCATTGAGTACGTCCAGTTCCCAGTTTCTGAACAGTTTTACTGCTGAAGCTCTGCTCCTTGCAGGAGGCTCTGTAGGTTTGGGTCTCCGCAGTTCTTTTCTACAAAAATTCTGGCAGTTCATGAGGAATGGTTCTCTAGCACTTTATTCTATCACATATCCCAAGAATGCAGTGTAGGATTAAGAAAAATCTATGATATCATTTCAGTGCAGTTTGTATTTAGCAGCACGATAGCTGCAGTACCTATACTGGTAAACCTTCCCCTAAAACTAAGTGCCAGACATGGAGCACAAGCACTGGGCTCTCCCAGCCCTGTCTTAGGAAGGTACCCAGTGTGACTAGTGACAGGGCAGCCAGCAGCTGCATCCCAGGGAAGGGCAGCTTCTTGCGAGATTGGCAGCTTTGGGGATCTTTGAGAGCTGTGGACCATGGGCATGCAGGCCAGACGTAAAGGAGCAAATTGCTGGCATAAAAAGAGTTCCTGCTCTTTATTTGGCATTCAGAAATGGCCTATGATACTAGGAAGGGATGGATTAGAGATCTGTGGAGCGCTACTTTTTTGTGCTGATTGCAGGGGACTGCATTAATAGGGCTGCTGAATGTTGATAAGGTCTGCTATAGTGAGAGAAGCCAACTGATATGATAAGAAATGTATTTTTGTGTCATGTTTCAAGCCATCTAATAGCACTGGGTGGGGGTGGGGTGAACAGGAGCAAGAGCTGGGTTAAAAGATGTCCTTTATGTTAGAGAAACCTACTTGAACTCACTTTCCTGTAGTTTAAATGAGAAATTCAGTTAAATTAATCCTGATAAAGCGCTAACTGCATGAGTTACTGTTGACAGGCAAGAAAAGTGCAAATTTCTATCACAGTTCTGCCCATGCATCCTTCTGGGTTTTGGGTAGGATTTTTATGACCCTCCCATAGGACTGTACTCGAGGCCTTTCCCAAATAATAGAATCGATTGTAAGAAACTGCATGTGAGGGTTCTGCATTACCACTAACCCAGGAACAGGGATGCCAAACTTGCTTTCATTGTGGATGATTTGATTAATCTTTTATTGAGTCTGTGAAAGGCTACTGAACTGACTCAAACACACTTTCTGTCTTTCAAAGACACAAGGTGGTTTTTTCATCCAGTTCCTCCCCTTTCCCTCTGAGTGCAGATAGCCTGCCATTACGGGCAGTTTTCAAGGATGGCAGCTTTTGCTAACAGCCAGGACTTGTTGGGGCACAGAGTGGAGGAGCTGAATTGCACTTGGACCAGAATGAAAGTTATTTCAAATGGTGCCACTCAACCCCCCAGGGCTGGGACCTCCCCTGATATCTGGATGTGTATGCTTGGAGGCCAGGATTTGGCCTTGGAGCAGGCATAGCTCATCATTCCGGCTGTAATCAGTCACTCCTCTGCCATGGGGAACAGACACCCAGTGAACCTATATGCGGCTCCATGTACTCTGCTGGCACTCCTAACTTCTCTGGCCATGCCTACAAGTGCAAACCAGGAAAGGGTTACATTTGCATGAAAACTCACAGGAATTGAGTGATCACAGAGATCCTCATGTCCTTCCATGCTTGACCAAAACCAGGTAACGGTTTCAAGAGCTTCTTGTACAGGGAGCGTCCAACTTCCTTGTGTAGAAAACCAAGCTTGAACAAATCTTGAGCAGACCTGAGTGCCTTTGCAGAAGATGAAATTTCTTCGCTTGTCTCCTGTTCCCTGGAGCCCTTCAGACTGGGGTTTGGGCCTTTTCATTAATTTTTTCAAGTGCCCCCTCAAAGCCTTACCTGAAACACTTTAACGTGTGGTGTATTTTCATCAAGAGGCTATGGCAGCATTAGCATGTGGTAACACTAGGTGAGGAGAATAAAAAGGGCATTGCCGGAGAAAAGGGAAAGGCGTCTTATATGAACTCTGGTCTTCTTGGTGAACCTCAGGACCTTCCATTAGAAGATGGTGACCTGTTCCTAAAATTTTACTGTGATGAAGCAGTTTCCTTTTCTAGGACTCACCACCCTGCTCTGATGTATCTTATTCTACATTCAAACCCTGGTGTCCTGGTGAGTGCTTCATGGTGTCACATTTGTGTCTGGATGGGATCTGCCTCTGGCACTGCAGGCAGCTCTGCCCTCTCAGCCTCCAGTCTAGATAGTTAGCTGATTTTTACAACAGTGCAGTATGCTTGTGGAGGCAGGGGGATTTTCACTCCTTGCAGAGGCAATTCTGGATCTTTCTGGCAGCTTTCTGTGTTGCCTCACAGGGTTGTTAATGTTGTTAATGGTTGTAAAATTATTGCACCCTTTCCTAATATCAGTTGACTTTGGCCTTGAGAGACGGTGCTACCCTTTACACTTTAGCATTTCACAAAGACTTTAAATGTTGGCAGTGGGAGCTGGGTATGAACTAATCTGGGCAGCAAATTACAGGTTGTTTCACATAAGCTTTTCCATGTGTTGATTTCAGGATCGCAGTTTCTTTGTGACTCCAAAGTATGTAAATGTGAGAGTTCCTTTTTTCCCTTGAACTTGTGACTGAGCTTGAAAAATTAGTTCCCCTGAAAGCCTCTGTTTTAGGGTTTGCTAAAGAGAACCTCTCTTTCCAGGAAAGTGGAGTACTGGGCTAAGACTAAGCTTTATGATTCAATCCTTCAATTTGCAGCCACTCCTCTCCTTGGCACAAGGCTGAGGTGACACAAGGTACAGATCATATTCCTTCAAAGAAAAAGCAAAATGTTCTTCTAAGAAGGCCTGAAATACCAATGGCCTGAAAACTCCTTCAGGAATGTAATTTATGGTGCATGTTTGGGGATGGTGGGGGGATGGTGTCAGGTAGACATATCCCATACATTTTTATCTGCACAACATGCATGTTTCTTTCTAAGCTCCTACAACCAGAATTGTATTTTAATACTAAAACTGAAGAAATGTATTTAATTACTGTGGTGCCTATAAGAAACTCCAGGCTCTTCTGAAGTCCTCTGAAAGTGCGAAGTGTTTCACAACGTATGAAGAGGTAATTTGCATTGAGAATCAATATGCTAATTATTGTGTCAACACTTACTGTTTTGGCATGTTTCTTGGCTTCTGGTCCCAGGGTATACAGCCACGTATGGTCCCAATTCCTTTGTGAGATGTAAGATGTGCCTTGGCTCTGCAACAGTCACAAGACTTGTTAAAAGAGATGCACACCGAAGAAGACTGGCACAGTTTGTACTGTCTTATCCAGTCTAGCTTCATTCTATTAGAGAACATCAATTAAACCAGATGAAGAAATTAAGGAGCTTTTGTCTAGCTGGTAAGTTAAATAAATAATGACTAAAATAAAATGATAGTTAAACAGATGAGTCAAAATAACTACCATACCAATCTGTATGTTTATACAATGTCAAGTGGTGTGGGAATACAAGTGTCAAATACAGGCCCAGAGATGTTCTCCTTCTTCATTTTATTTATTTCGAAGATTGTTGTGCTCTGAGTCAGGGACCAGGAATAGCTGTGCCAGGCACTGTGCTACCTCAGAACAAAATGATGAACTTTGCCTCTTGGCTTCTTCTGCAGCCTGGCGGCTCTTTGGGACACCGGGGCTATGCAGGTGTTGGGAGGAGGGTGAGAAACAGGCAGACAATACAGCTTTTAACATCATGGCTCCAAGCATGAAATGGTATAAACACAGGGAGCACACAACATGTGGCTGCAGAGCATTGGACTGCAGAGTTTCTGACATAACTCTCTGATGGGGCTGTGAACCACCCAGGACAGCAGTCAAGATGGTCCTGGGAGCCTAGAAAAAGCAACCAGAAAACACCATCTCTCTCTGCTAGACCTGTTGGTTCTTAATTGCTCCATGGTAACTAATGACTAAGCTGCATAGGAAGAACTATAATGCAAACTTGGATTACACTTCCAGTCTTAAAGTGCTTGCTTTAGGGGTTCTGTATACGTGTGAGGCATGGTGAAGGCTGGTGAAGTGGAAAGGTGCTGTAGGTCAGGATAAGTAGTCATAAGAGAAGAATGTGGTTCTTTCCTCACCCTTACTGACCCTGGGTACAGTGTAAAACAGTGCAGGCAAAAGGGACGGGCGTGCAGCTGAGAGCTCCTCACTGTCCAGGTGTTCACAGCACAAATGAGAGTGGCTCGACCTCCTTTAGTTGCCCGAATGACCACTGCAAACTTTCTGGCAGATCACTTTGCATTTCCTATTGTTTCCCCCTCACCTGGGAAAAAGGCTGTTGGATTATTGCTTTGCCAGCCAGCTGCTAAACTGCTAAGCCAGCACACAATAAAGTCTGACATCCCACTGGGCTTAAAGGTGCTCACCAAACCCCATTACTCATGTTCCAAGCAACAAACTGGCTCTTATGCCCACCCTGTATATGTCTTCCCTGGGACACATGTATCTGTTGGGGATCCCAGACACAGGAGATCACCTGGGGCTGGTGATTGGTGATGCTGGGTCAGTCACGTACCTTCTCCATGTTTACTCCCCACCACCAGCACAAGGCAAATAGTTTTGTTCTCTCTCTAATGCAAAGATAAAAAGTAAAAGCTAGGAAGGATTTATAAATCTATTTATATTTACTAATAATTTTCAGATATAATTTTTCTGAGTCTCTGTGATTGAGAGCTAGGAGAAAAATATTTGTAAGTGGTGGTACTCCCCACCTCAGGCAACCATCAAAGACTTTTTTTCACAAGTAGTTTTAGTTTTACTTTATCAAGGCTGCCAAGGACTTTCTGAGCCTGATGACAAGCCTTTCAATTTGAACAAGCACATGTTTGGGTGGGTTTTCTCGCAAAAGGTGAGAGATAATACACAAGCAAGGTGAAGCTAACCTAGAGACGGCCTGCCCTGCTGCTGGCTCATCTCTTTGTTTTTTGTCTCTGATTTGTTTCACTGGAAAATTTCTGGTTTATGTTCCTTAGGTTTATATTCTAACACTTAATATTTTCACTTTACATGTCAGCTTTTAATTTTGAAATTGCTAACTACTATCAGGTAACTGAGCTTAACAGAAGTTTCTTTCTCTAGCTGTAACTTAGATAGCAGAGAAAGAGTAGATACTATTGAGAAGTCCCACTCAAAATTTCACAGGATGCTTTTGCTCCTTTACCTGCAGTAATTAACCTTGCCCCCCGCAGCCTCTGGTAAGCAGCTCTGCCAGCGGGACACCTCCAGCAGCCACTCTCGCAGGTGAGCACAAAGGCTCACAGAGCAGAAATGCCTTCAGGCCCCGGCATGTCAATAGGTCTGCTCAGCTATGCTGAGTTTAGTCATGCATTTTAAGTTTCTTCCTGAACTGGGGTCTTAATTCTTGTGCCATTTTACTGGAACAAAGAGGTCAGATTATTTATAGGTCGGTCGCCTTTGTGTGCACGAGGCTAGCAATGCCTTCAGTGCTCCAGTTTCTGGGACTCTTTTTCCCTCCGGCTCTTAAGTCTCAGAGATTCTCTCCTAATGCAATAACAGTAATTATCCTATCGCTGGCCACTGCAGCACCCTCCATTAGCGCCTGCCTTACTCAGCGCACAGCACAGGCTGGAAGCCAGGTAAAATCCCTGTAATTTATAGCTCATCAGAGAAGCCAACCAGCCCACGGTCTTCCTGTTTTGTAAAGAGACAGACTTATCACCTAGATGCTGTTGTGTTGGGTGCACTGGAAAGGCAGGAAGATAAAAGTAGTACACAGGCAAGCTCTGGCCCCATCTCTGTTTATGTTCTCTGTTGTTTCATCCAGGCATGCAGTCAAGCAAACTCATCATGGCTCGATGCAACTAGAAGAAAATATTGACATCTTTTTGCTTCCCAGTAGACCCATGACATTTCACAATCTAATTGTTGTTTCGCATCCAGCTGCTGAGTGCAGAATGAAAGATGTGGAGCTGGGCATGCTAAGGTTTCTCTGCTAAGCCCAGGATTCAGCACAATGATGACCTCTTAGATGTTTTATGTGACCACTGTCCTATAGCATCTTATAGGGTGTGCTGTGTGGTGCATGGACTGACTTCACTGCTTCTTCAGTCCTTGTACGTTTTCATGACCAGAAGGGTGGAGCACCTCTCTGTTGAAGACAGGCTGAGAGTTGGGGTTGTTCAGTCTGGAGAAGAGAAGGCTCTGGGGAGACCTTACAGCACCTTCCAGTACTTAAAGGGGGCTGCAAGAGAGTGGGAGAGGGACTTTTTCAAGGGCATGAAATGATAGGCTTTAAACGGAAATAGGTTTAGATTAGATATTAGGAAGAAATTATTTACTGCGAGGGTGGTGAGGCACTGGAACAGGCTACCCAGAGAAGTTGAGGATGCCTCATCCCTGGAAGTGTTCAAGACCAGGCTGGATGGGGCTTAAAGGCCATCTGGTTCCAGTTCCCCTGCCATGGGCAGGTAAATGTCCCTATCCATGGCGTGGTGGTTGGAACCAGGTGGTCTTTAAGGTCCCTTCCTGCACAAACCAGTCTATGATTCTATGAAATTCTCCTTCATGACAGCACTTGTGATGTGTCTGCTCTTAGGAGGAGAAATTCTTTAACTGCTAGGCTGACACATCCAGCAGGATTTGGATGGCAGTGGTATTTGGTGAGGATAGATGAAATGTAGAGCAGATCTTGAGAGAATCACTCCTGACACTTATCCCAACCTCACGCAGGCAAGGCCAGATAGTCTTTTGTGCAGAGGGTGCAAACACACACACATCAGTCAAGCAAAATCTTCTCTGATACCATTTGGACTTGGCCTGCTTCTGTTCTTCAGGTGGTGAGGAGCATTTTTCATTGTGCCTTAGAACACCTGAGGATGATAACCACATGCTTACCAGCATAAAAGTTTCTGGCAATGTATTGCTGAGAAGCTTTTGCACTTCTGATGGTCCCACAGCCTCTGAAACTCAGAAGGAGAAAAGCTGCAGGGTCAGAAATACTCTTTCTCTTTGTTCCTTTAGCTGCTGTTCATGTTTTTGGCTGAGATAAAAACTCTTTTGGAAATTATTCATGTCTTCATTCAGTGCTTTGGCAATCTGAGGAGACTGCATTACTCAATGATGCTTCAAGTTAGCAGTGGTAGGGCCCAGATATCCTTGGATTTGACAACCAACAAACATCTTCATCAGTGAAGTCATACAAGGCAATGTTGTTTTGATGTGCAATTAAGTTACTAGGGATCTAGTCACAGAGCAGAGCTTTGAACTAAGTAGCTCTCCCTGTTTGAAGCAAATGGGGGAATAAACACAAATACGTGTGCGTCGGAGACTCAGTTTGCCAGCGGGCAAACTGACAAGTGGGGCGATGTTCCTCAGCAAAGTCGGCTCTAGTGGAGAAGGTGGAAGCTTTGAGTGCAGGAGAGGCACAGTCAGAGGCATGAAGGTGAGGCATCCTGCACCCTGCCTGCTTGCTCCACGTGACTGTGATGCTCAGTTCTCTGGTTAATCCTGGAGAGCCTTGCAGAAAGAGGACTTGATCATTTAGAGGTCAAGAAATACCAGTCTGAGTGTCAGAAGCAAAGCTGAGCTGAAACTTGCAAAGTGTTCCTGAAAAAAATGGGAAAAACTTCTTCAAATCTCAGTGTAAGAGAGGAAGCAAAGCAAAGTCAGATTGGTGTGCAGTACATGAGATTAAAGATAATTTAGGCATGGCCTGCAATCAAAGGAGTATTTTACTTCTGCTCTGGTTTAAGGAAGATAAATCCTAGGGGCAAAAGCAGGCTGGTTAATGGGAACAGGGATATGGAAATAGAACTGTTAGTGTGCTCAAAGAGCAGGCCGTGTCCAGGAGTTCTGGAAAGACCAGCATGTAAAGTGGCACCTCTAATAGCAACTGTTTTTATACATCTGCCAAGTCAGAGAAGGACCCCGTGACTGTGGGATATCCATTACAATGTGTTCATTTGTGCTGAGTTAAAAAATAATTCAGTCAACCATCATCATCCTTGTAACTCTGAACTCACTGGTATGCAGGGCTTTGGAACATGCCTTGAAAGTTAATTAAAAATGCAAAGGCACATCAAAAATGGGATGAAATGCAATGAAAGGTACATCCTGCCAGACTAACCCGATGGTTCTCTTTGATAAAACAATTATTTTTCCAGACAGGTGATATCTGCCAGATTTCCTTTATCTAGACTACTTTAATGTGTTTGCTATGATGTCAAGTGAGAAACCACTGATGTTGCTGGAGACAAAACAGATTAGTAGAGGAGTTGCGTTGTTGGTAAAAAGAAGAGACAATGAGTACTGAGGCTGGAGATCTCAGGTCAGGAGTTATCTTGGAGAGTTCTTTGAATAGGAGTTTTGGGACCAATTTTGTTTCAATGTTTGCATTAATGACGTGCTCCTGGCCCATGTGATCACTGTGTTGATGAAATGTGCTGCACAAAGCTGTGACGCATCTCTGGCATGGAAGTGGTTTGCAGGCCAGGCAGAATGAGTGGGGCACCTTGAGAACCGCTCTAATAAAAGGAGGATGACATTCAAGCAAAATTCAAAGAGTCATGCAGGTGAAAACTGGTGTCAGAGGCTGCTTTTGCTATTAACAGTGAGTGAATCAGTTGGGAAAAGAACTAAGGAAAAAGTAAAATCAGCATTAAATAGTCATAGGAGAGTTGTGTGCTGCCAGCTTGATTCCTAGGCTGCACCTATTTCCAGTTGAGATAAAGAAGCATTAGTGCCCGGATGAACTCTCTTCCCTTCCCACCCCTCCTTTTGGGAATGATGCATTAAGAGCAGAGCAGCAGAGAAGAGATGCAAGGGAGACCAGGAGACCAGAGAACCTCTTTCCTGGGAGGTCAAGTGAAGTTGCTGGAGCACATGCATGGGGTGATGGGTATGGAGTTTGATGGAAAAGGCACCCTCCTGCAGTCTCAAGTATTCAAGTGCTGCCTGTTCCAGCCGAAGGCCAGCCCCCATTGTTGCCAGTCACTAGCACATCCACATCTATTTTCTTTGGATTAGGGTCAAAAGCAGCCCCTGGAATGAGTAGCATAAGAGGGGGTAGAGTGAAGGAGGGAGGAAAGGCCAGGCTGGACCAGCCCAGTGGTGCCTCCCAGTGCTTTGGTGCCAAATGAACCTGGATGCAATGTTCCACTCTCTGTCCCAGAAGTCCCTTCCACCACCAGTGCCTGGTAGTGGAGCCATAACCTTGTGGGTCCTACTCCAGCAGTGGTATTCTCTGAGGTGCAGTCACAGTTGCATGCAATTCCATTGGGTTTAATATTTTTCCTCAAAGCTTGGAAAAGTAACCAAAAAGAATGAATAAAAACAATTGCCTGTCTGTGTGATTTCACAGACAGAGCAACCAACTACATCTTACTCTGACTAGCAATTACCAAGAGTTTTATGCATGTGTTGAAGAGAAGGGAATTTGCAGGAGTGCCCCAGGTGGAGCTTAACCAAACAGGTATGAGCAGAGTCTGACTCTCTGGCCATTCTTCAGGCCAGTCAGACATAGAGCAACATGGGTCTGGAAGCTGCATTGCTGCCTTTGTTGGAGGTGCATTGGGAGAGGGGCTGTTGCTGTGGATTGTCAGATAAGGCCAAGCATGCAGCTGAGAAATGGCTTCCAGCCCAGATTTGTTGCCCAAATACTCAGGTCATCAAGGGGAGAAGAAGTGCCTGCAGCAAAGGGCTTGCAGGGCTGTGCCTTTTGCAGAGGGACTGCAAGGTTACGTTCCAGAATTTCTTCAGCTTCCCTAAGAGCTCATATTGTCTCCATCGCTGCTGCCTTTATAAAGTGAGGGGTGAGAGGGAAAGGCAGACTGTGAAAGAAGGGTAAATGAGAAAGAGAAGAGGTGGATGCCCATGCAAAACTGCAAGAATTAAAAGTGGCAGCTCTTAAAGCTTGTGTAAGACCCGTATGGCATTTCCAGGCTTGGCAAAGCAGTCAGGCAAGCTCTGGCTCCTCTCGCGAGAGCACTCAGGAGCAGCGTGGGACTCTCCCACAAGGGAGCCTTGGCAGGCTGTTGATTAACATGATGGTGTTGAGAAGCTAAGTCAAATACAATTATTAAACTGATTATTCATATTCCATTCTGTTCACTGTGGGAAGATACTCCTTTTGGGGTTATGTTTATGGACCTTACAGATTGTCAGAGTGAATCTAATTAGCAAGAGGAATCCAAATGGAACAATGTCTGGTAATTGTTGTTAATGATGCAAGTGTATTATACCAGCTCAGATGAAATCTTAGGTTGCAAGCAGCACTGAAAGGCAAAGGAACATTTACAGTAGTACATAAAACACTACAAGTCCTTACCTCACTGCTCTCAGGTGTGGTTGAGCTGATTTCCCACCTGTAAAACAGCAGTGACTTGTCAAATGCTTCCTGGTCACCACCAAAATAAAGTGCTGGAAGAAATGAATGACCTGCAGAGCTCTGGTAGGAGAGGTGGTCTGTGTCTGTGTCGAAAGCCAAGCCCTGTTTTGCTTTCACTAACACAAACCTCAGCTGCCTACAGAGCTGATTTTAAAAAAAAGGACCCTTTTTACTTGCACAGTCTCTGGACTGTGCCTCCAGCCTGGGGGTCGGAGCATCCTGGGCTGCCAGCTGTTGGTGCTGCTCTTGGCATGCTTTTCCAGGTCCACCAAGCAAGTGTGGGGCAGGCCGCCATCCAAATATTTTGAATTCAGTTTGGATCATGAATTATGCAATACACACAGGCACACACACAAAACCTATTTTGTTGTTTCTGCCAAAACAGGTGGCAGAAACAACAGGAGGTGGGCATGTAGACCTTTCTGACTGCACAGTGAGATGTGCATCTGAATTTGTCGGAAGGATCTGGTCTAGTGCCTGCATTTTGGTTAGCAGTCCCCAAACTAGAGTGCTGGTCACTGGCATTCTCAATCCATGGAATCTGCTGTGCTTAAACAGCCAGTGGAGCCGGGACAACTTGTAGCAGTCATGGATTTGGTGCAGCACTGAGCTTCAGCTCTCACATGAGATGGCCCTGACCCCATGCCTTGTTTCTCTCTTTCTAGCCTTCAAAGTGTTTTGGACTGGTCTTTAGTTCAAGACCTACTTATTCCTCTGTGGTTTTGTGGTAGGATGAACTGTATAGAAATGTTGAGAAAGGTGGTTCCAGCTGCAACATTTTGTTACACAAGTTACATGCTTTTTGGCATTACTATAGATGTAAATGTGATGGGAAGCCTGGACAATTGAAACATTTTCTACTTATTCATCCTTCCAAATGTATGTGGGCAACACAACCTGGTATAGACAAAAATGCAGAATCTCCCTTGCATTATTAACATTTTCTGTGGAACGAAAGATGAGAGTTATAATGGACAAGGGTAGGAAGAAAAGTTTAAGGAAGAATGTGAGTGATAGTTTTAAGACCAGTGCATTGGATAAGACCTCCATGTCTGCAGAACACTGTGTGCTGGACCTCAATGTGCAAGCTGGCTGATAAATATCCCTTCATTCATATGGTGTTGGAGATGAAGTTGGACATTCAGCTAAAATGAAAATGTTTTAGTTAAAAGAGAAAAAAGTCTATATTAACATTTGCAGAACTTGAATAAAAACAGAGGACCTGGTAAAATCTAATTCAGATACTTTTGTTTGAAATACCATTTAAGATTGGCCTGAGATAGTTGGTGTCTTATAAAAACCCTCCAAATTTTAACAATAATTTTTAGTATTCTTTTTATATAGGTTTGGCAAAAATTTTAAAAACATAGAGAAAAGAAACCTTTCCTCTGTGTAGTCCTCTTCCTAATGCAGGTTT
Source organism: Cephalopterus ornatus (assembly GCA_013396775.1). Taxonomy (NCBI): domain Eukaryota; kingdom Metazoa; phylum Chordata; class Aves; order Passeriformes; family Cotingidae; genus Cephalopterus; species Cephalopterus ornatus. Next base: position 1,407,228 of record VZRE01014207.1, read on the forward strand.
GAGTCATTATAATGAATCCATGATAGACACTCAGTTCTGCCAAGGACATGTAAGGTTAAAAATTAAAAACCTGTGAAAGTACTCAGTACATTTTAATACATTTGAAGGACTTTTGTTTGAGGTTTTTTCCAATGACTGGCATAGAAGTTTTTTCATGTATCTAAATTCGTACCTAGAAATCTATTTTCCACAGCTAAGAGTGTCATCATAACCTCAAATATGTCTTAAAAATAATGATGAGATTTGACTTTTTCTATGCTTTTATTTCTTCAGGATTATAAATGGTTATTTTTTTACTTCTCTTTGCTCTTCAGATGTGTCAAGGAATTTTAAAGGTAAACAAAATTTTGCAATTGAAAACAAAATTCCTACACTGTCAGACAACCCTTACTTGAAACACCAGGAGTAAATTGTTTCTTCGCAAATTATTTGCACAAGTGAATACATAAAAAAGCAATCTCATTTTTTGAGATATTCAAACTCAGTTGAACAAAGTACTGTGGAGCATGAATGTAAAACCTGGTGTAAAACCTGACCCAGCTCTGAGCAGGGGGTTGTACCATATGAGCTCCAGAGGTCCCTTCCAACCCAAATTGTTCTATGTTAGTAAAATTAATTTTTCTTCACAATTTTTAGTATAGTCTTTCTAGACTTATTTGAATCTAGAGTTCTTCCAGATTTGAACACTCTTTTTTTTTTTAATCAAAACCTGGCTCAGAGTTCATTTATCTCTTAATTATTATCAGTTACAATAAATAAATCTGATATCTTCAACTGGAGGACTAGGGAATGATTAAAAATTACAAGAACACCTCTTGGTATCACTTTAACAAGAGTGAACAAATGCTCAAGAGTAATCTTCACAAACCATTTTGCTAATTCATTTACAAATACTGTGTAAGAAGGTGTAACAGAACCAACTGGATCTTATTATAACCAAGCTTTATTCTCTAATAGCTTCAGTATACTAACAAAAATCTTATGTCTTTATTATACAAAACCATCACACTGTAGTTAACTTAAATCACCTGGTGTTTTAAATGCACTTGTACAAAGAGATCTCTGTAATGCAAAATTCTCACTTGAAATTGTCCATTGATGGATCATTTAAGAATACAAAAACAGGAGAAATATGGCTGTACAGGTCGAAAAGGGCTCTCTGGTATAGAGTTGGACTCTCCCTTTTGCAGTGACTTAGGGAACATGCCATACCACACATATAGTCCCCAGAGTAGTCAAGAAGAATGTAAGTCTTATTTATTATAGAATCCACTAACCTGCACAAGTGAAAATAGTTTGTGTTGTCAAGCCATAGATGAATCTTCCAAGTTTGTTTCTTTTAGCACGGCTCCTGTGGGTTTTCAGGAGCTACAACTATCCCACCTGTGACTGAGAGTGACCTAGAATGCTCTTTCTGCGTCACAGGCACAAAGAGTTCTTATCAGAAGCTTAAAGGACAAAAATTGTAATTACATTTATTGATTCAATGGCTTCCTCACTTTTTTTTTGGATGTACACTCAATGCTATCCCAAGATGTTGTCCAGTGTCAGTGTCCACTACTCCTTTTTGTCCTCATTTGCTTTCCTAGGGGTTGATGTTCTGTCTTGTCTATTAATACAGAACCGGAGGAGGCAGTGGCAGGAGGAGAAAAAACAGCAGCTATCCAGCTGGGATAGGAGAAATTGTGTTCCCAGCCTGTGAACATGGAAACCTGAGAGACATCTGTGTCAGAGCAGGATGATGTTTACAGCATCTAAATTCCACATCAGTCCTAATAGCTAATCTTTGCTGTTGGACATTTGTTCATCTCCTGAAAAACATTGGTTAAAAAACCCCCCATCAATACTTTTTAATGTCATCTCCCGAATGCAATAAGCCTTCTTAACATTATTAAATGTGATTCTCAAAGAACAAAGAATTTGCCCTACTCTCTTTAAGATGTACAATTTATATACTACCCCATCCTTCCAGTACAGTTTGGTAATTTTTAAAGGGTACTAAAATATGATAATAACAAGTATGCTTGCTGATGTATTATGAAATGTATCCCATTAGTCACTTTATATCTGAAAGGCAGAAAAAAATTCCACCTAGCAACAGAAAGGCTTTTAGGATTATAAAAAAATACTTGGCAGGCAGTAGGCGTGTTAAACTACGCCAGGAGGAACCCAATTGGAGGTTTCTAGAGACAACAGGAGCATAAATGAGTTGTCATCAGTGTCTCCCACCACAGAGCTGGAAGAAAATTCGAAGCTTTGTAACCTGAAGGAGCAACAGAGAAGCAAAGGGCAGCCTGGTGGCAGCTGTGGGCTGCCTGTGGAGATCTCTGGGAGGAACCATTGCCCTCCAAAGCCACAGGGAGAAACATGACAGCAGATACTCCAGCTCACCTGGTCCCCTCTGTGCCATGCTCCTGCTTGTCATGTGGGCCACAAAGAAGATACTTCCCTTTCTTAGCTTAGAAAAATGATCTACTTACTACCGAAAATGTCCAGTTAATGATGGCACTGGTGAGACAGATTGAGAGATTCTTGCTAAGACTTCTTTTTTTCCCTCCTAGATAGGGACATAGCTGATGCAAGAGATCATACATTGGAAAGCACAGCAAGCAGAACACTCCAATTTTGGACACAAGGCAAGCCAGGCAAACAAGAACTTTTCCTGTTTATTTATATCAAACACTGCCTAGAAAATTTTATTTTCTGTAACCTGTAATTTATTCAGAAATAGAAATGTCCTTGATAGGCCAGGCAAAGGCTTTTTCCAAGAGAATCATGTTTTAATCACATTAAAATTTCCATTCAATTCTTTTCCTTTGGAGAAGGAGATCTTTTAGCAGAAGAGGACTATGCAGCCAGCAAGCCTCTTTGTGTAGCTCAAGAGTGGCCTGCTGAGGAGAAATAGGCAGCAATACTTAATTTCCCAGATGCATCCAAGCTCAGGACCAGGGAGCTCAGAAGGCTTTAGTGAAGATCAGAAATATTTTCTTGCCTCGGCAGGACATGTACCTTAGCTACGCAGCACTACATTCCCTAAAGTCATCCTAAAATAAGATGAAGGAATTGCTCTTTCCCCCTCTGAAGTGACACTGCTTTCATGTCTGATCACAATGAGTAAAATGAGCAAAATGAATATAAACAGGAAGGACACCGAGCGGCTGGAGAGAGTCCAGAGGAAGGCCACCAAGATGATTAGAGGGACGGAGGAAACCCCTCTCCTATGAAGAAAGGCTAAGAGAATTGGAATTGTTCAGCCTGGAAAAGAAAAGACTTCAGGGTGACCTAATTGTGACCTTCCAGAACCTGAAGGGAGCCTAGAAGAAAGACATTTGCATGAGCATGTAGCGATAGAACAAGGGGGAATGGCTTTAAACTGAAAGAGAGTAGGTTTAGATCAGATATTAGGAAGAAATTATTTATTGTGAGGGTGGCGAGGCACTGGAATGGGCTACCCAGAGAAGCTGTTGATGCTCCATCCCTGGGATTGTTTAAGGCCAGGTGGGATGGGGCTCTGAGCAACCCAGTCTAGTGGGAGGTGTCCCTGCCTATGGCAGGGGGGTTGGATCTAGGTGATTCTTTAAAGTCGCTTCCAAACCAAACCATTCTATGGTTCTGTGATACTATTACATGAGTATAATGAATGCATATCACCTCTCAGTCTGGCTTCTGGTCCTGGAGGGAGCTGGTTTATTTACAGGACGTTCTTTCTGCTGCACATTGAAGACCACCAGAGGAAGGAGGCCTGAGAAAGGACAAGCTTTTTCAGTCCCAGCCTTATTGAAGAGGCAGGAGATACACCTGCAGGAGTCTATGTTCCTGCTCTCTCTCTCTGAGTCATTACATGGACATTACTGGGCATCTCTGTCTGTTTGTCAGGAGAAATGGATCACACCCTCAGCCAGGACTCACTAACACTCTCCTCCTCTCTTCCTTTGGGAAAGGTTCTATGCTGCACAAAAGGGCAGCAGGGTCACTCCGAACTGAGTGTTTGACAACACTGAAAAGCAAAGAAACACTGCCTGTGCCTCCTGCAGCCTGCTCCCCAAATGCCAAGCACAAGTGGCCCAGTGGCACCCCCATGGAGGATGCCAGCGAGCCAAACAGTGCTGGGCAGGGGCAAGCGGTGTGCTGCTGGTTATCTGAGAAGACAACAGATGCTTTTTTTCTTATTCCCACCTACTGGCAAGCGTGCTGGGACTGATAAACCTCTTCCTGGAGTAAAACTCTTCCCACCCTTTATGTTAAACAGAATCCACTTTACTCTAGTTTGGAGACAAGTCATAAGCTATAATTTGAGGATACCTAAAATGGCTGTGCACTTCCCTTCTGTTCAACCTAGTCTTTGTGTTCCCTATCATGAATTAGGTAAGGCAAACATAGCCAGAAAAAACATGGGCTGAAACCTGCCACGAGAGCTCAGCCCCATCACACAACCAGTGCCTGAGGCTGGAATTCGATCATGAGTGAGCTAATAATAACAACATACAGCAAAGAGCAGAGTACCTTGCTGCTGTTGCTGAAAGCATGAAAAATACCATCTTGATTCAAAGAATTATTATGGCATATTATGGCAGGGCATGCCGATAAATGTGGAGCAAGCTAGAAGGGCTGTGCCATGGTATGTACTCCTATTGCAATAATATAAAAAAAATTACCTTCTGAAAATACAGCTTCAGAAAAAGAAAGTATGTTCCGCTGTTCATTCAACAATAAAGACAAAAAAAGCTATGACAACCACAAAATACTCTTTTCTCAAAGTGGGCAAAAAATAAACTAAAATAAGCCAAGTTACTTTTCTGCCTCTGAAAACCTGTTAAACACCCCCACGGCCTGAGAAATATTTCACACAAATTATCTGGATCTTTTTCAGATTTGTCTTTCATGATTCTTAATATGTCAGTTTTATAAAATGTTATTCTTAAAAACAGTAAAGCTCACAGTCAAAGGAACACAGGAATTTCAAAGCCTGGTGGCACTTCATGGCTTTCATTTTACCTGGATGTGAGAAAAAACTAAAAACCTTTAAGATGCATTTCCATGAGCTCGGTTAGGATGGAGTGCTTGCACACGTGTCAAAGGCAGCAGCATATGTGCAGGACCCATCAGTTTGCTAGGCTGCTTCTTGCGCTGCTCCTTCTGGGAAAGCAGAGGTGGTCTGCAGACCTGCTGGAGGCTCCCGCAGTTGAAGTAGGATCTCAGCTTCAGAAGGCCTTAATCCCTTGCTCCTCACTGCCCTTGGCTTCCCAACAGACTGGGAACAGGACAGGTGAAGAAACATAGGCATACCATGGGGTTGCTGTCGACTGACATCCCTCAGAGCCATCACTGGCACTCTGTTGGCACCAGGACTCCCCCATGTCAAGCAGAACTCGGGCTGTTCTTTGCTTTTGCACGACATCTCCTGTAGCAGAGTGGATAAAGCCACCATAGTACAGGAGGAGGCTGCGCCACCACCCGCACAGTCAGAGCTTTCCACATGCACCCTGGGAGGTGACCTGCATTTCATTTAAGAGCAGCTTATAATTATTATCTGGGGTTTCTTAGTGAAATACTAGAGAAATCGTAAATTCGATTGGAAAAAGATCAGCCTTTTCTGTTTGCAGTTACTTGCTGGAGAGATTATTTTCGGGAGCTATAAACCATTCTCCAGCAAGGAAGGAGTGTTTGGGATTTCCAGCGTTAATGCTCCTAAGAAATCATTTGGCTGTCACTAATGTTATGTAAATAGATGGTTCATGTTTATACTCTACAAAATGCATTTACAAGAAAAAGGCTGACTAATTCCGAGGTCAGCTTCTAATTCAAGGTTAGTGCTCAACAGTTTTTTTTCCTTGCCAAATAAAACCACTAAAGGCTAAATTAAAACCATGTGTTCTAACCTACCTTTATGTAGTTACTGATATAAAGAGGGTGGAAGCAATTTTGCTGTCAAATTTCATGCCACTGTCTAAGGAGTGAAGTAAAACATCCTACAGAAGCTTTTGCACAAGGACATGCATCGCGAGTGCCTGACCCAGAAGGTGTGAAGTGCTCCAGTACATGAAAGCCGCCTTTCAGTGACCTGTTACTGTTATGGATTAGAGGCTTGATTTCCCAGGAATACATTGAAATAAATAGCAATTTAATCCACAAATCATCCTCTTCATTAGGAAGAGCAATTGGCTACAGGGAAAAAAACAAAAAAGATCAGCAAGTAGACATTTGATCCTCTTTTAGATGTTCAGATATCCCAGTGATGGTGAAAGAGGTTAGGTCCATTGACTCATACTAGACGATAATATTGAAGATGGCTACCAAATTTCTGAAAACTATCAATTCCAAAATTTGTACAAGCATTTTATTATCCCTTCTAGCCATTTGTTTATTACTGCTTAAACATTATCTGGTCCTTAAAGTTTCACTTAAAACTGAAATGAAAACTAAACTTCACCCTTTTCGGGTGTAACTAAAACTTTACATTCACCCAGTATCTTCTTGAAATATTTCGCCTTGAGAGAGTGGGAGTGAGTGCTCACTTGAGCAGAAAGTCAGCGATGCTGCTCAACGTCTGCCAGACTAGAAGCAGAGTGCAATGTTTCTGTTGAGACTGATGAACATGCTTCAAAAGTTTGAGGACAGAGGTCTGTCTCCACCTCTCAATCCCCCTGCGTCTAAGAAATATTTGGCCCAGGTCTGTGAATGTGTGTCAGGGTGACTAAAACCCAAGCAGATGTAGTGCTTGTTGAGCGATGGGGCTGTGGGGGGCAAGCAACTAGCTCCAGTGGAGCCAGCCTGGTCAGGAGCTTCCCAGCTCCTTGGATACTGAGCTACAGACCCTGCCTGGGGTCATGTAACCTCTCCCACAGATCCCAAACAACACTTCTAGTGCTTACAGCTGCAGACGAAAACCTTCAGTTTATGATTGGAGAATTCAGCCGTGAGGCATTCATCTGCAGAGCCAGCTAGCTCAGAGAGTAGATTTCTTTCTGGCAAAATCACTGTAGTTATCTGAAGTAATCTGCTAACTTTGAAGTATAAAATACAAGTTGGATTATGAAATAAATAGCAAATATTTGCACTTCATTGCCTCTGTAAAAACAGTTAGTTAATTTGTATTACTGGGGATTGCACCTGTTCCACAGCATCAAATATTTCATCTGTCCAAGAGCTCAAGTGTCCTGTTTCCCACAATGTCCAGCTTTCATAATACACTCATACATCACAGTGGCCAAGTGCATAACACAGACTGCAGGTGCTGAAGGAAATACAAATAACAGTTAACTGCAGGACGTATCTTCAATTTAGTGAAGGCCAGCAAATAAAGAGTATCCATAATAAAGAGCATCCATTTATTTAACAGTGCTGGGCAGGGACACCATGGGCATAGGGCAGGGCTGGGTTTGCCATGCTGGCTGCCTGCTTCCACCCAGGTCAGGAAGGCTCCTCTCCCCTACACAGGACTGGAAGGGCCCCTGCAGCCCACAGCCAGCGCAGGGTGGAGGTGTCAGATGAGTCTCTCCAATGCTGGATATTTGCGTCACCTGCAAATGCATCCTGTCCAAAATAAAAATAACAGACATGGCTCCGAGTTCAAGGCACTGAATCAGACACTAAACTGAGGCTGAAAACCACTGCCTGAAAATTACTGAATCTGTCTAGAGCAAAACAAAGATCTCACAACTACTATGAAAAGTGCTAAGTATTCACTGTCCCAAGAGGACTTCTCAGATGCTGAAGCTTATCTTTCTCTGCTGAAACCTCTCTTATTTCCCAAACCCTCTTCTCATTTCAGGTGTTACATCCACATGGTACCTTTAAACCCAACAAATCCTAAATTTCTTTGCTGAATTGAACTATAATCAAAATGTAAAATGATCTGTTTTAAATACATGCCCAGACTAGAGGTGGTGACACTAGAAGAACTGCCATTAGGATCATCTCATATGCAAAATTTTTGTATCTAAAAGTGGTGACCACACGCTTTTGTAGTAGGCTCAGTACTCTATGTAGGTCTAGCACAGTATCCAGGGATGGGAACCGGCACCGAGTGGGAGTAATCAGAGGGATCACAACCTAACATTGAGCCTATATAACTTTAATGGCTCACGTGGCATCTGTACCCAGGTTCTGACTATGACTATAGGGGTAACATGACTTCCATGAGGCAGGATATGCTGCCTGAAAAGAAAGAGCTTTAGGTTTTTGGATTAAGTGGAGAAGTGGTTTTGAGTGGATCAGCCAAGATAGCAGTAATTGTCATGAGGTTTAATGTAGCTTGGGCAGAAACTATTTCTCAATTGCTTATGATGGATTTTCAGATGTAAGAGCAGGCAAATTGAGCAGACTGTGAAAATAATCCTAGCATAGCTTCCAACAACAGAAGTAAAACTTTTTTGGTGCTAAGAAATATGAAATTACAAAAAACAGTAATACCAGTTGCTGCAGAACCAACAAAAGCATAAAATATTGTTAGCTGCAGTCTTTCATTTCACATCATCTGATTAAAAGAACCTGAGAAGTAGCATTTTCCAAGACTTGCCCTTAGACAAAATTATATGTTTTGGCAGAAAAGGTCTTCTGTAGTGACACGTACATAGCGAGGCTCTTTGTGTACTGAGAAAACTGTTTTAAAAAACTTTACTGAAGAGAGTGAATTTTTCCCACTGTTCACTAAAGACTCAAATCATATTAAAACACACAGATTTTTCACTATTTGAATGGGGATTAATCAGCTATATGTTGGCATGATTTCAGCATGATAATGAAACAAAGTTTTAAATTTTTGAGAAATAAAACAAAAAACAGATTACAACCAAATTATTTGAATTTCAATACTATCCTTAGTTGGTGATGCCAGTATTAACTTTGGGAGATGTTACTTTCTAAAAATCTAATGAAAAATGAGAATGAATGATTGCTGCCAGCTAACTATTGAAATAATATATATTGCGTACATCCATAATAGATGATCATTTAATCTTCATTTAATCTTATGGGTTATGCTTAGCTTTTAATCATTCAGGGGGTTTAATCATCTCTACAAATGTCAGAATTACCATCCTTTGTAAAAGTTCAATTCATGGGAACAATAAGGCATGCTTTCACATAGCAGTTTATCTCTATATCCGAAAGTTGAAAGACCTTAAAATGTTTTCCAGCTAATAGAAGTTATTTTTGTCCAGTAGCTAAGAATCGCTCAATTGCAATTTTAAAATTCCTTAAGGATGAGAAAGATGATGATGAAGGAAAGATGTTTTCAGTGAGTGAATACTCCTTATCTTCATCTCATGCTGTGCTAAAAGTTTGACTGCTCTAATTTTAAAGCTATCTAATCTTTTATGTGCTAAAGCATATGAAATCATCCATTATTAGAAGTATGAATTACAAGAAGAGTTCATTTATTTGGTGTTATATATAACCTTTATATAAAATGCATTATGTGATTAAAAGTTTTTCATTTAGTAATATTCATTAAGTCTCAAACTTTTCTTTCAGAGAACAAAATTGCTTCAACCTGATTGAGATATTTTATCTGGAGAAAAAAATGAATTACTTTTTTACAAAGAGTATAATCATCAGTGAATATTTTGATGCTTGACAGTGAATTGGATGTGAATCCTGTGTATAAAGGATGTTCTTTACTGAGAGATCCATTCAAGTGAGTGTGCAGGCCTCAGGAGTCTCACACTGGAATATAGTCACATATTCTTTCTTTAGAAATGCAAGTTTTTAAATTTCCTAGAACATGTGGAATGTGTTATATTCATTTCACTGTTGCATCTGAGGCATGCATGAATATTTTTGTTGTACACACATAATTGGAAAGAGTGCAAAAATCTATTAAAGGAAAACTCTGCTTAAGGTTGGGCTTTCAATTTAGAGTGATTTTAATTTTAAGGAATTTTATAAATTGATTTTTTAAAAGATATGTTTAAATGTAGTAAAACAATGCCTGTCAGTTTACCAATAAACTGAAGTTTATCAGAGTGGAATGCCACTCTTGAGAGCAGTGGACATTTCCAAACTGGAGAAAATCAGACGATACTTGAAAGGCAAAATAGCTTTCCCCTGAAATGTCCTTTAAAATAATGTTCCTAATTCCTACCCAAAATGGTGGCCAATCTGTCCAAGAATTATGCTTTCAGGAAAGATGATTTGTTCTACAATGAAAACACAGTGTAAGCCTGCACTCATGGTTTTAGTTTAGTCCTAGGACTTGGGGGATTGTTTTTTTGTTTTCAAGTGTCACTAAATCTTTCTCCCTGCCCCTCTGCTGCTAGATTAATTATTTTCTGCGCAAGTGCCCTTCTTTCAAAGTCCTCCATTATTCTGTTTTGACCATACTGGGGTACTTATCCAAGTCAACAAAAAGGCAGCCTTGATCACAGAGGAGCTGTTTGATGAAGTGGATGGTTTCATATATTACTGGGGGAGAATTGCCTTAACATTGCCTATTCACACTGCTGTGCCAGGTGCATCCACTTACATGGCTCAAAACGCTGCTACCACCACATCCTCCACTGCCAAGACCATTATGTACTCCGAGTGATGGAGCAAGAGGCAGGACTTAGATCTTCTCTGCTGGGAAGCAGAGGGAGAGAGACCAATCTTTGTGTCTCAAAAAAAAAATCTGCTGTAGGGAGCTTTTTAGCTCGCTGCGGCTCTGCAATTGTGAGTGCTTCGGAAGAAGATGGGGAGGAAAATAGCAGAGTTTAGAACAAGACTCTGCTCTGCATCACTGCCCCAAGATACTGTAAAGAGGACAAAGGGAAACTGGGATATAAATAGAGAATGACATTTTCCTTGCATTGTCCACAATGAATACATTTGTACATGAACAAAATCGTTGGAACGAGACAACATGCATGCCTGATGTTGAAGAAAAGCTTGTTTGTGCTTAGTACATTGGAGACATTGTTCGAAAATAGTTCATCCTTTTGTAAATATTGCCTCGGCATTGGTGCCAGGGTCACTGTTGCTTTGCGCTATCAGCTGAATAAGTATCAGTCATGCACATGCTGCTGGGAGAAATTTTAATATGGGCACCAGATTTAAAACGAGAAAATTATGCTTTTAAGGACTGTCCCCTTCATTTGTAGTCAATACTCCCTGCTTTACTCTCACTATTCTTTCTTCCAAACTTACCCTATTTTCTTACACCTAAAGGGTGTTTCACGTGTGTCACCAGGAAATAAAACTTGTCCCATCCCTCAGGCACTGCTAGTGTGTGTATAGAAAGCAGACATTCTTTTCTGACAAAACCCTGGTTGGAGGAAATATTGCCTTTGCTTTTCATCTCCAGTGATACAGCTACTAGTGATCTAGGCTATGCTCCCTTCTCGTGCAAAGCGGCTCATGTCAGCTGAGCGGCGCCGCGATGGAGATCTTGGCTCTTTGGTTTGTTTGCTTGTTTTCTGGGAAGAAATTTACATGGCAACATTTCTTTTTTTCTTCTCCAGAAGTTCTGAGAATTCAGGAAAACAAAGACTTGTACTACATGCAAAACCAATAATAAAGTATGTTCTGCACTCAGTGAAAGCCTCCTTGTATTCTCTGAGCAGAAGGCAAATATGATGAACAAGATACTTTTGTATTCATCCCCATACCCAGATTTTTTTGCAAGATAAACCACAATCTGAAACTACAAAAATTGCAGGACCCTCCAGCATTTCACACTAGCAGGCAAATACACCTATCCCTCTGACACAGTCAGATGAGGGGAAAGTGAACTCCTGACTTGACCAAAAAGTAGGCAGCAGAAAAGCTGAAAATTATACTTTTAAAAAATGCTATGATGTCCAGACAATTTTGAAAATGTTTCTCTGCCCTAAAAAAGGTATAGTTCAAGTTCAAACAAGATGTGGCAGCAGCTATTGTACCAGGCTTACACAGCGTCTGAATATAATGATGTCACACATCCTGAAGATTACTATATTCTGCCACACTCTGCTTTTATCTCTATGGCCATGCCCCAGGGTTGAAAAATGGCACCCTTCAAATCAGGCCTTCAGATTTTACAGTTGGAAGTGGGAGTTTCATCAGGGTTCCCTGACAGAACGGGGACATCAGAAGCGTTTTTCTTGCAGCTTGCACTGCACCTAGTTCGAAGTTAAGCTATGTTGTCCTCCCCCACCTTCACCTGGGCAAAAGGGCCAGGAACTCAATGGTGGAACAGGGGAAAGGGGGCAAGAGTTCCGCTCTGCTGCTGGCTTGCTTGGTGACAGCGGACTACTTCTGAGAGAGCCCCCTGAGAAGGAAAAGGACAGTGGCATAGGTTGGAACCTAGGGAGGCTGGAACTAGATACTCTTTAAGGTCCTCTCTGACATGACCCGTTCTTTGATTCTGTGATAGGTAGGCACCATAGGAATCTCAGTTTGCTAGGAGGCCCATATGCTTTAATTCAACAACTGCTTTTACGCATTTGACCTCTGCCTGCGTTTATGGCACAGAAGATGTTCTCTTCCCTGCTCAAACAGACTTGCCCTTTTGCCACCTTGATTGCAGTTGTGGAGTTTTTTTTCCATGTTATTTTTGCCGTGTTATTGCCTTTTATTTTTTGCCATGTTATTACAATAATAAAGATTTCATATTCTGCTATCTCCTTAAAAAAAGGTAAAATAATCTACAGGTCAAGGATGAATGTCCAAAGACTGTAGTAATTAATTACTGGAAAATTTACTACATATCTGATAATAATGATTTGTCAGAAATTACTCCATCATGTCACTTCAGGCTTTCCTGATAAATACCTTAATGCAGGCAATTTTTATGTCTTCCACTTCAAGTCTGCCATTCAGGAGCTATTTGGAGTTTGTGAAATATTAGATAATTGTCTGCATAACTGTTGCACCTTTTTTTGCCCAGAAGTGGTGCCACAGCCCCACCCAAACGAAAATATACTTATGCTTTCACAGACTTAAGAGTCGACTGAGAATGATAAAAACTATAGAACTGAAAAAGAAAAAAAGGCAAACCACTAAAATTCATTGTTCACTCCTTATTATTATTACTCAAACCTTTTGTGGCTACTGCACAAGGTGATAAATGGATTTTTATTTTTTTTCTAAGTTGGTTCTGTAGTTTTTGGAACTAAAATGTTGAGAGGACTGCTTAAACAAAACTACACCATCCAGACAGCTTTTTTTGAGCTCTGAACACCCTTAGCCCTCATCTCAGTGTAGTTCTCTGCACATTTTCCAGTACTGCAATGGGGCCAGGGTTCCATCCTTCCTCTCTCAATGATTCAAAAATAATATGAAAATATAGGGGTCAAAGGAAAACAAAATTGTTTTGCAGGAAAATTAGGTTGACTAGAAATGTGAATTTAAATAAGAACTAGAATCTATTTCTGTAGCATACACTGCAGTGATTGACTTTCATATATATGTATATAATATATATATACCTTTTGAGTGAAATTTGTAAATTTTATTCCAAAAAATCAGAGTAAAAAAGTTCCTCTAGCCCAGCAGAAAACAGAAGATCAGAAAGTTGCTATTGTAGAAATTTGGATTGATTACTCAAAGAAATAGAGGACTGAGTAGTCAAGGAGACAGTATATGCTAATCCTAAGCAGATATTGCTTCCCTCCCTACTTATGCTTTGCAGTAGGTATAGAGCCTCAATCTTGTGCCATGTTTCTGGTAAGTAGAAAGGAAGTTTGTCCATACCTTCATAGGACAGAATGATAACAAAAACATTGCAATACAATGGAGTTATTTCAAAATACTGCTTCTTTCAGTATTGGGTGGTGCCTTGATAGACCATAAATGTAAATATTCAAGAGAAAGCCCTGTCAACAAGGGAATGTCCTATCTTACGTCCTGGGAGTGATTTAGAGTAAGCAATTTTATTAATAGGATTCTAGCGGTAGCCTATACAAGGTTTTACCACTGTCTTTAGATGATACCCTGACATCATAAACACAATGTATTATTAATTATAATTTGCTTTTATCATCCAGGTGTCCCACTTCAGACGAGGGACCTTTCCTCTAGGGACTGTAAAAATTCATTAGAAATGTGTCTGGAGAGATTAAGATGAGTATCTGGCTACATCTTGGCCTTGATTGCAAAAGAGCACACTGTCAAGAATCTTAATAACATATTTACTGATGTTCAATTAGATGCTAGAGAACAAAATTGATCACCATGCTTAAAAATATTTGCTGCCGCCTTTCAGCAGCGAAAAGTGTTACCATCCATCACGTATATAGCAAAACCGTTGGCTGAACATCAGTTCCTGCAATCACCCTCCATGCCTTGTAGAAGAGCTGTTAAGTGGATGCAGCCCTTCTTCCTCCTTGCCTTCAGTTTTCCAAGTGTACCTGAGCAGCAGGGACAGGGAAGGCTGTGGAAGCCTGAGAATAAAAGCCCTCTGAAAAAATTATGCCCTTCCTGTCCATCTTTGGTTGATGGATGCAATGCTTTTTAACTAGTTCTTGCAAGACGAGCTCCACGTTGTCCTGAACAGCTTTCTGCATGTGACTGTGTTTCACATTTTCTGAGCACAAGCTATCTGAATCACAAATGATATCGCAGATGCGATTTAGTCAGGAACCCAGATACTGGAAATCCCACATATGCACTTGCTATACCCTACACATGCGTTTGCTTCTTTCCCAGCTGCATCCCTCCAGTGTCCCACTGGGTCAGTTCAGGACCTTTGCAGAACCTCATATTTAACTTGTAAGCTCCCATCTGCAGTTGAAACTCCTATTAGTTCCTTAGTGTGCAAACACGGATTTAATTACATTTTTACTTCCTTTATTAATGCACAGGACACAGTCATTCACTTCCACTGCAACAGCCTAGTCCTCCTGTGTATCAGCAGCAGCTCCCTGCTCTTGCCTTGTTAGCAGATTTCACCAGTACAGTGGATACATGGGTTGTGTTGTCGGTACAGGGTCATTAATGAAAATATTAAATAATCCTGATCTCCGAGTTATTCCCAGTTGCCTCATCTAGGAAATCATGTCAACAGAGTCTGCTATCACATCTCTTTTGCCCGGTGTTTTGTGTGCTTAAGTGTTACAACCCTGGCCACAATGCTCGCTCTCACTCATCAGTAATTTTTAGCATGGCATTGAACAACTCCTCTACTATTATTAATAGATTTGATCTATGAGGATAAAAGAGAGGAAGAGAGATGCAAATGAGGGTCAAAGTATTCTACATGCTCACCCTTCACCACCCCTTAGCATGTGTCTAGCAGTGCCACGGCTATCCTCTCATGCTGTTCCTTTTCCTTTTGGCTTTTCTGAAAGTGGAGGAGGAACATGTGAAGCAAACTGTTGTTTTCCTTTACTACAGTGGGATTTGTTTGTTTGTTTGTTTGTTTGTCTGATATTGGCTTCCTAGCTTTGATTTTGCAATGTTTTTTAAACACATGCGTTGCCATGCCTTTATGCTAAAGGCATCCAGGCCAAAGAAACATCTGCAAGACTTGGAAAGTGGTAGAAAAGTTTTACACAGCACCGTAATAATAGGATTTTTTAAAAAATTTTGTTCTCTGTCCCTTTCTTTGTAATTCCTAATGTTTTCTTGCTTTTTGAATCACTGCCAAGCAGTGCATTGATGTTTTCATGGAAGCATTTGTTAGAACCTTACAATGCTGCTCCGGAGGGGTAGCAGACAGCTGAGACCCAGTCTTTCCCCCCTGTGCATCACAGGGAAGTTATCTACACTGAGGTTCATCTGCTGTCTTGTTGCTCACTTACTTAGCTTCACAGTGTCTTCCCTCATCCTGTCGTGTTCACGGTAATCTCTGCAACTTTCATTCATGCCCCTTCACAGAACATTTCTGAGCAGGCTGTACAATTGCTGGTGGAGGTGCTCTGCTATTTGACTCCCATCACGTTCATTTCTGACCTTTGCTTCCTCTCTTTTCACGTGATGTTTGCCCACGTGAGAAGCTGCCTCTTTGCCCATGCAGCTTAATTCCTTTGAGAGCCTCTGGTAAAAGATGTCAAATGTCTTTTTTTAATTCCTGCTAAGTGTGTTGACAAGATCTCCCCCTCTCCATACAGAGGGACTCACGAGGCATCGCTTCCCTTTGCAAAAGCTGCCTGTTTCTTCCTCTATGTCACGCTTACTTACCCATTTGTTCACTAATTCTTTTCTTTAACTAGTTCACTCGGCTTGGTCATCAGGCCTAATAGTCTGTACTTAAGTCTATCTTTCTCTAGAACCATTGCTAAAAATTAGTAATTTGAGCCAGTGAGTTTTCCCTCAAACTAATTTTTTTTATACAGTATTTTACATATATAATCCACCAGATAGATGTTCTTTTCTCATTTCTTCATTTGGGTATAACTTCAGGTTTTTAAAGGATGCTTTTTAACTTGTAGCAACCTTAACCAAGTTGTTTGGCAATGTTCACACTCTTTTCAAGACTTTATAGAACCTACAGGATATGACCAGCCCTTGGCTGGACTATGAAACTATGAAAGTCTTGGAGCAGTAAATTGCAGGATTTAGATGCTCTTATGTCTATGGTCTTCTGAGCTACATGCTAAAGATGTCAAGAAAACCCATGGTTCACCACAATCTCTGTGAGTGAGCTTCTCCATGAACCTTTTAGATGGCGATAAACCGGCAAAAATCATTAAGTTTTGTTCTGGCTTTCTTGATTTCTGGGTGTGAAAACTTGGTCCTTGAATCTAAGCAGAAGAGCAGTCACCTCAAATAGGAGTTTAGAAGTAATCAGAGTTTAAAAGGGTGAAAAATTGGGACTGCCCATCAAGAACTTGGATGGGAGGAAGCATGGGATAAAATTGGATAAATAAAAAGTAAGAAAAACACTCCCAAGCTTCCCTAAGAATAGATTATGGCACACTAGCCAGACGTACAAAACACCACCAAACCTTAATTTTCTACATCAAGGAAATGAGTTGACCTAATCTGACTGAATTTCAGGAAAACATTTGTTAATATGCTACTTGAAAAAAAATAAACTAAGGAAGACAGCAGTTGCTAAATTAACTCTTAATATGGATAAGAGCTTGCAAAGTAGTTTTGAAGGGAAAGTCCCAAGCTGGAGGAAAATTAATAGTTGGTTTCCTCAAAGAATGACTTCAGATAGATCTTACTAATTATTTTCACTGACTACCTTAACCTAGGAATGGTCATCTGAGGGCACAAAGTCGGGGTACTGCTTGAATGAAGTGGGGGTGGAATATTGTATAACAAAGGGCACGAAAGTCCTTTTACATGATGGGCTTGACTTAGTACCCTGGAACCCTGCATATACCAAACCTAGGAAAAGTCCTTTAATATGATATTTTCACTATAAAGACAAACCTAGTGGTCAAGTTTCTTAGTTGTCCCACAGGCACAGAAGTAAAATATATCAAATAAAATGCAACAATACAAATTTCATACAACAAGTTCCAAGGGAAGACCAAAAAAGGAAAAAAAACCCACTAAAACAAACAAATGAAAAAAACCCCGAAACCAACAACAAAAAAATCCCAAACCAGTTTTTTTTTTGTTTAATTAGAGACAGTAATAATGTTGCTTAATTTCCAGAAGCAGAGCAGAACAACCAAAATCCTGCAGATTCTTCTATTAAGAAAAAAATAAAATTTCCTACTTTTAGATGTTATTCAAGAGTATCACACAACTCTTGTACATCCCATTCCCCCTTCTATTTCACAAGCATCACCTGCAAACTGGAAATTAACCTACAAGATATCAATAGAAACAATATAATGTGACACTAAGTCCATATTCTCTGTTGATCCTGTAAAAATGTTTCAGAATTTGGTTTCTTGCTCCCAGAGCTGTCAAACAAAGCCAGTGCAGAACATGGAGTCAGAAGTACTGTACAGCTTTCAGGAGGCTTACCTGAAATAATACCCTGTGATGTGCCTGAGGTAACCTAATACTAGAGACAACTCTTTCGTGAGCTAAGCTAGCTCACCTCTAACACCCTGCACGGTATCATGTGCGTGTGCCAGCTCACGTCCATAGCCGTGCAAGGCATAGAGGTTCCTGAACAAATCTGGACATGCCAGGAGATTCAGAGGAAGCCTGTGGCTTGGATGAAACTGATTACACCCTTTTATAAAAAAGCCTTTTGACACCCTTGTAACGCAATACCATTATGATAGTGCAAAGGTCAAGGTCATAAACTAGGAACGAAGAACTTCTGCTATCAGCCTCCATAAAAAAAGGGTAAGTTGGGCGTTTCAGTCAGTCCTCAAGGTTTTTGAGATGCTGACAGCAGGTAGCTCTAATACAAAAATAAATAAATAAAAATAAAAATGTTAGTTGTTGTGTATCTAGCAGGAATAGAAAGGTATTAATGCCACCATGAAAGACCCTAGCAACACCTCATCCGGAGCACTGTGCCTACTTCTAAACCTGCAGATTAAAAGAGATTCATTGGAAGTGGAGGTGCAAAGGAGGGCTAGAAGAACAGTCAGGGAAAAGCACTGTTCTCTGTGACAGGTATGGCACAGCTGGGTTGGTTGAACTGAGACTGAGCAGGTTTTGGCAGTAACCTATGAAAGGTCAAGGGGAGACAGACCGGAATGGACTTTATACCAGGAGATAGTAATACCCTTTAAACTGAAGTCAAAGACCTTGTAGAATGTGAGAGGTTCAGCTGGCCATGATACACATTATCTGAAATCTTTAACCATGCAGAGGAACAAAAAATCGGCTGATGATACAGGTAGCTTCAAGATGGAGTCTGGTGTCTCTGCATGTTAAGTCGAAGAGTGTAACATGGCTGCCTGCGATAGAGAGGATCAGGCCCGGCAGCAGAGGAGGTCTTCTCCAGCCCTGACCACATCAAGGACAGAGCAGACCATGAAGGCTCTGATTTTCAAAACATGTATCAAATTTACACATTTGTCACCAGCCAGTTTATCACCACCCGCTATCTTATATTCAATAGTGTTACACAAGAGTGTAAATTAACGTGGAGTGCAATCCTTCTAATTATTACAGTTGGGGAACAAATGGGGCCATGCATATGCAAGTATCTAATTAGTCACGTCGTGATTGCTTGTCTGTGGAAATACCCTGTTTGACTATGAAATCATAGAGCCTGCTTTGGCTTATACAATGATGTGTGTTGCTGTGACTCTTGCATAAGGAGAATTAGTCCTTCTGTTTTAATAATACTGTACCATTCTGCTCAATTCTGAGCCCTTAATCTTGCATCACAGTGAAACACTGTAGTAGCAACACATAATTGTCTATTTTTCCAGTTTTCCATTTTGTAAAACGCTAGTTCCTGACCTCTGCTGAATGTGTAGAGTGGCCTACCTAGACACAATATTAGATTAATATAAACTGAAAAGAGTCCCAGTGTAGCTGTAATAGAACAAAGAACATGACTTCACCTACCCCTGAATTCCCGGTTTCGGTCTTCTTTTCTTAGAAGAATGTGATCGTCTCACTGTGACACGTGTAGTTTCACAAGTTCTGTTTGTTTTAGACTGAGATGACTTGGCCTTATTAGCTCCTTCTATCCCCTTCAGTTTTGGTGGGGCCCCAAGTGCCTTCTTAGCAGTATTGCAAAAGAAAATCCCCATAAACCACA
The DNA here is from genome assembly GCA_013396775.1 of Cephalopterus ornatus. Classification (NCBI taxonomy): domain Eukaryota; kingdom Metazoa; phylum Chordata; class Aves; order Passeriformes; family Cotingidae; genus Cephalopterus; species Cephalopterus ornatus. The sequence continues at coordinate 1,426,762 of VZRE01014207.1, forward strand.
TAAATCCCTAAAAAAGCTGAGGGCAAAACTGAGCGGATCTCTGCTCCGGCTGGCAGCGTCCTCCCCTTGCACAGCGCTGCCACGGGTGTCAATGGCAGCTCTGCAAAGAGACGGAGAACAGCACAGCAGCCTGCAGGTTTCACTTGCTCTTCATGGCTGAAAGGGCACCTGCACCCCGAGTACCTTTCCTATATTTGCTCAGCGTTCAAGGGAGCTTATTGCTGAGATTTCCAGGGCACCATCATCACTGTGGCCCTTCTGGAATTTACATATAAGGGGCGACGAAACAGAAATGTTGTTTGGAGGACCAGACACGATACAGGGTTGCCTTCTCTCAGGTGGGCAAGATACTTGCCTTCCTGTTCAATTTGTAGGACTACTGGCTCATTTCTGAATTATCACTACTTCATTTAGATGAGCATCAGCAATGGACAGATAAAAAAATATGTTTTGTGGTTTTAAATTCCTGGACCTTTTCTCCAGAGTATGATAATTCCTTATCTTATTGCTTATATATAGCAATTCAGATTCCTCCCAGTTACTAATTAATTTCACAGTTATTTTTACCTCCTTCCCCCTCTCCCAACACACAGAAATGTATATGCTTATGTACATGCACATACGCATACCTCATCAAAATTATTTCAGCATAAGTATGAATACCACGAACCAAAAGTTTGGCATCCCTGCTACTGTGAAAGATGACTGCCACCTACGGGTAAGAGCTCATGTTAACATATTTAGATAAAATTTTAATATTATTCCTTTTAGTTAATTCAATTTGTAATTATCTAGCAGGACAGAGTTTTGATTCATTTGATATATATTTTGTCAATAACAATCACTACTCATCCTCTGAAAGTTGGGTATTGAACCTGCTCCCTTAGGAAAGAACATCAGCTTTACGACGAATTAAAAAAAAATGGGGTACAACGTTCTTATTTCTCTTATTCTGAATAAAGACAACATAGAAGTATTCTAATTCTGCATGCAAAGAAAAAAACCTCATTGCTACATTGCTAGGTACAGCATATTAGATAATGCTGTAATTATATATATATATAATATATAAAATACTATAATTTTAAAGTTTAGCCATCTTGAGGTTTTAATATTTTGCTCGCTGCTTTCTTTTACTAAATACATACAAATAGCTTAGCTATGCAGTCCCATGAAAATGTGTATATAATCAGTACGTCATAGTAAGTTTCTTCTCAAAATTTTTCATTTTTCTTAGTAAAATGAAAGCTAAGTGAAGGAAGGGAGGCAGTAGAAAAATGAATGGCTTGATTATGTAAGCCTCAATTTTTCTGATAATCAGTCGTTGCAGCATTTACCTAGAAAACCCAGAAGTAAGTACAGACTGGAAAGCCTAACTTATTGTAACAAAAATATGTTTTTTTCCGATTCAGCTTTCAGGTACTTACAAGCAAACAGTCCAACAATTCTGTATATCTGACTACCAAAGAGAAAAACACTCGATTTCGGCTGCTATACTGTAGTAAGCTGCATTAAAATGGACATCGGTATCTATTTCTCAGAAATACCATACGTAAAAATAGCTGTAAGTCTAGCAAATTAATGCATGTATTTCAGTTTGGGAAAAAATCATTTTGCTCCAGTAAACAGAAGCTAATTGTAGCCATTATATTTCCCTCTTTCAGGGCTGGGACACAGTATTTAGGAACGATGAGTGATGGAACTTAACAAAAGAGAAAATTGTATTAAAAAAAATAGCAATTAATACAAACTAAGAATAAGTCCAATATTAATTTTTTTTTAAATCTCCCTTTTAAAGTAATCTTAGTCCCGGGGCCTTCTCATTTTTATTCTACTTTACTAAATATGGTAATTGGCCCATCTAAAAAACCTGAAATCAGTATCACACTAGTGCTTACCTCATACATTTTCACTAAATTTTTATTACTAAAACTATGTTACAAACTTACAAAACACTGCAAAAGCGGTCCGTAAATGTCGCTCAAATATCTGAGGTTCACACATCAACATTTCATGCTTGCTTTCCGACAGCATCGGAACCCTTTAAAATCTACGTAATTCAGACACTTGTGGTAAAATCCTTGTGATTCATAGGCAAAACCATCTTGTAGGTAAAGTAACTGCTCCACAGAAATGTATTTTCCTGACGTATTTCAAACACTACAAAAAACCCCAGTTCTCCAATTTACTTCCTTGCATCCACTTTGGCTGCTGAATCAAACTCTGTTGTCCGGTAACATTTCCCTGTATTTTCAAACCACAGTTTAAACTTAAAACACTTAGTCTCCTTGGATGGGAACTTCATATCAGACATAAATTACTCCTTATCATGTTTGATGAATCCAGCTTAAAATAAAATACCAGCACTGCATGAATATCGGCAACAAATTACTTGTTTCTGTCATTCTGCTTTCTTATTTTATCTCTCATTCTGGAGAAGAATTTCGTAGGTATACTGTGTTACAGTGCAGACCTCCTCCCACCAACCCACTGCTTGCAAAAGGAATTTAAAAAAAATATCTGCCATGTATCATAACAAAATCTGAACAGAATATAGTTGAACCTTTTAAAATGATTACAAGTAAGAAAATGGAAATAAACAAATAAGCTAGTACCCCAAATTTACAAGAGCAAAAAAAAGATTTAAAAAAATCTAGAAATACAATAGAGGATTGTTAAACTAATAGATCTATTAATGGAATATGAAACCAACCCTCCTTTCCTGGTGACACATCAGTGAGTTACTACTTGTATACTTCTACTGATATAAATGGAGAGCAAAATTTTTCTATATATAGTCAGGATGACAAATTTTGAGATATTTCCATTTCAATATCTTTAAAACCGAGGCCTTCTTAAAGGACAGGGCACTCAAAAAGATCTACATGACACTGGAAAACCCAGAGAGGTTTCTCCAGATTTTTGGCCACCGATGATCTCTGTGTTTCATAGAGGAAAAAAAAATCTCACAAGTCAGGCAGTGTTCCTAATTCTCTGAAGAGCTTGCTGTTAATTTTATGCTTTTACAAAAAGATGAGTAAAATTCTACTTCCCAAGTAAAGAAATACAGAAGGTTGCATCATAGCTGCAAAAAAATGATTCTTTCTGTTCTGTATAGATGTCTCATCAATTTCACTTGAATGCTGCTTATAACAGAGATTTTACTTTAAATAATAGTACTTAATGCCTATATGGATTTTTTTTGTTACCTAATAGCTTTGCTAGATTGGTCATGGATTTTTTGCTGTGCTGCGTATTTTTTCAGTACTTAGTTATATGCCTGCATTTTCCAACAGACATTCAAAATATTACTGCATTCTGGTCTATTCCACTGTGTTTTGACACTGGAGTGCATTCAGATACTCGTAATATAAAACACTTATAGACGCACGTAAACAAAAAAACAGACTACCGTGTGATACACTGGAATGAGTGAGACTTCTGATGGGGGGAAACCTGTTTGTTCATAATAATTTCATTTAAAGCTGGGAAAGGGAGTGACACACCTGGAATCAACTCACTGTAAATTCCAGAAATGCAAGGAGCTTCACAAAAAGTCTGCAGTTACCTTGTTTTTTAAGTAACCATGCAGAGCTGACAGCTATTAGCAGTAGCAAGGACTTGCATAACGAGGACTTGAAGGAAAGCTTAGTACTATCCATGCTGGAGTGACTTACAGAGAATGAAGGCACGTATTTCTTTATGATGCATTATGTAACAACACAGAGGGCACTCTGAGGCATTCAAAAAAATACGGAACCCACATTTGATCTTATACTTGTTGTTTATCACACAAATATTTAATACTGCTCATAGCATAAGGCTTATGAAACACCTAACATAGGAATGTTATCTGGTACAAATTAGCTTGAAATGTTTTAGATGACATATTTTACGTTCTGTACATCTTCAGGAAAATATAATAGGTCCTATAATTCATTTGCTTCAAACTTCTGCAATACATGCAATCTCAGATAAAATAAAATTGTCAAAATCAGTGATAGCTGGACCTTCTGGTTCACATTAGTGTGAAGAGAAAACTGCTCTTGAGCTGACACATTGATAGATTATGAGTTCTGCTGAAGAATGGCTAAAAATGGTGATTCAATCTTGTTGCTACTATATAAGAAGAATAGCAGAAGTGGAAACGGTACTCATGATATCATATCTTTTATCAAAACCCTAAAGGGTTCTGGTGCATCGAACACATTCTCTTCCTGAGAGCTTCTGGCTCTAAGAAATAACTGTGTAAGAAACTGAAACTAAATTGGCCTATTAAAAAAAATGGTTCATTTGTGTCCTAACTTTATTTAAACATTAATATAAAGAGCACACTGTTAAAAGACTATATTTGGGAGGGAAGTGGGGGATGTCCTCTCTCTCTTTTTTCCCCCCCTCCCTACAGTAGAGATGCTGGTCTTGTAATGACAAAATGGAGAGCTAGGAGGATTATGAAACACAAGTAATATGAAGGGCAAACCCGACTGAAAAAGAGGGAGAATACTATTCTAATTATTTAAAACTTAGCTGTGTTAGTGCCTTCACTAACTTAAATCAATACAGTTCCCCTGAAATCAATAAGGTGACACAGATGCATCCAAGACATATCTAGCATTTAAGATAATGCGGATCATCATCTTCTGTTAGGACAGTAAACATAAGCACGTGTGTATAATCACTTTTCTAAACATCTCCCTAATCTTTAGATATGCAAAATAGAACTATTAGAAGAGGCACCTTAAGTACTTCTGCTATTCTACCACTGGTCCTCCGTTAATCTGAAACTTGCGTGGTCATTTATGCTGAAGCGAAGTTAAGTTTAAACACTGACTTCTGTCCCTCAGTGCTTCATACTTCCCTGTGCTGCTGCATATCACCATGGAAGGCTCAAGATGGAGGGAACAGGGCCTTGGTGGCTTGTGCCTTCCTCCCCAAAACATCACCAAATGCTCCCGGCGCTTACTTCCGATACATCCATGGAGTTCTGCAACAACAGAAGGGAAAACAAGGCTTCACAGTCCTCATCCTTCACTGAGAGAAATAATAGGTAAGGAGAAGGAGGAAACAGAAACACAGGGGAGAACGGGAGGAACAATTTCTTATTAGAGGCTCACCTTTCCTAAAGGGCAAAAAACCTTGACACAAACTTCATGATATCACAAAGATGCAGACAGGCAGGCACCTCAGATTTCTGATAACTCAGTGGGTTAGTTTCAGGAAAAGATTAAGCATTCATTTAATTTTTATTTTTACTTTTACCAGGGCCTCTCCAGTAACTATTTGCATCTTCTCCTGCAATAATTAATGTTTAATGTTGCATAAGAATTTCTTATCTTATCAAAAATAAAGCTCTCCAACAAAACTGTGACCTAAGCTGTGTTCTTAATTTGAGGAGGAATGGGGAAGAAAAGTAGCAAGTTCATCACCCTGCTCTAAAATGTAGGGAGAACCAGAAACTGATATTAAATACAAAAAATGTCTCAACCCTGTTCTGTGTTTTGCCTACAGTTTTTACACACGCATTTGCCTTTTGAGTATGCAGGCCGACATCTTTAGGATATTCAGGCAACGTATTAACACATTGTGGATATGGGAAAGAAACAAGTCAGAAATATTTGGAGGGTGTGAAGCAATAAACAGTAACCAAGCAGAAATGTTTTACGCAATGCTATTACGGCTTGACAGCAAAGTAGATTTATGCATTCTCCTTTCAAGCTTGTAAGCTTGGTAACAAGTGAAATGGGTTAAATTTTCTGAGTTTGGAATGCAATTGATTTATGTTTGTTCCACGATGCTACGCAGCTCTTAAATGTACGAGCTCTTGTGGCTGAAAATCTGCTTTTAGGACAGGCCCTGCGGTGACAGGCTGCGGCATGGCAGGGAGAGACCCAGGTAATTCTGGAGGGGCAGCGGCTGGCGATGCAGGACCCAGCAGGTATCCAGCCATCCAGCCAGCCCGCCTTACGTAAGGACTTCATTTTCGTTAGGCTACATCTCGCCGCCGCGCGCACAGGAGAAGAGGCTATTCCATCTCCCCGTGCAGCCCAGTCCCCTGTGCCAGGCCCAACATCCGCATCCTCGCATTTTTTAATTTATTTTTTTTTTTTTTCTCCTTTCCGAACAGCACATCTACACAGTGGCGTTTACCTATTCGCTCGCGCCGCGGCTGCCATGCAACCTATGTGGGCGCCCGGCTGGCACAGCCCACGTTCACCGGAGAGATGCCGAAGAGGAAACCCCCGGTCCCTCTCCGGGCGAGGGGCGCGCTGCGGGCCGGCTCCGGGCGGGCAGCTCTCCCTCCTCGGCGGCGGCGGGAATGCTCCGCTCTGCGGCCAGCGGCGGGCAGCGTCCATTGCAGCTCGGCGGGTCCGAGTCCGGAGTCCGGGGGCTCCGGCAGCCAGCGGGGGCACCCGGCCCCCGCTCCCCTAAACACCGCTGGCCAGGTGCGTTTATTTCTCATCCCGTCCGCTTCCCACAAATCCACCGTCTGCGGCCGCCGAGCCCCGGCAGCAGCGCGGCCAGCCCACGAGGCACCACCGATCGCTCTCCCCTCATTCTCTCTCTCTCTCTTTCTCTCTTTCCAGCTCTCCTCGAGGAGGAAGGAGCACGGCGGGGCCGCTCGTCCCGTATTTCACCGCCCCAGAGACGCCGCCACCGGAGCGATTAAAACAAAGCGGAGAACCGCCACTTTCCACACTCTTCCCTTCGCGCGCCGAGTAATGCGGCTTGCTACGGGAGCTCGCCT
>VZRE01014207.1:1437420-1554218 GCA_013396775.1 Cephalopterus ornatus
TTTTTATTTAAGGTTAACCAAACTTGTAATCTGTTCAATTTTTGATCATCGGTAGTTTTTTCTAATTCTCTTCTTATGATCCTGGGAGACTGCAATTCCCAACCCCTACTCACTTTGTCCTGTACGTATGCTTAAGAAAGGTCTGAAGAAACAAGGCTAGTAGTTATGCCAACATTTCCTCAAAGTATTTTTTTTTTTCTTGTAAATGAACAAAATTAATGGCAGGTGAAATTTGCAGCCTTGGGAAAGGAGCATACACTGCAGGGGAAGATGGATGGATGGTGCTGAAGTGGTGACGTCACCTCTGAAGAGAAAGACAGTGACAGCTGGGTGCAGCTCCATTGAAAAAGAAAAAAAAAACCAAAATCCAAATTTTAGAATGTTTAAGGAAAGAGAATGTTGGATAATAAGCAATAAAATATTACTGTAAATGATACTCACTGGAAATCATGGTATGTTGCAACAACTCAGCTTCAGAGTTTTACAGGGTCTACAAAGATTGCAGTTAAAGCTGGATAAACTGAGGCACAGAGAAACTAGGATGTGTGTGAATAACTGAAGCTCAGACAAGGCAGAACTCCTCTGGAAATCCCCTCCCAGTCTCAACTCTGCTTCATCCTGGCCAATCTTTAGAAATCATTCCTGCTCCAGTCTAGTGATATGTAATACTGTCATTTTGCAGAAGGATCTGTGTAGGATTCAGCTGAATTCAGGCTACAAGATGGGGTTACTGTAGTCCTCTGATTTAAAATATCACTGATAAAAATCTTCTTTTAAATGTTCTGGTCAGGACTAGTGAAGCTTTTCAATTTTTAAATGTGTTTTGTGTGGAAAATCCCTCTGTTAAATAATTAGCAAGTGCTCTGAGCATTACTGCATATTTTATATTTCATCTGCCTGGAAGAAATGGACGGTTCTGTTGCTGTAGATTAACCACAATTTATTTTGTAATACTCTGACTGCTCGAAGAGAGAGTCTTATTAGTTTACTTCTTTTACTTCTGATTATTCAAGGAATGGGGTTGGACAGAAGGATTTAACCATAACTTTTATTCTCTTCCCAGTCCCAGCAGACATTTGAGTTCACAAAGAAAAAAATCTGTACAAGCTGAAAATGTGAAAACCAGAGACCGAGGGGTTCAACAGTATGAAGGATTACAGGGCTGGATCTTATTTCCTTGGCAGGCACTGGCTATTATGGTTTGTTTATTTTACGTTTGACATAGCCTTATTCCACATTTCAGTGTATTTTTTTCTTAGGCAGCAAAAAAAAAAAATCATTGCTGCAGCTGCTGTTGCATGAATTAGTTTTAGATACCACTGGACACTAGTTGTGTTTAAACTTAAGAATTTGGCACACGAAGCTGTTCAGATTTAACGTTTTCCTCACAGGAATGGAGTTACAAATTATTTTTTTCATACAATGAAGGATAAGATCACCTTTTAATTCATTTTGATGATCAGATCTACGTTCTTTAGGCTCTTTGAACAGTAGGTTGTGTCAGAAGTGTGGCCCTGGCTCTGCTGTGGGTATTTTTGTACATCTCAAGGCTGTTAGGCTATACCAGTAGGTCTCAGAAAGCCACACAGCATGGTAGCTGTCACATCTGTTTTCCTAGAAGGATGTTTTGTCCTGTTTTCAAGACAAACTTTGAATTCTGAGACGGTTTTGTATCCCTAGCACTTCAATTGACAGCACAATTCCTCAAGGAAAAAAATGCTTCAATATTCATGTGTTGGACCTAATAGCCCTCCTGGTAGTCAGTAGGAGGCTTTAGCAATCCAAAAGATGCAGACTTGGGCTCCTCAGTCTGAAGAAATTTCCCTAGACTACAGAATACAGGCAAATGTTGATTAACCAAATGTGCCTACAACACATAAAACTTCTCAAAAAGTATAAGCTAACTTCCCAGTTTTCTCCTCTGCTGTAGCACCAGTAGTTCAGATGTCTAGGCAGTCGTCTTCTTAATTTCACAGCCCTGCTTAGGGGACCAACCCAGTTTGTTTTCTAAGCTATGTTATACAGAAAGCCACGACCTGCACATACTGTCTCTGCAGGCACTGGGGCTCAGGTGTATATTTTGCCCACATCAGTTTTTTCCACATTGTTGCCTGGCGAGCACTTGCAACAAGCACCCTGTGCAGCCTTTAAAAAAGTCTCTTCCAGCTTGCCGGAGACAAACACGGAGGATGCTGATGACCATCGGGGAGTATAAAAAGGATGGTTGCAGTGGTACTTGGTGGTCTGTTAAGGGCCAGATCCCTAGTCAGGCCAACGGATTGCAGGGAAAAAATGAAGGGCTTGAGTAAAACTAATTCTCCATTCTGGCAATCCAACTGGGGAAGTACGTGTTTCCTTGCAGCCCTGCTGTGGCTCGCAAAAACTCTTCCATCTCCAAAACACTGCCGAGACTGATGCCAAAGAAAATAACACGCAGAAACATTTTTTAACATTTATGCCACTCATTTGCAATTCAAGTATGGGGAACTCTTGTGTGCCGAAATAAAGGGAACAGAATAGAACAGACCAATCTGGTTATGAAGACTGGAGGGGTTATTTACCATCACTGAGATTTAGAGGGGTTTTTTTTCATGTTATTTATTGGTATTTCTAAAATGCCATTGAACTGCAGCTTTCCTGTTGTGATAAAGCTGAATGACTAGCATCTTGATACATTGTTTGTTAGTAGCTTGGGACTGCATATCAAAAGCCAGGGGACACCAAAGAGAGCTGTAAGAATGTGTTCAAAATAGCATAAGGAGGAATTTTATGCAGTATTTCCTATGTACAATGTTCCTAAGGCAGTGTAAAATTTTACTTTATTCTTTCATGAAACATCTGTACATATAAAACAAAGCCTATTTTTTAAATATTGGCTTGTTTGAGCAACTACTCAGGTTTGGGATGAAGTATAGTGTGATGTCACTAGGTAATATTAATCTCTGCATAATTTTCCATAAAGGGCAGGGAACTTAAGAGGAATGTCCTTTTACAATCCTCTATAATGGAGGGGGAAGCTTGTCAGCTGAATTGCCCAGTTTGTGGATTATTTTAGTTTTTAAAAGTTATCTGTCACTTTTCAGTGTTCCCTTTTTTCTCCTCACAATCCAGAAAAAAAGGACTATTCAATAGCTAGCATAAAATTTAAGTCCAGAGTTGATTCTTACAGTAAATACCAGCATGACATTTAATATAAATTCTTGCCTAAAATATCTGTGATAAAGCTTAGATCCTATGTATGTATGTATGTATTGGTCCTAGAGAGTCATCTAGGTGGGGGTTAAGCACCGTGTTCCAAAAAAAAAAATCCATGTAAACCACTCATCACCGCTTCACCATCTGAGCATATGCAGACACCTACCATTTTTGTGACACTGTTTTAATCCTATGTGGAATGGCTTCATGAAGACAGCTGCATCTTTAGCATACATGGAAGCTTAGTGAGCTCAGTACAGGGCTATTTCCAGCTAAGAATGCAAAACAGCAGAGACAGTTGTTGTCCACCTCTTTCCTAATGGCCAGCTAATTAGAGGATACAGAAGGATTTACTGAGGAAATCAGACTTTCAGCACCCTCAGACAGCAATTCTCACTTATTAGATGACAGATCTCACTGGATGAGAGTAGAATCATGAGACATCCTCTTCCATGGTTTTCAGAGTTGATTTATACTCTCTGCCATGCTTGCATGGGACTGTTTTACTTTCAACAACCACTTAAAATGCTATGCTCCTCTGGTTTCTCTGGAATTCGTGGTTTGTAGTAAGGAAAGGGATAATTTTAACATGAGAACTGAAATCGTGCCTGACTTTTGAGTAGACAGAATAAAATGCCCCTAGTGTTATTTCCTTAGGTCTTTAATTTCAAAGATAAAAAATTTCTATCTTTGCTCTGGTACACATACACTCTACCTCAACTTCTCTAGCATCGTTTGAATAATTATTCTGTTAGGAGCTGTAAGTCACACAGTGCTTTTGAATTCATACAATTCAGCATACAGGAGAAGTACATATTTAAGGACTGAAATGGAGTCATCAAGCATTCATGAGGCAACACTGGCAAGAAGGAGCACTCCAGCTTCTTGTCCTGAGCAATACAGAACACCAAGCAGCTACTGGGTTAACTTGTCCTAACACAGAGCAGAAGCCCCTGGAGTGAATCCAGCATTACTTATCTAAGAGCTGTGTCCATGTGTTTGACTGGTGTCTTGTTTTGGTTTTGTTTTTCCAAGGAAATCATAACTCATTTGCACAATCCCTAGTCCATAATGAATACACCTACTGGGATTTATAACAGATAAATTAAAGGAGATGTGCTCATGAGACAGCAAAGCATGCAGTAGTAGAAGGGATAAGGGGTACCCTTTTCATTCTGTCGGATAAGAATGGTCACTTAGAGCAGGATCTAATTTCTAAGTTATCCAAATACCCACATCAAAAAAGGAAAACAAACAGAAAATAGGTCATTATGGGCAGACTGGTATCACAAGTGCTTTGGTATCTTGCTTTTGTATGTTGCATTCAATACTTGATAGGTTACATACAGCACCAAAGTAGACAGGATTTATAAAGATGTCATTAAAGAATGTGACAATGTAGGCTGCAGGACACAGTAAAAAAAACCTGGTCCCACTTAATAATTTGCCTGAATCTTACATGACGTTTTTCAGTGTAAGCAAAACAAGGACTGTTAAGCAAGTGGCAAGTCAGCTGCTGCTCAGAAAAAGGGGTGCAACTCTGTACGACATCCTTGAAAAATAAGAACCAAGAAGTTGTGATCTGCTGCAGAAAGCTGAGGTGTGTGTTGGTCTTCAGATTAATTTAGGTAAATTTAATTTATCAGTAAATCAGCTATCATAAGATGTTGGAGAGAGATAACTAGGTTGTAAGTGTGGGTGGAAAAAATATATACACAGCGAAACAAGCTGGTTGTGTATGTGGAGAAGTGTGTTGCTGGAAAATCCTGGGAGACACTTCATACTAGCTGCAGTATCATATATAAACTTGTGTCACATGCTGTTGATCAGGCAGAATTCAAATGCTGAAGGGACTGAGCTGTGGCAGAGTTTCTGGCTTCATGTGATTGCCAAACAACCCAGTATGGAACACTTGGTAGCATCTTGACATCTACCTTCTGCTTGTTATGACTACATAGTGCTGTTTCCTGGCAATTTTGAGGTTAATTTGAAGGGCTCTGGAGGAGGGAACCTGACCAGCATTGGAATGGACACAGCAACTGCTGGAAGATGCCAGAGGATTCATAGGGGAGGAGAAGAGCAGAGAGCAACAGAGAGAAGCAAAAGTGAACAAGCATGGAGTGTAAAGATGGAACAGAGGTGTACCATTAGGGTATAGTTGAAGATGTTACCTAGGGATGTAAGGACCTGTGGGAAGCTGAAGAGTGTTATCAGTGTTCTTTGCTTAGCATGGCAGACCTGTTTATCTAATTATTTTATCTGTGGTATTTCTAGAGGTAACGTGCAAGCTGTACTGCAATGTGGAGACAAACAATAAAGGCAGTTCAGCTGCTGGGATCTGTAGATGCTGATGCCTGAAGTCCCTTATAATCTGGTATGTGGCCAGCAGGAGAGGACAAAGCATAGTAAAGGAGAGGAGAGCCATAGTACACTTGGTTTACAGCTGTCAAACAATAGTGTTTCTCCTTTTGGGGTGAGCTTGGGTTAAAGCTCTTCAGACCTATTTGCCTAGGGCAAGGCTCCAGGATGGAATGCTGTTAGGAATTTGCAGCTTAAAGCTCCTTGGCAGCAGTTGCCATTTTTCAGCTTTTGTGACAGTGGAGAATATTCCTGGGAATGGTAAGGGAAATCTCAGAAGGTATTTGTGAGACACCTGAGAGATGCATGTAGGGATGGGGGAGGAGTCTGGGAGAAGTTAGCAGGGTGTCATGGATCCATGGCAGACCTGGCAAGGCAGGGAAGGCTGTACTCAGTTTCTTTCCCTTCTCTCAACCTGTTCCCATCTTTTTCTCCCCAGGGGTAGATCCTCATGTTCTTGGGAGTTTGCAACTTTTTTCCAAAGTCCATGACTCTCTCCTTCCCACCTTATAGCTGTCTTTCTCTATCAAGTCAATTCTACCTAGAAAAAACCCTCCTTGTGGCTTTGCTGTAGGCTCTAATTATTCTCTGCTGAAAAGAAGACAATGCTGGTGTGTCTTCTATTACAGAGCAAAAAAGGGGCAGAAGGTGAGTGAGGACTATTTAGGCCAGAACAGCAGATTCTGTCTCCCAGGTCATAGGCAAAGTCCCTTACAGTCTTCAGCTGCCTCTAGTGAGCTGATGTCATTCGAGTAGTCACACTGATGTCAGAAGCTCGCAGTTCAACCTTCGTAATCTTGCTACGTAGTTGTCAGAGATGTATCTTTTGTCAGATGAAGCAAAATCAGGCAAGTGTTATCAAGAAAACATCATTGGTAGAAGTAGCAGAACTAACCTAATACAAGAATACTTGCCCAGTGACTTGTTATACCCATCATCAAGCAACGCTTTAGCATAGACCACCAACCGCTAAAGATCAGCCAAACTGAATGGTGCTCTCTACCTCATAAAACTCATCTGCCTCAATCTGAAGGGCAGTCACAGAGACATCTGGGACCAAGCTTGTGTAGCTGGAACCAGCACAATTAATGTTACTCCTCCTGATTATAGACAACTGCTGGTCCTGTCAGCAAGGAAAGGGGAAGTAGAGATAGCCACTCTTCTGTAACTTTGTAGTGTCCTTACATGACTAATTAGCTCTTCATTCAAGTATTACCTTTGGTCTTCTCAGGGTCCTAATATCCATTCAGTTTGTAAAACTGGATGATTCTTCCCCTCAGTTATGCCTAAAACAGTTCAGTTTTCTTGAACAATTGAAACTTATCTGGACTTTTCTCATCCCATAGCTTTATTAATGAAGGATTGGTTTCAGACGTTGGAGAAGCTCTTTGTTCTCTCTCCTGGTTTTCAAGGAAGCTGGTTCCTGTCTTTGCTCAGATAATTCTTCCGTAATACTTTTTCTGTCTGAGTTTCAACTCATGCTTCAAAATGCTTTCTTCCTCACTAGTCTTGAAGTCTGAATTGTCCTTTACAAACATGTAAGGTAGACCATTTTAAATGTTATCCTTCTTTCAGTCACTCTCCAAAACTATCTGTCAGGATAGCCTTATCATGGCTGGGGTTTAGTTGTGGAGATTCTGGGATTTACACTCACTATAGTAGCCACACCTTCATAAATACCATCTCTTTCTCTCTCTGAATCTACCTCTCTTTTTCCTAATAATTAAATTGCAGAATCTTTGTGACCAAGATCATTGTCATATTGCTTTGTATTTAAAGTAATTTCTATTACAATTGGCTTATCATTCATGACTGGAATTCCTAGATGTTGCAGAAATACAGATTTTTTTATTTTATTCATGTATTCATTTAAAAATACCATGTGGTTTTAGGGATTACTTTAGGAGATTGTAGTGGAATATTCCTAAGAGGAAATGTAAAATGTCAGTGATTCAGGATTCTATCCACAAAATTGTTTCTCCACTGCTCAAATTGCCATGGAGTCCTTCTTCTTACCTTGTTTGTAAAACCAATATTCTACACTTCCAGTGTTTATCTGGACCCACGCTACAAGACCATAAACTGAATCAACCTTCACTGCAAGAATGTTGTGATATTAGGACAGAGCAGTTTCAAAACCTCAGCAACTGTGTATTCTTTTAGATACTTAAAGTAATAGATTTTCTAAGCTGTATAATCTCACCAGATTCTTAAAGGACACCATCTGTCTGTACCATCACAAAAGTCCAAGTTTGCCCTCCCCCTCCCAAAAAATGCAAAATGTTTTTGAATCATAACTGTTGAATGTATTTTCACAATTTAAGAAATTTAACAATGTATTTGAAGATGAAAGAGCATTTAACAAAACTGAGAAAGCAGATTATGGGACTTTTCCTCCCTAGACCTAATAGGAATGTGGAATTTGAGCAATGTTTGTCCTTTGTTTCCTCAGCTCAGGAACACCATTCTTCCTGCACTAGGGACAAAAATCATAATACAGATCTCTGGATGTACCATGGGAATAACAAGGCAGGATACAGAAATTAAATATTTACTTCTGACCAAGTCCCACTCCATTTAGTGCTTTCCCAAATTAAAAACATCACTAGCAGTAGATCCGATCAGCTTTCTCATGAACCTTCTTTCTACTGAGCTATGACTTTTTAGCATCCTGCAAGCCCAAAGGATACAGCCCAACTGTGGGCAGCTGAGCTGCATCATGGCCTTATACTGACAACCCTAATAGATGAGAAGAGCTCAGTGTGTAGAGGAATATGAGGCTCCATTAAAATCTTATTGCATGTTACTGCACATTTAAGATGATCCACAACACTCCATCTGGCTGAGGTGTCCTACAGCCCACCTGTATATGGGCTTCTTTTGCCAATGAAAGCCCCTTATATTCTTGTGCACTCCCATTATTGTCCATCAAAGAAGTTCTGTTAGTATACTCAAAAGTCTTCCCTCTCTGCAAGCATCACTCACACTTCTATTCACATAATTTAGAAGTATAAACGTTTGCATATATGATTTAAAAGAAAGCTGTATATATATATATATACACCTATAAGAAAAGGAAATTATATTTACAGATAGTCCTAATGTAGAGCCCCTTTGTAGGCAGGTGGGAAGCGTAGTTTCTTTCCATAACTGAAGTCACAGAAACATTTACGAAGTAGAAAAAACTTTTGCTTGAATGCCTTATTCTGTGTATCCACACAAGCCCTGAAAGCTCTGAAAAGGTGAATTTCAATTCTGATTCTGGATTTCAGGAAGATGCTGAGAAAAAAAAATCCATTCAAAATGTCTCATCTGATCTTGCTTGAACTGGTAGTTGAATGGGCAGAGTTCCCACTTGTCTCAGGTCTTGAATAAAAGCATTTCTTTTGTACCCATGATGGCAGAAGGAGCCATTCTCTATATGTCATGTTGCTGGTGAGAGAGGCTTCCTGCACTCTCAGAGACCATCACTCCATCTCCTTTCTCAACAGTATCATTAAATCTTAGGCTGGCATGAGTTTTTGTGGAAATCCCTCATGCACATAAATGAGTAAAAAGATAATGACAGCAAACTGCCTCAGGCTCAAGTATCAGGATGCAGTTTCACAATTAGCCTAGGCTGGTCTCAATCCATTTTGCTGTATCCTTCCCCTATGCCACACACCTGCCAATAGCAGAAGTGGTCCTACAGTTACATACAGACGGATCGGCCACCCTATTTGGCAGAACCAGCTGATTTGAAGAGGGGATAGTGTTTGTTTTCTGCTTAGGCAGGTCTCTTCCCTGATTACACAGCCCCATGAAAGCCAGTACCAACACACACAGGAAGGGGGCAGGGGCAGGACGTAAGGTTGTCCATATCTTTAGCAGAATGCAGATAACTTGTTATAATCTCTCACTAAAAAAGCTCTTAGAGCAGATTGATAAAATTGAATTGTGGAAATTGCCAGGACTTGACAGTATCTATTCTTGAATTCCAGCATAGCTGAAATATGAAATTGCTGGGTTGCCTTTTGTGGTGTGCCACTTGAATTGGCTTGGGTACCGGAGGAATTGAAGATGGAGGCTTTGGGATATTTTGGTAAGCATAAGCCAGTATGGCTGATTTCTGTACCAAGAAAATAAACTAAAACTGTAACCAAAACTAGAACCAGTGTTGCACTAAGTGGCTAGAATAAAAAGAGTCAATATAGCTTTATCAGAGGGAAGTTGTACTTCAAAAATCTATTAGAATCCTTTATGATGAGTGTATGAAAGCAAACAAGGAGCTAAGAGGGGTCCAGTTTGATTTTGAAAACACTTTTGACCAGGCCCCTCAGTAAAGGCTCATAAAAAAATTAAGTTTCTGATGAAGCAAGAGACAAAATCTGTGGCTTAGTAACTGTTTAAAAGCTGTGCAGCAGTGGATAAAAATACAACTGTTTTCACAACAAAGATTTGTTACAGTTTCACTATTATTGGTCTTTTATAACTAAGTTATGCTCAAAAGGTGAAGAATATGATACAGTGATGAGGTTTACTGATGACACTAAGTTCTTTGGGATACTAAAACCAAAAGCCAGCTGTAAAGTGTTGCAAAAGAACACTACAAATTCCTGAATGAGAAAAAAGCCAGCAAAATTAGGTTAAATTAAAGAAATCCTAACTTTTCCATACAGGCTAATGTTTTCTGAACATCACCACCATTCAAGAAAGAGGCCATGGAATCATTTTGACCAGTTTGATTAAAATAGTCACAGTTAAAAGGTAAACCACAAGGAAGGAAACTGAGATTACACAAGAAAACATTGGTATAGCACTCTATCTTATATTTTTCTAGGTTACAAGGAGGAGCAAGAGGAACGATCAAAGTTGTGAAACCTTTCCATCTGAGGAGATAGTAAATGAAACGTAAACAGACCAAGATGTTTCTATTCGAAGAAAGGGTATATGAGGGGATGCTATGGAAGAAATCCATAAAATGCTGAGTGGTATTAGGGCAGATAGGGAACAATCATGTACAGCTTCTCACAATAAGAGAACTGAATGGAAGTCTGTAAAATTCTTGTTTAGCAGATTCAAAACACAAGGAAGTAATTTTTCCCAGAATGGAGAACTGAATGTAGAATACACAGAATACAGAATAGTGTTATGGTAATAAAAATGGGAATGGGTTAAAAAAGGAATCAGAGTAATCTTAGAGACAAGCCTATTGAAGACTATTATGCAGTGGTCTAGAAAGAAATCTCCAGCTTGGAATTATTGGGAGCTACAGGATATGCCCCGGAAAGAATCAATCTGTATGTCTAATGAGCTTTTCATAAGCACCCACAATTGGCCACTGTGGGAAAAAGGGAACTGAGCTACGAAGACTTTTGGTCTGGCCAAGTACAGACATTTTAAATTCTACTTTCCAAACAGAGTAAATGACTTTAATGAGGGTTCTAATATCAACCACATAATTTGAGGTTAGCACAGGTAAGGGATATTTTAGATGTTACATCTAACTCAATATTGCTTTGATTAACAGCTATGAAATATCCAAAGGGCATTATTCGGCATCATTCAAGTGGCATTGGTCTTATGCCATGAATGCAACAAGCTTATGTATGAGATTGGAGCTCTTTCTCCTGGTAAACACCATGCCATATGTTTTTATCAGGCACTAATTTGGTGGAGAATTAATCTCGAGAAAGTTATCACGTTAGAGTGTCCTAGTTATGTCAAAGTATAGAGCTGGGGGCTTCTTCATTTATACAAATATTGCTAAACATTTAATTTCAGATTCTCAGTCTGGTGCATAATAAAAAATGACTACCCACCAAACTTTAGCATTAAATGGAGACTTTATTTTTGGCAGTTCATTGGAGAGGGATTAATATTACTGGAATGGCTTTGTTTCTTAGCAATGCCTCCTTAAGAACAGCTTCCTCTGAACATATATTTCTATTTTATTGAGAAAAGGAAATACGGTATTAGAAATCAATGTTTTTAAAGGGTAATTTAAAGAAATCTAATCTTGGCAGATGCTGAAATATTTTCAATTTAGAACAAATAGTATTTCTGTCATCCAGTCAGCTTTTTAAAATTAGACCATTACTCCTTGATAAGTTAATTACAAAGCAGAAAGAGACTCAACCAATCTAAAAAAGTGATATTAATGAAGGTATAGAGCACATGTGTAAAAGCTGCTTTTACTGATTTATGGGTGAAATTTTACTTTTTATATGAAAAACCTTGTATCCAATGTCTTAAATCATAGGGCAAAATGCTCAATTTTTCACCCTATCACAACTAATTTTTTACATTGGTGCGCTGATGGACTATTGTTTTTCTGTGCTACCATCCATTATAAAAACTGACAGCACCGTAATTGAAATTATTTAAAATATGGTGCATTTAGATAATTCTTTACTTCGGTATAAATATGACTACACAAGAAATGCTGCTACTGGAAATTGCTAGGATGAGTTACCAAAATGGAATTGTTGTTCAGCAGGCCAGACTCCTCTGGGGGTAGGAAATGAAAAATATCATAAATTCCTTTGAAATGCAAAAAGATAGGAGGAGTGGAAGGAACATTTTTTGTTGTGTTTGAGGCCTGGTCATCTTTAGTCAAATCCCTGTGCTCCAAGGCAGATGCCCAGTATCACAGATTGCCCAAGTTTCACAGTGCACAGACACTTAGGCTCCATGCAGACATGAGAAGCATGTTGCAAGTATGTTGCAACCATGAGTTGAAATGTCTCCAGGTCCACCAGCTGAATCCTGCTCTCACTAAAATCCCTGGTAAGTCTTTCAGCTCAGTGGAGCCACAATTTCACCCCAAGGATTTTGGGTAAAAGCAAGTAAAACTCACCAAAAAAATTGCTCTGGGTGATTAACTTCATAATATCTGTCCATGGATGTCTCTGTGCTGCATGGCTGCATTTTGTGCTTCTTGCAGTAAGAACCTGCCAAGGTGCCCAGTGGGAATCCTTCCTGGTTAGTGCTGGGGTCTGAGCCAAAGCCGTGTCAGGTATCAGTCAAACAATTTAATAATATGAATAATGGCAAGCCAAAAACCAAACTTAATGCCCTGCCTCTGAGTAGTTTACCAGTATGGAAACTGAGCCACAGAGCCAACTGGTTTGACAATCTCTTTGGGAACCTGTCATTCACTGATGTGTGCTGACTGGTAAACCCTTTTCAACTAAAATCCTATTTAGCCTCAAACAATGGGAATAAAATATAACGAGAGATGAAAAGGTTTGAAACCTTACTACAAAAATATCAACATACATCTTTCTTACAACAAATGTTGCTGGCCTAAAGTGGACGGGCATATTTAGTCTTCCTAGATACTGTACAATTTCATAGAATTTCGCAGAACTGGCCAACTGCAGAAAAATGGCAGAGATAACAAATCTGGGTTATAGGAGATGTTGCTTCTATGAAACTGTAGAGTATCTAAAAAGGCTAAATCTGCTTGTTCACTTCAGGACAGAAACATTTTTGGGGTAGGAAAATATATATTATATTATAAATATATTCATAGAATCATAGAATCATATGGGTTGGAAGGGACCTCTGAGATCATCAAGTCCAACTCTTGATCCACTACTACCAGTTACTAGACTATGGCACTAAGTGAACAGTACTGGCCCTAGAATTGAACCTGAAGGAGCACTGCTGGTGACTGGTCACCAGCCAGGTATAGCCCCATTAATTGCAACCCTTAGACTGTTGGACACCAGGTAAAATCATAAGAAATTTGAAGGAAAAAGGCCATATTACTCCTCACATCAATACTATCTCAGAGATAACAACCACCTATAAATTGCGATATTGCTCACCTTCCCAAATGTGGAGGAAAATTTAGGCAGACACTAGGCTTTGGCTTCACACCTCCACCCCCTCCTTTTGATGAACAGCAGTACAGGTACCACTGAAAAGTTTGTAACTGTATACTGTTACATGAGAATAACCC
Source organism: Cephalopterus ornatus (assembly GCA_013396775.1). Lineage (NCBI taxonomy): Eukaryota > Metazoa > Chordata > Aves > Passeriformes > Cotingidae > Cephalopterus > Cephalopterus ornatus. Next base: position 1,450,922 of record VZRE01014207.1, read on the forward strand.
AGGGACACAATTATCTCCATTATCAGAGAGTATACAAGCGCAGTGTCCAGCATCATCTCCAGGTGCTTACCCACATCTCAGTGGACACTGTAATAGGAGAGCTAAGATTGGTCAGTCTGACCATTTCTTTAAAACTTGTACAGCAGGTGAACATCTTTCACCATGTATGCCCGCAATTATGAAGGTAATTAAGTGGCACATGCCAGGTGAGACCAAGGAGCACCTTAAGTTAAATCCCTGAGCCTTACAATGCTATGGTAATTAGCTGTCTGTCTTAGTAGGGGTTTTTTTGTTTATTGCATCTACCCCATGTGCTAGGGATGAAAAAAACATAGTTTGACACAAAATATTTTAAATGGTTTATTACTGAGAGGAAGGCTTATTTTCATTGTTCCCAGACCATATGTTCTTTCTTTCCTCTGCTTTTAATTACAAATATTCACAGCAGTGAGAATGTTTAAAACTTGAGAGGATATTTTATTGTCGATTGCTTGCAAAACAAAGTAAGGATGTTTGCCCCTTCTATTTAGAGGGAAAACCTGTCTGGTGATGTTTGTTTTACCTTCACCTTACAAAGTAACATAGTTTAAAGACCCTTAAGAACAGGCATGTTAGCTCTGCAGTTTTGATCTGGGGTCGTTCCAAGTTAGACCATTTTCCAAACACCACTAATCACCACTGTCGAACAGTTTGTATTTTGATATAAATGAACTCCCTTTCTTTAAGTGTGAACTTCTAATTTCTACAGTGGAAAAAAGGAAGTCAGAAGTTCTATATGAAAAATAAATATAAGCTGCACTGAAAATTGGACTAATTATTTATTAGTTCACATTAACATGCATTAGGGAAGTTACTGGGAGTATGGCAGCAGCATTCTGAGCCCAGGTTCCAGTTCTGTCCCTTGCTTGTGGCTTCTCAGCAGCAGTTTCTTGAGTTGCTTCATGGTGGAGCAATGTGCAAGGTCAAGTGGGAAGTGCCACCAAAGACCTGTGTTAAGGGAGAATGTGGTCTCCCAGGCTAAGTACATTATCAGAGACTGCATTTGACTCCTGTATTTATCATAGTTATTAATGTACCAGCTCAAAAGGTCAAGTGACTTGCATGAGATTCTCAGTTTTCATTTGAGGAAAAATGTCTCTCTGGCCTCTGCTTCTGGAGAAAAGACGAACATGTAAATGTACAAAGGCTTAAGAAGTGGAAGGATACTTAAAAATCATTAAAAGACACAACAAACATGAAGAATCTTTGATCTGATGTTATGATCGGGGGATGAATTCATGATTTTTGAATCAGGGATGGGAAAGATGAGGATGGACAATAGAAAAAGGGGTGGAGCAATCTTCCAAAAACTGATTATTTAAAGAGCTGTTGTCACATGTTTAAAACTTGTGAAGATATTTTATTGTCTGTTGCTTGCAAAATAAAATTATGAAGAATCCAAGCAGTGTTGTAGACTACGACCTTTCTGGTTGTTATCTCACTTTAGTCAGTTGGAATTTTACTAACCAATAACTTGACACCTGTTGTGGCAAAGTAGATCCACAAAAGCCATATCTGCCCATGTAGCACAGAATATCTCTTCCACAAGGGCCTCAAGACCTGCTTCAGGGCTGTTCCATCTCTGAGTATCCTGTCAAGGGCTTCACACAGGTTTGGTGATGGAAGCATGGGGTAGAAATCATGGTATCTTGCACAGTGAAGTGAGGGAGGAATGGCTCTGCTGCTTGCATCATCTGCCATTACCAGCTGACATCTCCATCTGTCAGCTGTTGCTGGAGAAAGGTTTCAGTCCTCATGTTCAACTAGAATGAAGGTGACACAGTGAGTAATCACAACTGCAGTTGTACATTCCACTTCTGGCTTGGAGTTGTTGTACTGGCCTTCAAAAGATGGGATGCAGAGTCTCTATTTTCTACTATGAGTTCTAAAAAATGTTGTGTGATGATGGCCTGTAAGTGGTTCATTTATTTTCTCAAGTTTCACTATTGGACTGATTTATAAAACTAATTTACAGTGTGTAACGCAGCTTTCATTCTTTTAATAGTTCTCTGTAAGAATAAGGCAGAGTGGATTATTGGGTTTTTTTCAATTCCTGTTGTCAAGGGTTAACCCCAGCCAGCAACTCAGCCCCACACAGCCACTTACTCACTTCCCCACGGTGGAACAGGGGAGAGAACGGGAAGAGTAAAAGTGAAAAACTCATGGGTTAAGTAAGATAAAGACAGTTTAACAGGTGAAGCAAAAGGCACACATGTGTGCAAAGCAAAACAAGGAATTCTTTCCCCACTTCCCATGAGTAGGCAAGTGTTCAGCCATCTCCAGGACAGCAGGGCTCCATCATGCTTAACTGTGACTCGGGAAGACAAACACCATCACTCTAAGCATCCCCTCCATTCTCCTTCTTCCCCCAACTTTACATGCTGAGCATGTTGCCCTGTGGTATGGAATATCCTTGTGGTCAGCTGGGGTCAGCTGTCCTGGCTGTGTCCCCTCCAAACTTCTTGTACACCTCCAGACTCTTAGCTGATGGGGTGGGATGAGAAACAGAAACGGCCTTGACTCTGCGTAAGCACTGCTCAGCAGAAACTAAAACATTCCTGTGTTATCAAAAGTGTTTCCAGCATAAATCCAAAACACACGCCTATGCCAGCTACTATGAAGATAATTAACTCTGTCCCAGCCAGAACCAACATACCCATGCATTTTTTTTTGTTAGATTCCACATTAATTTGCAGTTCAAATTTGCAGTGTGTCCTTTTCTTGGAGAAGCATTGCTCTTAACAAAGTGAATTTGTATATCATTCAGAGATCAAGGTCCCCACAGAACTTCCTGTATTTTCTTATTAGCATTTGACATTGCTGCAGAGTAGGAAGAGAGAATTTCTCTATTGAACTTAACGACTCCAAAATTCTCTTTTGATTAGCTAGCCAGTAGTCAAATTTTAATGGGTCAAATTCTGAAGTACCACTGCTTCAGAAGTGAAGTCTACCATTTCTTCATAAATGCTTTTTCTTTCATATCCCCTGATGTAAGTCAAAACCTCAATATCTGAGAAGTTTACAATTGTTTTCTAAAAATGATAAACTTAGAAAATTTTCTTTTAGTGACCATACATCCTTACTTTTCACTGTGAACCCATTCTTTGTTGTTCAACTTCATTTGTTTGGTTCATCTATCACTTGCAAACTAACACCCTGGCATCCAGTCACAGCCAAGTCTTCATAATGTGACATGATGTATAAATACACTAGTGAAATAGTGTTCCATCCAAGACACAATTGTTCAACACAATCCTAAAGATGACCAGAAAGCGGAGGAAGGAGGAGGATTGTTGGTCAATACACTACAGTACCATAAAGCACAACAGGCTGGATTTAGCTTGGCAGTAGGTCATCTTTTGGTACATATTTGTAGTCTTAGGGTTGCAGCTGTACAATAAGAGATCCTTATTTGCTTCTTACTTTTACTAATATTATTTTACTCTTGTATCACAGCTGGAGTGTTAGAAAGCATTTGAGAGCTTACTGAACAAAGCTCCTTGTGTGGGCTTGCTCCAGAAGCAGTAAGTGAAGAGCTGAAAGGCAGAAAAGAACTGCCTGAAAAAGTGGTGTGATAAAAGAAGACAATTAAAGGCAAAACTGGAGCTTTTAAACCTCTTCCACCCAGCAAATGCTGTTTCTTGCACCTCCAGTTTCATCTGCTTCTCACAGTCTGTCTATACTACCAGATATGCCTACCTTTCAAATTTACCCCAGCTTTGGTCTTGCAGCTGCAAGACCCCGTAGGGTGTGATTATCTTATTTCCTGTCTGTCGATTATGCTTAAGCATATGCTAAACTGTAAAGGTCATTTTTCTAGCGTGACTCTGGAGTACACTTAATGATAGTCTTGTTACTGACTGACCTCCTGTACCTGACAGAGATTAAACATCTTGGACAAATTTTCATTGCTTGAATCTGTGCTAAATCCTTCTAATGTGTGAAGGACTTGATTGCTTTTAAACTAGTGGTGTAGTGCAAATAAGGTTCAGTCATTTGATGCCAAGATGCCTGCCTGATTTTTGCAGTAAAGAAACAGGAATTCATAACCACCTTGGGAATAGCAAAAGAAAATGTATCTGTGCAGTTCTTTGTCAATAGCCTAATCTGATTCCTCAGTATGTCCTGCCTGGGCAAGGTTGAGTGATGCTGCAGCAGCCAGCAATGCCACAGCCATGTTACCTCGATTGACGAAAACACAGTTTCTGTGTCCATGGTTTATCATCAGAAATGTAACTTCAGCTTTCAAAATAAGAGGTATACTTTTTAAGTATTCATATTGTGGAAATTAAGGTAAAATAGACCATGTTGTAGTGTTGGTTTTAGCAACTTGTACTTACTCTGCTTCCAGTGTATTTAGACTTATACATACCTGAAAAATCTTATTAGATCTACAGTGGGGCTATTTTCAGAGGTTTTTTTATTGTTCCACTGGCTATTAACATTTCACAGCATGTCGCAATGCTGGCCTTTTTGATTCTATTGAGTCTTGCTGAATGGGAGTTTTTGTATCATTTAAGAGCAATTCTTTGCACTGCCTGTGTTCTGTATCTTCTCCTCAGAAAAAGGGATGATGACAGTTGATGTCTCAAAAGATAAGTAATCTTCCACTACATACTCTCTGTCTACAGTAAGTTCTCTAGATGCTGTACATGAGGTTCACCAGGAAAATTCATCATGGCATGTTACCTACTTTATTTATCCATTCCACTTGATACACCTACTAAAAATAGCTGTTCTTAGATGAGTGAGTCTTTTGCTCTCACATGTGTCAGTCCACAGGATCTAATTCTGTAACTAATTTTACAAGACTGAAGACTCATAACATGAATGGGCTGCATTCACCTACTAACAAAATGTGAAATTGTATCCTCCAGGAATATTTTCATGATTTAAAAAATCCTTAGGATAGATGTCAATTAAAAGGAAAAAGAAAGAAGAAGGATTCCATGCATCCTTTCGTGCTTACTTCCTCTTTTTCACTGTGTTTCCCTTCTATTGCATCTATCCTCAGACAAGCTTCCTGTCAGCAAATTAATCTTGCCATTTTGTATGTCTTTTCTCTTCTTTGCTTTTGCATATTTGTTGTGGTTTAACCTGGCAGGCAGCTAAATACCACAGAACCACCCGCTCACTCTTCCCCACCCCAGTGGGATGGTGGAGAGAATTGAGTAAAAAAAAGTAAAATTCATGGGCTGAGATAAAGGCAGTTTCATAGGACCAAAAAGGAAAAAAGTAAAATTTTTTAAAAAAATAGAATTAGAATATGCAGAACAAGTGGTGCACAATGAAATTCTTATCACCCACTGACTGATGCCCAGCCAGTTCCTGAGCAGCAGCCCCCATCCAGCTTTCCCCTCAGCTTATATACTAGGCATGATGCCATATGGTATGGAATGTCCCTTTGGACAGTTTGGGTCACTGTTTCCAGCTGTGTCTCCTCTCAGCTTCCTGTGCCCTCTAGTCTACTTGCTGGTCAGGTAGTGTGGAAAGCAGAAAAGGCCTTACTTGACTTAGTGTAAACACTGCCCAGCAATAACTAAAACATCCCCATGTTATCAACATTATTCTCATCCTAAATCCAAAACACTGCACTGGAAAAGCTACTAGGAAGAAAATTAACTCTATCCCAGCTGAAACCAGGACAATGTCCTATGTTACACTACTACTATGTGAGATATTTCTGCTTATCTCTGGGTATGTCTTGCATTTTTATTATTAATGACAATGAGATTGGAACCAAGTTCAGCATCAACTAATGGCTGATTAGTGGTGCTAGTGTTTGTGATAAGAATGAGCAGATAACAGCCAATTTTGAAGGAGAGGGTAATGATTATAAAATTTTGCTCACATCCTGGACTTTTGTTGATACTTTAAGTAGAGAAAGTAGATAACTGAATTTAACAGTTTCTCACCACTAGAATGGTTTTCCTTACATCATGACTGAAGACTGCACTGACAGGAGACCACAGAAAAGCTTGCAAAACCTAAGCTGCTGGTTTAACATTGACCATAAATCTCCCGAAGACAGAAAGGATGGGACAGACTGTGGTTTGCTGGGCATAGGAACAAGGACAGAAGGAAAAATAATTCTTTCACCCAATCCTTCCTTTCTGTGCTCAGGGCAGGTTGTAGAACACAAGAAGTGATGAAAAAGAGCAGCTGTAAAAATACAGAGCAGCCCAGCCTTTCTTCAGAGGTGGTACTGAGCAGGCTAGCAGAGTTTCAAAATGAGGTGGGCTTGGCACAATTATGAAGAGTGTACATCTGCAACAGTGACAAGGTCACACAAATATCACTCAAATATCTATGAATATTTGAGGTGCAGGTGCTGCCAGAAATTAAAGTGGGTTTTTTCCCCAATATAATTCCACAAGTAGAAATATATTTTTGTATGTAGGAGAGTATCAATCCTCACAGGAAGGTTTGTGTTCCAAAATAACAAACAATACCTTTTTCCTTAGTTTATTTATCATGGAATAGAAGCATCCATACAGAGAGATCTGCATTCCTAAATACATTGTTAGATTTTTACTGGTTCATTTTTCAGCGTAGGCAAACCCTAAAACTCGTACTTGATAAAAAAAAAACTAACCTTAGAGGAAGAACAGGAATAGTATGGACACTGCTATGTTCTGGGGATGGTACCTTGTATGCAAATTCCACTGGTGACTTGGGATGAATATGTACCATCACACAGAACACTGTCAGCAATTAAGCACTGTGTTTAGCAATTTAGGAAAGAAATGTGATGGAATGGAAAGGAATCCAAAGAAGCAACAGAGATGGTAGACACTTGTGTTTCACAAGCACAGAGCTCTCTTAAAATAACATGGAAGGAAGAAAGAAAAGCCAGAAAATTACATATCAGCAGTACTATTTCTAAAAATAATGGTTTTCAAACTTTTCCATGAAGCATTAACAGCTCTTTAAGGGATAATCTTTATTGCTTTGTAATGTACAAAGCAATAAACAGCTGCTGAGATTGATTAATAGCCAAAGCAAAGTTGAGGCATGTAATCAATCTAAAAAGCCATTTATTGTGAGTATACTACAAAGCAATAGAGATTATTGCTGTTGCACAACAAAGCATAACAGAGAAAACACACAGACTCATACACACAAACACACAGAGCAAAACCAGTTGTTTTCTTTTCAAGGCTCCCAGCGTTGCACTGCCTTTTTCCTGAGCTCTTCTCTTTGACTAAGGCAGGCGACTGACCTGCAAACAATCTACTGGGAAAAGTAACGCTCTAATAACTTCAGTGATATCTGAGGGAGAAATAATATTTGGGGTTTTTTTAGTTCTGTAGCTGGAAATACAAAATTCCACAGGTATTCATCTTGTCCTTGGTAGCGGTACTGCTATTCATATTACCAAGAAAAACAAAGAAATGGCTCACCAATCAAAAAATTATCGAATTCATGCTAATGCAGAGCTCATTTAGAAATTAAGGCTGTTTACTTCTGTGTTTTTTATGAATGGCTACTAAATCACTTTGAAGTTTTTCAAAGGAATACTGAATGGGACCACTGGATCTCTGCTCCAGCTATTTCTGGCAACTACCTCAACCCATTCTTTTTATACAACTTTAACACACCTCTTAATATAGTTTGGTTTTTGACTCCTCCAGTCTTCCTGGAAGGCTGTTTCAGAATCTTACTTCTCCAGTGGTTTTAAATCTTTTAAAAAATTTGCATTCTGCTTTTTCCAGGTCAAATAATGCTCATTTGTTCCTGAATCAACATTGCCCTTTATCATAAATTGCTCTTTATCCTCTTTTAAAGAGATGATATGAGGAGAATCTCTCACCCTTCCCTTTGGCAGAATAAACAAGTTGTGCCACTGTAGCCTTACACCATGATAGGCTTGTCCCTCAGTCAGTCTCACCAACCTTTCTCTGCACTCATCCCACTCTCAGTCTCTCTCTACTGAATGTGGATGAGCTGGATGACAGTGAGCTACAGAGGAGCTCTCAGCACTGCCTCCTTCAGACACTCATGTGCACTGTCTACTGAAATATCTCACCCAATAGACCCTAGGATCAAATTTGCCTTTTTCAAATCCCCTTAACATTTGAAGCCAGTGGTTAATTTGCACTTCCAGGCACAACTTGCACATTTCTGTTTCTGAACTGATGACCTTGCAGCTTATGACAGAAATTTGTATTAGTACAGAAGGGCACAAGCTTGCAATTTGCACTATTAAGTTTCACTCCATTTCTATTACTCTAGTTCTCAAGGTTATTCAGGTCTTCCTGTATCATATTGCCATCCCTTTCCTTATTAATGATGTCTCCCACTTCTGTGTCATCAGCAAATTTCATTAATAAACTTCATCTTCCTATTTTAAGGTAATGAATAAAAATATGACTGGAGATGTATCCTTGAGGAACTCTTTGTAAAATACCACTCAAAGTCAGGTATCACAATAGTAGGAACAGAATTCTCCAATTTCACATTTGCAGGAAATACAATTCAGCTCAGTGGAAATTAAATTTTAGATCCTAGTGGATAGAAACTTTCCAAACTCTTATCTTCAAAAATCAGAACTATTTCATACCTGAAATTACCAAAAATTTAATAACACCTATTTAATAGAATAAGGATTTTCATAAATTCATGTACATACCTCTTTAGAGCTATCAAAATTTGGAGTGTAAGAATTGTACTCATGATGTAGCAGTCACTTAGATTGTTTCTAAGCATTTGACTCCTGTAGTTAAAACAATTGTTTTAAAGTTATTTTTGCCCTAGCAGTCAATTTTACCCTTTAGCCAGTCTTATATTTAATTTCTTTTCACTTTCCTACTATTCCTGCAAATTGCATCTTCCCTAGAGAAGATGATCTCAATTCCTGAGATTACATTCTCTTCCTTTTTCCAATTTGTGCAGCCATACCATTCTTCTTTCAGGAAATACTGGGCCTTTTTTCACAACCTTCTTAGCCCTTACCTACGTTTTATCTTTTTTCCCAGTTGGAGAGTTCAGTGTCAGCAAAATCAATGAAAATCTTTCGCAGAATCAGAGGATGGGTCAGGTTGGAAGGGACCACAGTGGGTCATCTGGTCATACCTCCCTGTTCAAGCAGGGTCATCCTTGAGCACACAGCACAGGATTGTGTCCAGAGGGTTCTAGAATATCTCCAGTGATGGAGACTCCACAACCTCTCCGGGCAATTTGTTCCAGTGCAGTCACCCACACAGTAAAGAAGTTCTTCTCCATGTTTAGGTGGAACTTCCTGTGCATCAGTTTCTGTCCATTGCCTCTTGTTCTATTGCTTGGCACCACCAACAAGAGCCTGGCTCCATTCTCTTGACACCCTCCCTTCAGATATATATGTAGATAAGGTCACTTTTCAGTCATCTCTTCTTGAGGCTGAACAGGCCCAGCTCCCTTGACCTGTCCTCATAAGAGAGGTGTTCCAGTCTCTTAATCATCTTTGTAGCCCTCCACTGAACCTGCTCCAGGAGCTCCATGCCTCTCTCGTACTGCAGAATCCAGAAATACACACAGGTTTCCAAATGTGGCCTTACTAAGTGCTGAGTAGAGGGGCAGGATCACCTCCCTTGACTGGCTGGTAATGCTCTTTCTAACGCATTCCAGGATTCCATTGGCCTTTCTGGCCACAAGGGCACACGGCTGGCTCATGGACAATTTGTTGTCCTTCTCTGCAGCACTGCTTTCCAGCAGGTCGGCCCCCAGCCTGTACTGATATTCTGGGTCAATAATACATGGTTCAATAATTATCAGTCTTTTTTTTTTCCCCCCCTGCAAAAGTGACACTGTATTTGCAAAGTGATTGTCACTAAAGTACATAATCTTTTGTCAAAAAATTTAAAGAAAATTGCCACTTACAGCAGCCAAAACAAAGCTCATACCTGTCTCAGCTGTCTCTAACACTACATTTGTGCTGCTGATCAGTCCGAGATTTTTGAAAGAGACCTTGTTTTTTTTCCACCAGAGCGTAGATGCCATTTTGTTATTATTTAGCAGAAAACCTCCTACTGGAAGCTGGGTTTACTGCATTGGCACAGTACTGCAGAGAGGGGGCTGCAGGGGGGGTAAGCGAAGATGGACAGTTGTGCTGCAGCCTAGAGAGAAGTGCTGTGTAACGCCAATGTAACTGTACCAAAGAAGAAATTTTCTCCAGATTAACCATTGAACCAAAACTTCATGCTAGCAGAACTTCAGCCATAAGACTGCCTTGCTCAAACAAGGCCGGCAACAGGAGCCTACAGAAGAGGAGATACCGGCTACGATGCACGTTGGCCTGGGTGTTGGAGGAGAAGGGCAGCTGGGCTCTCCCCTCGCCTCTTGCACCGCTGCCACTGTGCGAGCAGCCACCAGGAACGCCGCCCATGAGGCATCCTCAGGCTGTGTAACTGCTGTTGCTGTTGTTGCTGGCCTTATTTGAACTAGAAAGTTTTACTGGCAGAAGTTCTGCTGGCATGTGCTACTGACATATCTGTTTTGGCAGGATGTGTTCACATTTGGCTGTTTTTTAAAGATGCAGTATGTCCTCAGATAATCAGGTTTTTATCAGCAAAAGAAGTCTGGCATTACTGGAAGCTGACCCAGAATACCTTGAGTTGCATTTGGTAGACTGCCTTCTGGTAATTCTTTGCAGCATGTTGTGGAACTACCATTCTATATTGTAAGGTACAATGTCCCATCACAAAATCTGTGTAAATATTGTGTTAGATTTAAAAAAAAAATTCTTCTATTTTGTGCAATAACCTAATTTTACATGTGTTGTTTCTCCATATTGCAGATTTCTCACTGCCAGAAATCCAGACTGTATCAAACAGCAGAGCTCTCTTGTTCATTTAGGGCAGATGAAAGGATTCTTTCATATCCAAAGAGGAGCCTAAAATATTGGGCACTGCGGATAAGTGGGACATAGAAACAATGAATGGTGGCTAACTAATTGCAGTAAATATTTGCTAAAGTACAACAACAAATTGTAGTTTCGAGACATACTGTAAACACTGAATACAGGAAAATTTCAGGGTTGGATGTCAAGTTTGTGTTATCCTCACAGCACATTCACCCTGAGTTGAGCTGCTTAAAGAAGAGACAGTGGGGAAATAGGTGGTGCCAGCTTTCTGGAAAGCTGCGCCAATCTGGGCCATTTTGGCATTATTTGAGGTGCTCAGACTCCAGTAAGCTACATAAAATCAAGTATTTCCTGCTGCACGATCTTTTTATGCTGGATAATGTACTGGAAATAAGAGATACAATGAGCTTTGCTGATTGTGGAGGAACAGTAAATAAGGTTTATGTCCAAATTCAGTCTCATCTTATTTTGAATACACAAATGAAAGCAGTGCTTCTCTGTGGTGATCTCTCTAGACAGTATTTTATATCAATATTATTTGTGAGAAAGCCCATGCTTTCCTTCCCATCTATACTGTTATCATTAATAGAGTTACAAAGCCAGCTCTGGCAACAGAGACAAGGCAGTTCTGGTTGGAAAGGTGTTTGTCAAAACAAAAATGCTGTAACTGGAAAAAAATAACAGACATATCTACCAACCCACAAAACTTAAATTTAGTGATTCCTGCAAAAAACATGCAGGGTCTTATAGGGTCCCTTCATTCGAATGGAGTTGTATCCTGTTTCCTGAATTCAACACAGAGTCAGTGGCAGTGCTTGGGTTTTATTCCATGACATTACCAGATATTAGAGACAAGTGCGTTCCTTAGATAGCTATCATACATGTAAAATATATATATAAATGGAAGACACACAGAGCTTAGAGACCATACGTATGCATGGAACCTGCTGGACTTCTGTATAACCACATGCGTAAGGCGAGTTCCGAACAATGAGTTTGACATGTTATGGACATGAAGCACCTGTGGTCTGCAGGCACCCTGCACACATGAAGACACACTGAGAGACTTGGGGTTGTTCAGCCTGGAGAAGAGAAGGCTCCAGGGAGACCTTAGAGCACCTTCCAGTACCTAAAGGGGCCGACAAGAATGCTGTAGAGGGACTTCTTACAAGTAAGTACCTGTAGTGATAGAAAAAGGGGAAAAGGCTTCAAACTGGAAGAGGACAGGTTTAGATTAGATATTAGGAAGAAATTCTTTACTGTGAGGGTGGTGAGATGCTGGAACTGGTTGCCCAGAGAAGTGGATGTCCCATCACTGGAAGTTTTCAAGGCCAGGTTGGATGGAGCTTTGAGCAAGCTGGTCTAGTGGAAGGTGTATCTGCCCATGGCAAGAGGATTGAACTAGATGATCTTTAAGGTCCCTCCCAACCCAAACTATGACTTTTTGAACTTTTGCCAAATACTAACATTTCAGTACTCTTAATATTCCCTCCCTTCAGCAGCTGATAGATACAATTTGATAGGAGAATCTGTTAGGAGGAAAGGCAAGGAATGCTGATGTAGATACCTCGAGAAAGTAAAAAAGATCACCATGTTAATGCACCAGCTCTGTTCAGTGAATCTCCTTCCTCTACTAACTACGTGTGTTCAGCAAGCTCCCTAAAGGGTTCTATATCTCAACTGTTTTGACTTTATCCACATCTCTGTCCCCAACAATCTCTTCAAATTTAGCCAGTTCTTGGTATTCTTCACCACAGGCTTCTGTGAATGATAAGTGCCATGTATGACTTCAGTATGCTCCATAATGAATGCAGAGCCATCTTAAGTTCTGCACAACAAAATGCTCATAAAACGAACACTTGGGACCAGTAAACTGAAGGTTGTGTCTTGTGATAAAAAAAAAAAAAGTCCTTTCTTCTTCACCTGGCACTCGTTCTTATCTTGGCTTTTAGGCTTTACATTGGATTGCAGCCTCCATAATCTTCACATTTTTCTTCCAAATCTATTTGTTCTTGAAAAAAGGCTGTTTCCCTAACATCCGTTCCAGCTCTGGCTGTAGAAATTTGAGTCTTAAACTGAGAAGCAGCACTAAAGTTATGTGGAGTCCTGCCTGTCTAGTTGCATCAAAAAGCAGACTAGAAGAAAAGCAGGCATTTTGCTAATAAGCCAGGGATTTCCAGTCACTAGCAGAGGCAGCAGAAATATCGGGAAATCAATGAAAGCACTCACTGATGTAGGGACAATTGCAAAGTGGGTGTGCAGCTGGTAGATTGCTCATGATGCTTAGTTAGTTGGTACAAGAGGTCCTTGCATGCCATGTGTCTGCACAAACATATCAATGGAGCGGTATTTAACTTGGGAAGCTAGCGTAACTTCACTGGGAAATCTCAGCTTTTTACTGAAGGGACTGAACAGTGAGCATGGAAGGAATCAAGTGCTGGTCCAAGAGAGAGAAAAGTGCAGTTTGCAGGATGCAGTGACCAGACCACAGTAAGCAATGCAAGCCAGAGATTGATCACAGCAATTTCCAAAATCTAAAATTTCAGTCAAATCTGAATATGATTTTAAGGAATTAAAAAGAATTGATATCTATTACAGAATAAATAAGGTTTGAAGTAACCTCTGGAGACCATCTAGGCCAAGCCCTTTGCTCAAAGCAGCCAACTACAGCAGGTCACTCATGGACTTTTTTCAATCAGATATTTAATACCTCCAAATATGGAAACTCTAAGAGGAACCTGTTCTAGTGTTTGATCACCCTCATCATAGAAATTCATTTTTATGTTTAAATGGAGTTTCTTGTATTTCAGTTTGTGCCTTCTTCCTCTTTGTCTTTTCACTGGACACCACTAAGAAGTCTGTCTCCATTTTCTTTGCACCCTTCCTTCAGATATTTATACACACAGACGAGATCCCACCCAGAGCCTTCTCTTCTCCAGGCTGAACAGTCCCAGATCTCTCAGCCTTTCCTCATATGAAAGATGCTTCAGTCCCTTAGTCATTTTATTGGTCCTTCACTAGACTTACTCCAGTATGTCCATGCTGTACTGGGGAGCCCATGACTGGACCCAGCACTGCACAGAAGAAAAAGACCACTTTCTACATTCTGGCAGTGCTTTTCCTGATGCAGCCCAAGAGGCTGTTGGCCACCTCTTCAGCAAGGGCACATTCCTGGCTCATGTTTAACCTAGGGTCAGCAGGGATCCCCAGGTCTTCTTCTGCCAAGCTCCTTTCCAGCCAGTTGGCCCCCAGCATGTACTAGTTCAGGGGGTTATTCCTCCCTGGGTGCAGGACTTCACATTTCCCTTTGTTGAACTTCTTGAGATCCCTTTCAGCCCAGGTCTCCAGCCTGTCTAGGTCCCTCTGAATGGCAGCACAATCATCTGGCATACCAGTTACTTCACCCAGTTTTACACCATCAACAAACTTGTTGAGGGTGCACCCCAATGACTGGCCTTCTGCTGCATTTTGTGCTGCTGATTTCAACCTTTTGAGCTCTGCAGTTCTGCCAAATTTCAGTGCAGCTCCATATCTACTTTAATGGCCAACACTTATCAGTTTGTCTGCCAGGGTGTAATGGGGGACAGTCAAAAGCCTTACTTAAGATAAACAGTGTACACCACTCTCCCCTTATCTACCAACTAGTCATCTCATCATATACTCAGCAGTCTTTCCAGTGACAGATTTCCCTGCTGCATATAATGGATATCTTCATAAACTTGTTGTATAAAACTTATTAGGCTACCTAGTATAGGGGGTGTTTCTAACTGCTGTAAACTGAACTGCTTCACCTGCCTTTGTAATGAGCTACAAGTGGTATGAAACACAGAGCTTATTTAACAGCATATACCAGATGGTCTATGCAAAGTTGAATATGACAGGAAGATTTTTGTCCAGACTGGGGGTGGGACTGTGGTTTTGTTTTTAAAAAGAGGAAGGGAATACAGGGGCATGGGGACTGCGCTGCCACTTGTGTTGCTCAAATTGCACTGGAGGCTGCTTTACAGGTCATCAACTAGAAGCAGCAAGTGTAATCAATGACCACTCAGCAGGCCAAGTGCTTAACACTGTTAAGTAGTTCTGAATTGCATTGAAATAGAGGCCTTGCTTGCTTGGATGTTCAGGTAAATTTCATCTCTAGACAGATTTAAGTTAGCAGAACTGAAAACTGAGACTGGATACCAGCACAAAATCCCTTTCGTGTTTCTCAAATTTAAAAAAAAAAGAGAAATAATTTGAATTAATATGACATAATTGGATACTTTATATTTTTTTAATTAGTTAGGCACAAATGCTCAGAGCACATTCCTTTCACCTCAGCAATCTCTTAAGCAAATACTAGCTTGCCTAGACCAAGTCAGTTTATATGTTTTGATGATATTTCCATCCTAAAGCACTGTTATTGCAAACAAGATTTAATTATGTACCTGCAATTAAAATAGGTGCTGAGAGAGTTCATTCAATAAAAAGCACATAAGAGAAAGGATTTAAGTAAGAAAGTCGTAACAGTTGAGACAGAGGAGATCACAAAAGAAATATTTGCTATAATTGCCAAAGCTCAGAAATGGAATAAAATTTAACTCTTCAATTTGATGACCTAGAAAATAGAGAGAGGAAAAATAATGTGCATATGAAAAGGATTGAAGAAGAAGCCAAGAAAGAAGGCTTAGTGGGTTTAACTGGGTGGATTTAAAAATTGGCTAAAGAATGATGAGATGATAACAGTAAAAAGAAATTCAAACTGGCTTTACCAGGAAACAGATCTACACACTTTTATGCGAAACTTCCCTTGCATTATTTCAATAAAAGAAGGGTTCAGAAAAAAGTAACAGAAAAAGAGGTAACGGATCCAAAAATAGCATGTAGCCACATGCACAGATTATTTTCACTTTTAAGGAAGAATATACAAAGAATAGCAAGTACAGTAATAACAAGGTTTTCATTACTTCTGAGGTATTGAACTTGGCTGCAGAAGAAAGAGGACTAGATGCTTAATAATTGGAGATAAAGTAGAAGCTAGGAGAGATAATGGCATGTGTTATGTAAACCAGGTAGGGTTACGCATGGAGATCTTTTTACTGCTATCAGAATGCCTGTCAGAATCAAAAAAGGAACTGGAAGAGAGTATTTTTGTAGAAGAGAGGGCCACAACAACATTTATAATGATAATCAGAAAGACAAATTAAATTTAAAATATCGACAGGGTTCTTGTCTAACATACGTAAGAAAGTAAAAGTTATGTTAGCAAGCAATTAGTTAAGGGAACTTCAAGCCAGCAATATATATATATATTTTTACATATAAGTATACGTACAAGGTGCATTTATTTGGAGAGTGCTTTCAGATATATCTGAAGCACATAATAAAGGAACAAAGGAAGAAGCTTGGTCAGATAGGCCTGTATTTGTTGTGTTATTCTGTTACTCAGGAAGAGGTAATAACTACCCTCCTACAGCAATTTTTAGATAAATTTCAAAATGCATTCAGAGATAGCAAACAAAGACTGTCCCTGTCAGTCACAAACAACCCACCTGCCCCAAAAGGCCTGTCTTTGTTGTTGTTACATGTCTGGAGATTTTCTGATACGAGTTGTGATCACATTACCCATCACAATAACAGGAGGCATGCAAGGAAGCTGTTGAGTGAGTGTCTGGTGCACCCGGACAACAGGATCCCGAAACCTGGAGGTGGATGCAATTTCTGGTGGGACCTTGCCAGGAGGCAGCCTGGGGGAGTCACTGCAAGTGACTCCCTTGTGCCACTCCAACAAAGCTATCTGGCGTGTGGGACCCATTCATGCAAAGCTCTGCTACAGGCAATGTGAAAACGTCCATCTTTTGGCCCTCCAGAGAACAGAAGGCAAGCGGGAGATGTGATAGCACTTCTGCCCTATCAGGGAGTCACTGAGGTGAGCAATCCAATCCTCAGTGCCTGACTAGAATGACCCAAGGATGGGATGGGGGTTTGTGGCTGCTGCTACACTGTGACTGTGACCCCTGGATTTTACTGCGGAAAACTTTCAATGTCTCCATTTCCAATGCGTAAATCAGCTCAGAGAGAAGGTTATCACAATGATGCTGACACCTCAAGAGTCAGAAATAGTTAACAATTTGCCCAGAGAGCTACAGAGAAGGAGAAAGGGATTGCGAAACAGTCTTGCCTTGTCAGTCCTCATAACTTCAAAGGAGGGACCCTGAAATAAGGACCACCTGGGCTTTTATTGAATAGTCTGGTGTCTTTCTGTGTTGGCTCCACCTATGTCTGTCTATTGTCTCCTGCTGTGTCTCTTGTCACCTGGCTGGCCACAAATCCCTTATAATGCAAGGGATTGGTGCCAATTCACAGCCCCTTGAGTCCAGCAATGGGAGACTGAGACCACCATGGACCACCAACTCAAGAAACCCACTGACTCAGACGAAGAGAAAGATTGAGCATGTGGACTAATTAGCATGAGAAGCAAGAGAATAATTTAACTAATACAAGGTAGAATATGAATTAATAAGAGAACTAGCCAACGAACTGCAACGTCTTTGTTTGCTAAAATGTGTATATAGTGTAATTGGAATGGTCTGCCCAGGGAGGTGGTGGAGTCAGTAGCGCCTGGAGGTGTTTCACACCTGGAGGTGTGGCACTTAATGGTGGTGTTCAGTCATAGGTTGGACTCGATGATCCCAGAGGTAGTTTCCAACCTAACTGATTCTGTCAATTCTCGAGAATCGGAGTGCTTGATTTGTGGAAAACTTCCACCTTGCACTCTGCGCAGAATTAACAACGTCGTGACCGTGTTTAGAGAGTCCTAAACCGGCAACAGCTCACACCGAGTAACTTCTGCCAACTGAACCCTGGGCTTTTTCCAGCCGCCGCCGTATCCTAAACGCGGGGCAGGACTGGCCGGGGGGAAGCGCCTTCCACCAGAAAACCACCGTCCTACGGGCCAACGCTGCGGCACGCACCCTCCCGGTCCCCGCCGCTGGGACGCGGGGACATCCCTGCGACGCGGGGACTCCGCCCCGCTCAGGCAGAGGCCGCGCCGCGCAGGCGCCTGCAGGTGCTGGCGCGTGCGCCTCGGGGTGCCCGGTCCCCCCGCGGGGGCGGTGCGGGCAGTGGGGGGGCACCGGCGGCACTGGCGCCGCGGCGTCGCACGGCATTGGTGAGTGAGAGGCCGGCCCGCCCGGCACCGGCCCCGGCCCCAGCCCCCGCCCTGGCCTGCTCCGGGTCAGCCCCGCTGCGGCCTCGGCCCCGTCCCGGCGGCGCCATGGCGTGTACTGTTGCTATGGGAACAGCGGGGCGGGAGGGTGAGCGGGACCGGGGCCCCGCGGGGGCGGTGGCGGTGGCGGGTCCCGACCGAGCCGGCCGTAGGGCTGTGCCCGGGGCTGCCGCTTCGCCGGGCTGTGCCGGACGGCCGGGCTGTGCGGTGGGTTAGCCCTCGGATTAGCTCGGTTGGTTAGACGTGGTGCTAGTAGCACCACCGAAATTGTGGGTTCGATCCCCATATGGTCCATTCGATCCCGTATGAGACGTTCACTTCAGAGTTGGACTCGATGATCCTTGTGGGTCCCTTCCAACTTAGAATATTATGTGAAAGTTGGGCGGGAGGCTTTGGAAAAGCGGACGGAGAGGGAGAAGCCCGTGTGCCGTCTCCCGGCAGCTGGCAGTGCCCCGTTCCCAGGAGAGGCTTGTTTGCCGGGTTTGGGCTGGGTCAGCTTTTACTACACGGGTGCTGCTTATTTGGGGAGTTCCTCTTGGACGTGTTGTCTCACGGCAGTACTGGAAACCTCGCTCTGTTGAGGGTTGCAGACTTCATTCTGCTTATCTTTTGTTCTTGTTTCTTTTCAATAGTGATTTCTCTGCTCCAAAATTTCACTAAGCTGAAAGTGTATCAGTTGTGATTGGTAAGTTGCTGGTGTTTAAATTGCTGATGTTTAAAATCATGTCTATTAATAGCTTTTATTTGCATATTCTTACTAAACCTAAATGTGTGTGTGCTAACTGTTGTGGAGATTTACTAGGGCAGACAGAACATGGGTTCAGATGTCAGCAGAGTCTTCACGACTTGAGTACAGGGTTTCTGCTCGGTGTACTTCATGTTTGCAAGGATACCCACTCTGCCCCCTAGCAATGAAATGACCTTGGTTTTGAGTTGGGAGAGAGGATGGCAGAGCCAGTGTGGCATCTGATGTAGTCAGCTTTGCTTCTCTCTTCTTGATTGACTTAAGTGCTGTGAGGGTACAGCTGTCTTGGTTCTGGACATCACTAGGACTACTCTGGGATTCTCTGATCCTACAGCATTATCTACTGCTTTCAGATCTTCCTGTGCAGCCAAGACCAGACCTCTGGAGTAAACAACTGGGATAAAAAGACAAGAGCCCAAGTGTGGCTTTCCAGACACTGCTGTGATAATCTCTTTTCCAGTGGAGAGTCAGAGGAAAGATCTGCACCTGTGCAAGTTAAAGGCTACTTGGGAAATGGTGACAGCAGTGGGGGAAAAGATCTGTTTGCACCGGTTGTGCTGTCCCCGTTGACACTGCAGCACTCCCTCTGTCTATCTCTTGCCGGGATTGGGGAGCAAAATGGGTATGCTGCTGGATTTTCAGAGAAAAGCATTAATAATTGGAATTATTTCTTTGCAGCTAAGATACTTTATTTTTAAAAGTGCATAGAGTTCACAGAAAAAATAGAAATCCTTACAAATAAACACAGAATCAGGCAGAACTAGTCTTGCATGAAGCAAGGGTAAAAGCAGATTGCATGCTGGGCAGCCAGTGCAGTCATTTCTCTTCCACTCTTGTGCTTCCTCTTTATGCTATACATCCACCTTCTGCTTGCTGCATGCTGTTGCAATTTATTTTAAATGTGTCTTTGGTGCTGCAGTTGAATGATTCAGATACGTTATGATCATCAAAGCCAAGAAAGTTTCTGGTGTCTTTATCACCAGGAGGCTTATCATCAGAAAGCTTAATGGTACCGTGTCACTACCCCAAATCTGGATGTGTTCAGCGCCGCCTTAGCAGGTTGACGTGCTCCTTGGACCAGTGCCGAATGCCGAGTTCTGCTAACTGGTGCCCCGCTGGGACACCTCCTGCCTTGCTCCCTTTGCCTCCCTCTGCCAGCCTCCCTGCTCCAGCTGCAGGGAAAGGCTGTGGTCTCCCTCTCCTGTGAAGCAGCAGTGCAGCAGTGAGCTCAGTCAAGCATTCAAATGAAGTCAAGTTCCTTTTGTGATGGTAATTGTCCAAGTGTTGTTTTATAATGGATTGGAAGGGTGGCTAACAGTGCTCAAATAGTAAGACTTAGCTAATTCAGCTTTTAGTAGGAAAGTTCCTTTGCCAGTTTAAAAGAAACAGGTAAGATGTGAAAGCATCAGGAGAATGTTATTATAATGAAAGTTTGATCTCAGCCATGGCAAATAGATGCACCGGTGTGACAGAAAATTTGCAGTTTCCAGTAGAAGTAACAAAACCTTGTGGATCCATTCCAGTGGCACCTGGTTCTATGATCCTATTATTCTATTGGAAATAGTCGTGTTCCACAGAAACACATCATATTTCTCAGGTTGCTTTTTAGTTTAACTGTGAAGAACATACTCATAAATCCCATAAAATACACATTTCAGTGTCAGAGGACAGAACCCATTTTAAGAACTAAAGAAAACTGTGTCCTTCAGAGATCAAATGTAATAGATTAGATTACATGAGAAGATTTATTTAAAAATTTAGCAAGGTGAGTTGAAATATATAGATCAGAAAATAAGAAATGTGAATGAATTCACATTTCTGATTTGTGTTCTTATTGATTATGTTTCAGTATGTATTCACAGCAGTTGTTTTCATGTATGCTGGATAATAACAGTATCAGACATATGGCTTACACACAAGACCTTCCACCTAAGGTCGTAATCTTGACTCCCAGTAGCTGGGAGAATAGGGAATGATAATTTACCTTCCCTTTCTAGTGAGAGCTGACTGGATAACTGCTTCAAACAGGCTACTGTGGTGGAATTCCTTACTTTTTTTTGAATCACATTGTAATAGAGGGGAGAGTAGGGAGCATAGAGAACCAAATTCAGTCACAGTGAAGATAAATAATATATTAATGGTAATCAGAAATCTTAAAAAAACTGACAGTCTCAAGTTTCTGATCTGTTTCTGTTTTTTTTCAATTGCACATCATTTAGTGAAAGCGGTTGGTGCACTTCTCCTTAACATCCAATTTTATGTTGGGTAGTTCTGCTTAAAGTGTGTATCAGTGAAAGACACTGTGCCAGAATATAGAGGCTGTCGAAGAAGAAGCAGTTGGAAAAGTAAAAATGCAAACCAGGAAGAACTGAACGGAGAAATTAAAGAAATAAGATTTTTTTTTTACTCCGTAGTTTGGAAATAACCAATATGAATGATGGTGTTTGATCTACTGTCAGTTCATTGTCATAAACTATGTGAGAGAATAGAAGTTACCAGATGGTCTGAGTCACAGTGCAGAAACATGTTTTTCTTTTTAGGTAAGTTTGAAAAGCAGAAGAGGAATTTTGAATGGTTTAAGACTCAGGATAAGTTTGCTGTAAAATGATAAGGATGATATCTACAGAGAACTGCACCATGATAAGTGATTGGGTTTGCGGGCTTGAGAGATGTTGGAGCGAGTCTTTCGCTGGCCACTGCATTTGCCAGAAGACGCAGCAGGACAGAACAATGATTAGAAGTTTGCGCTGAGAGCTTATGTTACATTAGTGTTATCTTTCTTTGCATGTGCTTGGGGATGGGTTGAGGAATAATTTCTTTCAGAGGAAGAAAATGGATTGCTTGTTCTTCTTTGTCTCTGCTTATCAATTGCTGATTAACTGTGCTTCAGATACTGATAATAATGCCTCTTTGACGTATTAGGAAGCTCCCGTTGGTCAGGTTGATAATATATATTGGGTTTTTCCTAAGCTGGAAAAAACCTGTCTCTTTAGAGCATATTCGTGTTTTGGCTGTAATGTCTCCTAAGTAATCAAGTGTCAAGAAACAGATTTTCTATGGTATTGGGAAGGATCACATTTGGCCCATGAAGCACAGTGGTGTATTTTAGCTCCCTGTAAAAAACTAAGGGTCCTCCATGTCAGATGCTTTCTGCTCTTCAGTATTTTCCTACAGAACTGGGGAACAGAGGGGGAAATGCAATATCAAGGAGCCTTATGCTGCACTAGTTCAGCACTGCCTAGGATTTAGTTATTACCTCCTTTTTAACCACATTGTGGTAGCATAACCAGTGATGAATTAACAATTTGTGGCTTAAAACTAGCATAATACTTTGTGCCTTTCACATATGTTATCCATTGTTCTTCCTGTGCAGTACTTCGCAGAGGAATGCAAGCTTCAAAGACTGAAAATACAAAAAAGGCAGAACCATTCTACTGGCTTTCAGTGGCAAAGCAGAAGACCAGTTCTGAGATTATAAATGAAGCCAGAAATGTTCTACGAGCAATAGAAACTCGAAGACCATTTACACCTACAGATGGTCAAAGGAAACTTTTTGGATCTGGATCCTCGCGAGGTCCTCAAAATAGACCCCCTTCAGTTTTTAGGTACTGTGGCTTTAAGATTTTTTCAAATATCCATTAGCAGCAAGAGATTTTATTCTGTAATTATGTTTCCGGTGATTATTTTCCCTGTGTTAATCTGTATTCCTAATCACATCCTTTGCCTTCTTCTAATGATCCTTACTGTTGGTGTTAATCTGTATGTCCAGGAAGTTCCTGTGGATTACAGCTACCAGAGGCAGTCATTACACTAGTTTGCTATGTGGAGAATAGTATGAGAAAATGGTCTGTTATTTACCTTTTTCTAAAATTTTAAATTGAATGCTTTTAATTGAGATAGTCTTCATCTTTTTTTCCAAGAACATATGAAAGCTTGCTTGTTTCACACATAACCTGTATGCTGGATCTCTTTTCAGAGCATTCTCAGATCTTTTAAATGTAAAATTGTAGGTCTTGGAAGTTTGAAATGCTCGTTTTCAACCAAAATTTATGCTACTTCAGAATTGTTTCTGTGTGGAGTTTTGTTATGTACCAAAATTCATAGATCTCAATAGATCTGTCTATTATGACGAAAGAGAAAAAAATTATATAGTGATCTGTTTTCAACCATTTTCCCAATTATCTTTTAGCTCTCCTTACGTACCAGTTCTCTAGTGACTGCAGGGAGGAGATATGAGCTGTATTTGTAATATCAGGTGCCAGGCATGCCAGAAAGAATGCTGAAACGTGTTTGACCATATAGGCAGTCAGTGTCCATGCTATTTTCATGGCAGCGTGACTTCAGGAACTCAATTTATACAATACTCCTTAGTGCCTGGTGTTGTGCCCTTACAGAAGGCAAGAGCCTGGTAATCAGGTAATGAGGTCCCTCTGGCTGACATCCATGCTTGTTCTCTCTGTGCTGCTGCTTTGTGTGGAAAGGAGCATGTTCACGCTTGCACAAGCATGGATTTTCTGCCCTGCAATGTTCAGCAGCTTGTGTGAAGTAGCTTGGGCAGTTGGGTTTGTGCATGAATTTAGGCTTACATTAGAGAATGAACTGTATCATGGCAGGTGTGCAGGTGATCTTGTAATTCTTCTTCCTTATTGTGCTGGATTCCCAGGTATCAAAGCTGAATAGCATTCATGGAAGAAGAGGGATAGTGTAAAGTAGTCTGTCACTCTACCTTTCTTCTTTCTTTTCCCCATAATCATTGGCAAAGGGATGAAACATACAGTTAAAAGAACTAACTGATCACAAAACACTGGGTCTGCTTTATTCATATTATGTTTCATTTCTTTGTTAGTCTTCATGCATCCAGTTTTGATTTGGCTGAATCAAGACCAGTGTCTGGTGTTCGTCTTAGTCCACTGGATCATGTGAGTACTCTGGAAATAAGTCACGCAGTACTGACATAAATATGTGTCTCGGTAGTGTTAGGAAAAGATATGATTGAAAGATGTTGGGGGAAAATGGAGGCCTGTTATTTTGTATTTTTAGTCTGTTGTAATTTTAGTTTTCTCATTTTTTTACCCCAAAAGAAACCCTAAAATAATATAACTGTTTAGATACTGCAGTATTGCATTATAATTCTAAGTGACATTAACAAGAATCAGAAGACAGATACTTGAGTCAGCTTTCTTGTGTAAGTTTACTAAGATAGAAAATGTTCATGAGCATCAGCGTGAGCTAACAACATGCCCTTGCCATTAAGAAGGTGGCTGATGGTATCTGGGACTGCATTAGGAGGAGTGTTGCCAGCAGGTTGAGGGAAATGATCCTTCTCCTCTACTCAACACTGGTTAAGGCCAAACCTGGGGTGCTGTATCCAGCTCTGAGCTCCCTCGTACAAGGAAGACTTGGAGCTAGTGGAGAGAGTTTGATGGAGGGCTGCAAGGGTGATGAAGGGGCAGAGATGGGAACATTCAGCCTGGAGAAGATCAGGGAGGATCTTATCCATGTATAGAAATACCTTAAGGGCGGGTGGAGAGAGGATGAGGTCAGACTCTTTTCCATGACACAACTAGAGGCAGTGGACACAAACTGCGACTTCAGGAAACACTTTTCTGGCCGTGAGGTTGTCAAAGCCCTGGCACATGTTACCCAGAGGATCTTCAAAAGCTTCTTGGACATGATCCTGAGTTTAGGTGGCCCTACTTGAGCCGCAGGGATTGGATGTCCAGAGATCCCTTCCAATCTCATCGATTCTCTGTCTCTGTGATCAGTAATTTGAAAGTAACTATGTGGTTATGCTTTCAGCTTTACATACACTTCCATAAAATGTAATGATTGTAGTTTATTTCTAAATAAACAGGTACTTGGAGAACTCCTTTTCACCCTCTGGGAAAATTGCAAATTGTTTTCAATTTGTAAGTGTATCTGCTCTTCTAAGGTTGTTTTTTTTTTTTTTTATATTTGGTCTTTAAATACAAGATTAAGTCACGACCATTTGTTTAGTGCCTGAAAGAACAGAGATGCTAAATCAGTAAAATGTGCTTGCTCTATCCATTGCTTCTTCAAGGCAGTAATGTAAATATAGCATTCTATTGGAAATTAAGGGGAAAAATGCAAGAAATCCAAGTAATTTTGATTAGGTAATGTATTTATATGAATCAAGTTAAAAAATTCTGACCATACTTCTATTTAGGTTAAATACATCTACAGTTGTATTTAAGTACTGGTGTGAAATTTTCATTTATTTCCTGTGTGAGAGTGGAAAAAAATTAGAGAAAACTATTGACCAACGCAAAAACTGCCTTTTTTGCTTTACCAGTAGATACAAGACAATACACTGTAAATGAAGGACTTGGATTAGTCATAGTGGTTGTGGGGAGTGGGTCTCACCTCTTGGCTTTCTTCAGCTAATACTGTGGAGAGCTCTGAAGGATTGGCTGGAGACTTTCTAGTGGATTCTTTATTATGAGGAAATTAGTAGAGAATCTTGGTCTTACAGGTCAATGGTTTTATGTAGGAAAAGGGCATATCAAGTGTTTTGTATGAGAGGTTCAGGGGGTTGGTCACATCCTCTAAGATGTACTGGCATAAATAAAACTTGGACTTCTGTGTTTCTGGATCTGCATGATTTGTCTCAGTGTGATAGGAAGTAGTACATATGAACACATTCAGAGTGTTTTGGAAATACTATTTTAGTGGTCAAATACAAATCAAAGAATAGATGGAGCTCTGGATTTGTTAGCACAAGTCTTTGGCACATTTTCTTTGATAAATAAGCATGTTGCAGATGTAATTAAATGAGCGTTTACGAGGAATAAATAATTCTGAGCTTTTCTTCTCCAGCTAGTTTTTGTTCTCTGCGCCGTGAGTGTTGGCTTTTAATGGCTTTCTATGGTGATAATGGTATAGACATCTGGTTGGTTGGTGGAATGATATCATTAGATTCTGGATATGAAAATTTCTTAATGAGCAAGCCTATGTAATTTCTGTTCTATTCTCAACTTAGCCCTCTGTTATAAATTGTCTGGGTTTCTATTTTTTCTAAATTTTTGCTTGTATGAAAATGAAATTATCTCTGCTTTTATTTAAAAGTCTTCTTTATCTTTGTCACAGAAACCAATACTAATCACTTCTGCAAAAGATGAAGATTCTTCTATTTTCTTTCCAAAACCTCCTGCTGAGGCTGCAGAGGCTAGAAAAGTCAGCACTGCCAGCGCATGCTTACGTAGAACAACTTCTCTGGGAAATTTATTTTCTGCTAAAGTGTTTCTTCCGGATTGGAGTGAGAATGTTTTGATACTTATTATTATTTGCTGGAAAAATAACTGCATGATGGGTTTTAATATTGTTAATTACAGGAATTATTATATCAAAGGTCCTTTCAGTGTAAATTTTGAAAGTATTAAAACAGCTTTAAGACAGTTTTGAAACTGTGGTTTCCAAAAATGATACTGGCCTTCGCTTCTGAAAGTGAGCTGAAAGTTACTCTGGTGCCTCTTTTTCCTATAGGTTTCCAAGTAGTGGAATTTTACTGAAAGGTTTCTTCAGTGGGTAAAATTAACATTAAATGGTGACATGTTTAAAGAGATAATGAGATGCCATCCATCTAAGGAAATCTCCTGATGGATTATTGAGCATAAAAGGAAGAATAAAATATGTCTTGACAGGCCTCCAACTACATCGTATTTGTTGTTGTTTCTTTAGTGGAGACTTAATAAAGGTCACTAAATGTGGGATCTAGAAGTAGTTTTTTTGCAGATGAGAAAGGCATTGTGGCTTCCTGCTTGTTAGCTCATGATGACATGTGCTGGGACTCTGTCTTTATTGAAGACTCTTTTTCAATAAGGACAATTCTTACATTGTCTGGGATTGTTACTTTACATGATAAACTGAATATCTCACTTTTTGCCTTACTGCAGAATAAGTCTTATACAAAGAGTAGTAAACTTTATTAATATGTACTTACTCTATAAATATATCTTTATATAATGTACTGCTATATGTAGTATCCATTAGCCTTAATAAATTGATATTAGTAGTTGAAGAAGTTGAGAACCTAATGTAGTTATAACCTGAGTTGGTCGCTTCTCCCCTTTGGGGATCATGCACGTTGTTTACGTGGGATTTTTTTGTGTGTACGTACCAAGGTACGAGATTAACATCTGTCTTCTTCTTGAGTTCCTTCGTAATATTCAGATCCTAAAATACAATCACTTTTTTTCACAAGGTACAATCCACTTATCTGTAAAAAGGAAATGAAAGAAGATGAAATATTAAAATGTTAAAACCCAAACCCGAAAGACTTTGAGAATGCTGCTCATAAGAAGACATTGATTACTTTACTCTTAATAGTCTTAAGCTTTCTTACCTTTTAAATTGGTACAAGCAAATTTTGATAATGTAACACAACAAACAGTAATTAATTTTGAGCTCTGTTGTGTGTGTGTATTGTGTAATGACCCTTCTACAAAATGTATTCTCTTTGACTATTTCAGACAAAGAGAAGCTAGATTCTGAGGAACCAGCTATGATGATGAATAATCTTGGCAGAAGTAATAACTACTTAGCAGAGCAAAGGTTGTACACACCATTTAGTGATGAAAGTAGACAGTTAATTTGTAATGAGCGTATCAGCAGATCGGAGAGCGAAGGCTTCATGGAAGGAACATCAGGAAAATTTTTATTTCAGCTGAGAGGAGAAAGGTCAGTATTGGTCAAGTATGGTAATATGCATCTTCCACACAAACCTCTTCCTAAATATTCAACTATGCAAGTATCAAAATGTTTAAAACTGATGGAATTTGAAGGTAACACTATATATTCTTTAAAATGAAAATATGTTTAGATTATTAGAAAAATTTACATTTCTTCTCTTAGGAAATTTCTGCACTCAGAAGACTAACTTGAAAAAAATGTTGGTAGAAATTTGATATGAAATAACTTCTATTTTGTTTGATCATTAACATTTCAAAACTAAATTTTCTAATCATTGCAGGTAGAATACTCAAGTGTAAATTCATTGTGCTTACTTTTGCAGTTCAGTCCTGTTTTTTAAGGTGCTATACGTTTTTCTCTTAGCTCAACAGAAGAGTAGAGCCCTTTTCAGTTCTGGTGTTGGGGAAATACGTGATCATACACCAAAAACAGGCTTAAATTCATTGGCAATAGGGACCGATTTTTTTCTGACTTTGAGTTTTTAGTTATTTTTTCCTTTTTTTTTTTTTTTTTTGATGACTGAACAGGTGTAAGAAATTAATGAGATTTATGTGCATGCAGTCTATTTTTACTGAACCTACGTTATTATATCCATTCTTTCACTCACAATCAAGTGATTTGCTTTTCTTTTGATTCCAACTTGAATTCTTGCAGAGGGAGGAATAGTCCCTTGGCACTTTGTTCGGTAGGTCTATCAGTTGCTGCTTTAGTAGTTGGATGAACAACCATTTTGTGCTAATAACATTGTCTGATCTGTCAATCTCAACAACAAAGAACAAAAACCACTTTATTTTCAAGAACACATCCTTATAAACACTTGTTCACTCTTACAAATAAATATTTGCCAGTAGATATCTTCTTTCTAGCAAGTCTGTATGTTTAGGAAAAAACTATTTCCTTGGATATTCTTAAGTATGTTTCATATTAATGTTTATATTCTTAATGTTATAAAATGAAAGGCCTTTAATTTACTAACTTGATGATAGCACTAAATAATGTTGCCCATTGAGGCTGTTACAGCAAATGATACATTGCAAAGCTATCATAGCAAAGCATATGCAAAGCTTTTTTTATATTAAACGGTAAGCAGAATTTAAAAAAAAGACAGAATCTGAAAGACTGAAGACTTTTGTTAGCAAAAAAAAAAAAGAGCTTCATGAGTATGGAGGGAGGAAGGATGAGAAAATAAGCCTAGCGATAAAATATGTAGGTGAAAGAAAGAGAAGTACCAAGGAGAATGCTTCAGTGCAAAATAATTTTCTCCTATTAAGATAAGTGATTCAAAAACTTCTTAGATAAAGACTGTATGGATTATCATACTACATAAATTACTGTAGGTTGAGTTTTATTTCATAAAGGTGTGGTGGGAAGTACTTTAGTGTTGCAGTTGAAATGGGTAGTGGTATGTGCATCCTGCTGTTTTCAGTCCTGCTTTCAGTTTGGGTTCCTGTTTCAGTTGATGGTATCCAAGTGTCTCTAATAGAAAAGGGGTCAGTTGATACTTTTATTATTTGGAAAGAATGACCTTCCTTCTGAGTCATAATTTTAAAACTTGCAGGTATAATTGAACAGTTAAGCCATTAGACATGCTGTCTGTCTGTTCAAAATTATATGTTTCTCTTTATAAGTTTGAGAGCTCTGCAAGTTTTTGATTTTGGGTTTTTGTTACTAGTGCTTTTTGCAGTCATGAATCTCATGCATCACTTAAATTAGATCTGAAATTACTGGCCTTAGGATAATACAAAAAATTTGTTTTCCAATATTATTCTGACTAGTTTTCTCCAAAATAGAAGAGTAATATAATATTCGTCTATCATTCTGTGTTGCATGCAAGATCTGTGTTTTTGAATGGTCCATTTTTACCCCTCCTGTGGATTGTGCATGCTTTCTGTGTACTTGAGTGAGAGATGGTTTTTGCCAGGGCTGCCTAAGCAATGCTGCCTGACACCGTTTAGGTGCTCTTACAGCTTAGAGTACCAGACATACCTGCAGAGCTGCAATACGTTCAAGAGTAATACAAAATGCTCTCCCTTTAGCAGAGGACAAAGATCCCTCACCTGTATGAGTCCAAGCAATTCATACTATCGTATGATGGAAAGGCTGTAGATAATCTCAGCTGCTCTCATACATTCTAACTCATTGCTGAGACTCACATCAATGAACACATTGGTGCAGTTATTTGTGTATGATACTACACGAGTCAGGCAGACCTTGGTCTGTGTCCTTGTCTGAGTTCAGAGTTGTCATTTTCATCTGACAGGGAAGTTGAATGGTACTGCAGACTGAGCCTTCTATATAGTTTGTTGAGTTTGGTCTTCATCGTAGTTGTAGATAAAAGGCTCCAGAACCACTGGAGAGAGGCTCATTTCAGTAAGAGTATTTTGTCATTCTTTCTCAGTAGAACATGCTTACAGGTACTAGATGATTGCTAGGATTAGATTGCATCTGGTTCTGTGTCATAAACACTTAAGGCATCTTGTATGAAGTTACAAGATATTTTGTATTTAAAGTGCCTTGTATTTGGGAGTAATAGGATGAAGGCTTAAAGGAATGTGAAATATTTTATTACCTAGAGTCCTGACATTCTCGATATGAAAGCAGTTGTGTCAGCTTCCATTCTGTATCCCAGTGATTTAAAATCCTTGCTGGAATTAAGCAAGAGGATTGTAGAAATAGTACACTTCTTATAGGAGAAGGTGTGTGAGACTCCCTACTCCCCTTTCTCCACAGTTCCTATATATGTACCGAAATAGCTTTTCTAATAAAGCTGGTTTCCTGCTAATGATGAAACAGTAGAGCATGCCAAATTAGCGTGGCAGATCCCTGCCATTAATGCTATCACATTTATTTCAAAGAGAACAGAAGGGAAGTATTTTATTCCAGCAAGAGACTTGCTCATTTTCCATCTCATGCTCTTTTGTTGTCCCAAGGACTGATGAAAAGAATGAGCAGTGCTAATGAAATCACTACTGCTCTATAAAGGTGCTGGGGGGGGAAAAGAGAAAAGGACTTTTTAAGGCGAAAAGTTATTTGTCATTTTGTTTGCAATTCTGTTTTGCAAATAACCATCGAGTTGTAATAGAATAGGTATATTAATTGAAGCAAATTGAATTTATTGACATGTTGCCTCAGGAAAGCAAGGAACGATTTCTGACAATCATAAAGAAGCTATGTTTTGTTTACATCTTCTTCCAGCCATTGCGCCTTGCCATCTATTGTGACTGCTATAGAAATGAAACTTCTAAAATGTTTTCTGCATTCATATATTTCAACAGAAGTGTCAACAGTGATGGCAGATTTGCTGATGAAGAGCAACAGTTTCCCTGGTGAGAAAAGATGTTTTGTTTTTTTCCTACTCCAATTTCTCAAAATTCTGAAGGCTTATATGTCATTCCAGGACTCCTTAGAAACATAGGTGCCTTCAGTGAGGAAAAGTTTGGTGCAAAGAATTCATTCCCCAGTGGCCTGTTCTACACTTCTTTTAATAAATGATTTCTATAAATAGCTACAAAAGGTTTAGCAGTTGCTGTAAAGATATACTGTACCGTGTTTTCTCTCACCATTGCTCTCCTTATAAATGCGTATTTGGCAGTATCCTTGACATGTATTCATCAACTGCTTCCATGACACTACTTTCTTGTGCTTTTTAGAGTTTTGGAATATTTCAATAGAAAATGATAGAAGCAGGGGACAAATGAATCATAGATTCATAGATAGAATAGGGTGGGCTGGAGAGAACCACTGGAAATTACTTCTGTTTGATTGCTTGAACTACCTTCACATCTGTGCCCAAAATATACATTATTTTTCTCTTCAAAGAAAACGATTCCTATGAAGAAGAGAAATTTCTTTCCTGAAGGGAACACCCATTCTTTTCTGCTCTGAATGATTTTTTGAAATGAATGACATGGTGTTTATATTAGTTTGTTGTATGTTTTAGCTGATTCTCCAGGCTTTTTTTCAGGATTTGTCTTTTTCTTCTATATATTGACAATTGCTTGAGTTCTCATAAAGACAGGGAAACAGGAAAATAATCTACTTCTAACTAATCTTTCTCTATTTCTGCCTCAGTTCCACTTGCTATTTGGACCACTAATTTAAGAAAGAAACAATTGAGTGTTGGGAAATCTTCCACAGGTAGAGCTTTCTCCAGAGTTTTCTGAAGGAAGTATGATACCTACCCTTCCGAGGAGGTGCCTGGTTTTGTATAGGGTTGGGGGATACTGAGAGAGCATTGGGAATGAAGAATTGTTTTCTTTAGAACTTTTTATAGACTTCTAAAGAAAAGATTAAGAGGTAGCAGTTATCTCTGGTCTCTCCTCTAGTGGAAGAGATGGTGGAGTTTAGGCGCATTTTTACTGCCATACTCCAAAGAGAGTCTTTCCGCTCTAGTCGTAAGTTTCAGGACAAGGTCATTGATCTCCAAATCTGGGATATCTAGGTCTTGAGAGTCCTTATTACTAATTGAATCCTTATTACATTGAATTCTAATTCTAGAATGGGAAAGTCTGCCACAAAAAGGGTAAAGAAGGAATGCCGATTCAGTCTAAGTAGAGCTATAGTAACAACGGATTTAATTTTTTGTTTGTTTGTTTAAAATTGGAATGCTTATGCAAGATTCAGGTTAGGAAGATGAAGATGGCATGGTTTTCAGACTCAAATATATTTAGGCTAGTGTTTTAGGTATTTTTCATGGTTAGCATTAGGCTATCAGTTGTCTAGTTGCTTAAAGATGCCCTGCCACAAAACAATATTGTTAATATTTTCTCTATTATGCAGAAGATGCAAAGACTGTGAAGAATAAAAAGGGTAAGGTTAGAGACTTTTCATCAACCTTGATTATTCTTTTAAGCCATACTGTTTAACATGTGCATGAAGTTCTTCATTAACAGCCTGTATAAATAAGAATACTATCTTCTTTTTATCACTGGAGTTGTCATAAGAAATGAACTATATGTGTAATAGTGTTTCTAGAAGAATTGTTATTTGGTGGTCTCTAGGATGACTCAGAGTGTAGTTGGCCTATTTGTCAACATATTTTTGCAAAATTTGTTGCCTTTCTGCTAGTTATCCTTTCTCATATCAGTGGTATCAGTTATAGAGTTGATTATAGTTTTCACTCCCTTTGTTTTTGTCTTTTCTTACGGTGTTCCTTATGATATAGTCCTTTACAATTCCTGAAATAATTTCAGGACGTCTATATTACTAGTTTTTCAATTATTTGCATGCTTTGGAAAGTTTTATAGTTGAGAAATAGAACTGACTAGAGGTTTATATAATTGGCTTATTACTTTATTTTATATCCCTTTTAGCTGTCTGCAAGTAATTTGCTGTCTCCATTATTTTTTCTAAAAGGAAAATAGTGTTTAAAAATTGAACTCTTATAGTTCTTTTTCTTTTGAGGCACACCTATTGCTTATTTCCAGACTATGTTTGTATCTGTCTTGTTTGTTCCTCATATGACACCACAGAATGGAAGATTCTGTGGTAGCTGAGCAAAATAGGGACACATCCTCTTAAGTGGCTCAGTAAAGGTCGAGTCTTTTTAGACAAAGATAGAATGCCTTTCAAGTGCTAAGTTATAGGTCAGGAGGAAATCCCTTGCTTTAAAACAAAAACCACAAAAACATATTCCCTACTATTCAACTAATGGAAGAAAATACAAAAAGCTAATCCTGATGTCCTCCTGGGAACATAAAAGGTCTGGATAGTATAATGAAATAGGAATAGGGGGATTAATGGAAATTGCATATATTAATTGGCATGTGGAAAAATTAATTTCTATGAGAGTAAATGACAAAACAAAATACATGTTTTTCTCATTTTACCAAAAGCTAAAACCAATTCCTGTTAGTTGTTTCGGCAAAAATACTAGGATGTTGTTTATTCTTCCTTTCAGAGTCTACAGAGTAACATTGTTAACAGCAGTAATGATGGATTAAAGTTAGCACTCTTGTATCCTGATCACTCAACACTTAGGGTGTAGCGTGGTAGCAGGGGCTTGTGTTCTGAAGCAGTAGTTCGTAAGCATTGTGTAGATGAACCTTCTCTGAGAAGATCCATTGCAGCGTCTCTCACTCGCTGCAGTTCCACGTCTGACTCCCCTCCTTTGCCTTGTGGCCCTTGCACCACCTTGTCCCTTGCTGCTGACTCAAGGGTCTAACTGCATCGTCCTTATTCCCAGGATCACCATTAGTTCCCTTTAACTTGCCCTGGAGCTGCTGTCCTTCTGTTTGAGATGAAGCTGCTGAGTCTGGCTGTGCCCTGCTAAACTTGGTCTACAGCCATGTGTGTCTGCCCAGCGCTCCGCAGTGATCCTGCCAAGAGACCTTATGCGCAGTTCGTGAGACCATAGCTCTGGATAATTTAGAAAAACTGGTAACTGGCAGTCAGGATATAAATAACCCATCGGCTGATACGCCAGAGGGTTGTCCGGAGGAACCTCTACTGGCTGGAGAAATGGTTTGACAGGAACCTGATGCAGTTTAACAAAGACGAGTGCAAAGTCCTTCATCTGGGCAGGAACAGCCCCTGGCACCGTTATATACTGGGGAATGTCCAGCTGGGAGGCAGCTGTGCAGAAAAAGACCTGGGATCCTGGTGGACACCAAGTTCATAGAACAACTCAGGATGGGAGAGACCTCAGAAGATCATCTGGCCCAATCTTTTGTGGAAAAGAGAGCCTAGATGAGATTACTAAGCACCCTTTCATGCACGTCATGAAAACCTTTACCACGCTTGGACTTCTGGGACCAGTTCTGGGCTCCCAAGTGCAATAGAGGTATGAAACAGCTGGAGAGAATCTAGCTACTAAGATATCAAGGGAATCTTTTGTATGAAGAAGGGCTGAGAGAGTTGGGACTGTTCAGCTGGAGAAGAGAAGGCTCATCAGGGGTCTTATCAATGTGTGTGATACCTGAAGGGAGGGTGCGTTGTGACCCCATCACTGACTGTGTGAGAAGATCTCACTCTTCTCCCCCATGGCAGGCACTCAAAACAGGAAAATGTATTTACCCATGACTGACTTCTTTTTAAGGATTTATTGGTTGTATATACTTTCACAACTTCCTTGCAGCTTTTCCTTTGTAGTCCATATAGAATTTGTAAATCTTTGATGGAAAGGAAAGTACCCGAGTGTTTAAATAGCCAGATGATCCTTATCAATAGAAAGTATGCTATCCTGGATACGTCTAGCAATAAAAATAAACCCATATTACAGTGTAGATTTAGTCACACTCTGAATATACATGTGAGTAACATCTCAAAGAACAGCCTTTCTAAATGGCATAACTGTTTAAGGATTATCTACAGTCAGGGGAACTGAACTCTGATCTAGTCTGAAAGAACACCTTTGTTCCTAGTAGTCCTTTTGATACATCTGGCTTGCCTAAATAGGCCCCCAGGATCTGCTTAGCATTTCTGTAAATCTGTTCTTCTTAACACTTAGTAAAATGTCTTGATTCTTGGGTGTAGATTCATCATGTCTGGCATTCCAATGCACACAATGTATGTTTGTAAAATCAGATGTTCAGTGCTTGTATTTATATATAAACACTTTGCATCTTTTACTTACTGCCTAGTGTCTAGAATTTTTTCAGAGCTTTATGAAAAGTTGCTCTCCTAGACTTTTGCAGACCTGAAAGCATTGATATATTGAGGATCCAAAATAAATTTGTAAAAATTTGAGTTACATTTTTGGGTTTTAAATAAACTAGAAAAAGAAAGTTTTGGGGGGCTGAAGGGAGTGGAATGAAGGAAAATACATTGGGGACAAATTGAGTGACTTTGGAGGGAAAATGGAAGAAAAAAGAAAGGAGGATGGGGAATGGATCTGGGTGAAAAACATGGAGGCAGAAACTGAAGGAGAACTGTAGGTAAGGCACCCCAACAGCACCCTCAATTTGCTGCAGGCATCTGAGAAGCTTTTCGGTCGCTGTTAGAGGACACTGAGGAAGGTGGACTTTCAGCGTGACCTGTTACGACTTCTTTATATTTTCATTACATAAATGGCTAGTGTACTTATAGATTAAGTGGGACTGGGTTTGTTTAGCTTACCAAAATAAAGACAAAAAATAAAAGGGCTTTAAAGATAAACAATGAAACTATCTGCAGCTTAAATTTCCTTATGAGGAACGAACTTAGAAGATAAGAATTGTGTTTCCATGGGTATAGAAAAGGCTCTGCAGATATAGATGTTTAGAAATTGTACACTTATAATTACAGCTTTCTGACTGAGTAAAAAGGTCATCAAAGAAAAAAATTGAGAGGCAATGAACTCAAGCACCTTAGAAATTAAAAATAAACAGAAACACCTCCCCCCCGCAAATATTACTTTACTGTAGAACTGCTGCTTAGCAGTGAGGTCATTGTTTTATGAAGAGCACATAGGTGATCTTTCACGTGACGGCAGCACAGACTAAGGCTTCTTAGCAGGAAGGAGCTTCTGAAGAGGTTTTTCTGTGAGTATCTGTATTTACCAGTTTTATGTCCTCTTCTGACACACTGTAAAGTTGAAGACAAGCTTTTGGACTAATTAAAGCATGTTCTGTTTCATATTTTTATTAACTATATGCAAATGTGGGTTCTGTAAATGCCAGTGCTATTGTAGTTTATGCAGGTGATGCCTTCAGAAGGCAATGTGCTATATGTCTTTCTAGGTATCTTCCAAAGTACCTTTTCTCGTTTAAATGTTGCTAATGATTAGACTTGTGACTGTTTGCTAAGTTTTGCATGGACCTGAGTGAAAGAAAATGGTGTTTTGATAGTCAGTCTCCAGAAAGTCCTCAGGTGTTAGGCCTTCTATTTTTGTCAGTGGAAACCAGTTTGACGGATCTGGTATCTTCAACCACCCCCTGCCCCAAAGAAGTTGCCTTAAGCAGTCATATAGCATTTGCCAACAAAATATACCCATAAATACAAACTTAAGGGTGCTCTGCAGAATCATGTTATATTCTGGATCACAAACCTGGCAATCCATTTTCATTTCCTGGGAAAAAATGGGAAATTCCATTCCCAAAAATGGGAAAGAAATGTGTTTCCAGACACCAGATAAAGTCTCCTCTATGGCTTTTTCAGAGCATTTACTCCGGGTGTGATGCACAATCTGCTTGTTAGTAGCTCTGCCCCTTTAAGAGTCTGTTGAGATTCCAGTTTACATGGAATAGTTCTGGTTCCTGTCTCTACTTCAAGAGAGAGTCCACAGATTCAGTTTACGTGGGTGCAAAATAAAAGCCTCATAACCTCTGGACAAGCAAAGTTGTGTGAGGCCTTGGCACTTGCAGAAGCAGATAGTGTGGGGCTTATGACCTTTTCCATCCCTGCTGCCCTTGTCTTTTGCTCATTCCCTGTTATTCCTACTCTTCTCTCTGTAAACTAACCTGTATGTTCTTCATCCTGCATTGTACTATCTCAATTACTGTGCTTCTCTGTTCTTCTCCCACTTCCATGTTATCTAGCTTTGCCTCCCAAAGCTGTAAGGATATATAAATTGTTACAGGAATCTTACCATAAGGAGAGAAGGTAGGGTGGAGAGGGAATGCCTTGAAGTTGGACAATTCAGAAAGATTATCATGTTCTCTTTTTGTTGAAGTTAAGCTTTGCTACCTCACTGATCACAGGTGTTTGATAGAGACAACTATGCAGAGAAGCATCAATTTGTTAGTATTAGGCCATGTGTCTCTCTTAGCTAGTAACTAAGTTATCGGGGGCACCAGGGATACATCCATACTAATAATTGATAAAAATTAAACAAAGGAGTTAGTCTCTGGCTTGGTGGTCATCTACTGTGTCATGGGTTATGTTAATGCAATTAAAATATTTTTAATTCCCTCCCTCCCACAGACAAAGTACTGCCTGGGAATGTCCCTGCCTCTGCTTATCTGTGCCCTGTGCCCAGGCATTTGTCAAGGAAAGTACCACCTTTCCTGGGCCAAAACTGTAGCAGGGACAAATGCTAAGGATCTAAATCTAAGGAACAGTGTGACCGAAAATTCAGGCCCATTACCAGACTGTTTTACAAGTAAAGAGGTAGCCAGATTCTCAGATGTTTAAGGCTCAGTATGAGGAAGGAGCCCAAGCACTATTCCTCCACTGGAATCTTAGATTCACATTTGTGATTCAAACCTTTGTTGTGTGCAGGTTCTTTGGAGATTACTAGTTCAATTCTTTGCCTCTGGGGTATAGTTCGTAGAAATGTAGTTTTCCCTGGAATACCATTGAAGGTGAGAGTTTGCAGACTTACCGTTAACAAGAGGCTCATGGCAAGAGCAAACAAGTAAATGCAGAATTTCTGAATAAATGCTGCTTTCATTTAATTATCCATTCTTTCATCAGGGAAAAGTACTGAGCATGTATTGGGGCTGGCTGAGATGGAGTCAGTTTTCCCCAGAGCAGCCCTCACAGTGCTATGCTTTGCGTTGGTAGCTAGAAGGTGTTAATAACACACCAGCATTTTGGCTACAGCTGAGCAGTGCTCCACCAGCGTGGTGCTGTCTCTCCAACATTCACCCGTCACCAGTAGGCACCATCTCTAGGGGTGGGCAGGACATTTGGAAGGGACATAACCAGGACAGCTGGCCCAAACTGACCAAAAGGATATTCCATATTGTGTGATGTCTGCTCAGCAATAAAAGCTAAGAGAAAGGAAGAATGTAGGCATCCATGCTTATGAGGTTTGTCCTCCAGAGCAACCGCTACACATACTCAAGCCCTACTTCTTGGAAGTGACTGGACATTGCATGCTGGTGGGAAGTTGAGAATAAATCTTTCAGTTTTCTTTCCTTTTGCTTTATTAAACTGCCTTTATCTTGACCCGTGAGTTTTTTTCCATCTTGTTTTCTCCCTCGGTCCTACTGAGGAGGGGAGTGGTAGAGCATTGCAATTGGGCACCTGATGTCTGTCCAAGGTCACTACACCACACTACTGCAGTGTGGGCTCACTTTCCTTTTGGAAGTCCTCACACTCGTGTACGTTCAAGAAAGCAGTGCTATTCATAGAGGCTACTATGATTTCTTTTATATGAGAAGGATAGAGATGATCCAGTTTCCAAGTTCCTTTTCTTCTGTAAATCATCAGAGCCTCTGTCAGTTCATTTCTTGATGAACCCCTTATCAGATGATCAGATTTCTGCCAATTGACTTTGTTTCCTAGGCAACCACTCTGAAGCCAGTTCCCTTCAATAGTAGGTAACTTATTTTTTAGAATAGGTTGATTACATTTTAACTGCATTGTTCTTAGCAAGATATTTAAGTTTCAGTAAAAAAACATAAAGATATGTAAAGATAATGAAGTGAAAGTCTCTGTAACTAAAATGAAGTTGGCAGAACAGTGTAGATATATAAAGCAATTTAATAATCTCTCACAAAATTCGTAAATTGTACATAATCCCTAAAGATAAGCCTGCCCACCAGTCTTCTCATTTATGTATGTATTCAGTGTATTCTTTTTTCTGAAAATAATGAGAGTACTAGTAATTTATAAGGATGTTTCCCAAAAGCACAGATAGTTAGATAGAATACCAGCATTACAGCAATCTGCTTTCTTACTCATTTAAGTCTCTAAACTGGTTGATACTGGTGTTTAAGAAACAATAGGTTCCAACCAAACCTCTTTTTTTTTTTTTTGGGAAGGTGTTTCTATCTGGTAAGTTACTACATCCTTTGCTTCAGTGTCTTTTTCTATTAATCTGCTTTTCCTTCCAACAAAACTCATAGGATTGTCTCAGTTGAGGTTTCTTGGATTCATCGTGGGGATTTACATTTTCAGGGAAGAAGCACAAATGGGATACAGTTACAAAACTTTTTCTGAGGGAAGCAAACTCAAACATCCATCTTCATACAGGCATGTGGTATCATCATGCTGGATTTGTTCTCGTGCTTATCCAGTGACATTTCAGCTTATAGCCTTGGTTTCAGGGATGGCTGCAACTTGTAGAAACATTTCTGAAACTTCTGAAGTTTATAGGACAAGGTATTCACATAAATGGAATCAAATTTTAGTTTCTGTCAAGGCACTGAACTGTATTTAATGTGTGCTGTAAAACTCTTCTTTCTTAGAGGTGTCAGACAATTTTAGAGTAGAAATGCAAGCACTTGTCTTTTTTTAAAATTATTATTTTTTAAAGCATTGCTTCCGCAGAGGAATAGAAATTGGTGTATATGAGCTGAAATAATTTCAAGATAGTTTGTGTAAGCATTTGGGTTTTGGAGCACTTAAATCCACATGCTGTAAAAAGAAAGCATTATTCACTGTTAGCCATAATGAAGCAACTGTTCCTCTGTAATGTGATTGCTTGGGAAATTTTTGACTGATCACAGTGAGCTATCCAGTCCCTTTTGTAGGGAACTGATCTTGCAAGAGCTTTGTCTTTTATTCTGTCTCCATCTGTTGATAGGATGACTTACATCTTCTGTCTGGACTGACAGACAGGATTTAGGCGCCAATCCAACAAACCACTTAAACAACAGTTTAGCTTTAAGCCTTATAGTAACTAAATTAACTGGTTAAAAAAAATCAGAATCACATTGCTAACACACTACTGTCATCTTTAGAAGGCAATTCAGGAGACTAGGTTTTATTGGTACGTGAACTTTAAATGGAATAAGAAGTGTCAAGTTAAAGATACATTGAGAATAGAAAACACTAATTAGGACCTTTGTCTTTAGTACTGAATTTAAAGGAGGAAGGACTCCAGTTTAATAGCAGAGAGTCTATATCATGTATATTGCTTTTAGATCAGTGCTGCTTGAGTGTGTAGATAGGCAAACAGAATAAATAGACATATTACAGATGTTTGTAGTAGTTTCCTCTGGCCAAAGAAAGATTGACCATAAAATCAGCAGGAATTACAGCATCACTTACTATTGTTTTACAAAGAAATGGCAACATACCTGTTTCTTGTACTAACAGAACTAGTGACCACTACAGAGTTAGCAATAATTTACTGGCAGACCTGGAAATTTTAATATATTCTTTAAGGGTTACTGAAGTGTTTGTTTCTTTGAAAAATCTTCTCATTAAGTCTTTTTAAAATGTTAATTCTGTCAGAAAAATAGTACTGTCTTTGTGAATGAATGAAGTTACAGTTTTAAGCTAGTTGAGTTTATATTCAGTTAGTGAAACTGATGACAAAATAAAAATTGGCTTTTTCTGAATTGTGTTTGGTTCATCTTTCAGTTTTATTGTACGAATAAAAATGCTTTAGGTTTTGTGTTCCATAATGGTGACCTCTTGTGGCATAAATAAGTCAGTATTTCTGAAGGAACTTTCTGTAATTGGTACTGGAGGAAGTTGTATTTACATGTGACTTTTAATGAGCAGGTAACTTACAAACTTAGTAAAACAACATAATCTTTTCCAATTAGTTATTAATATGCTGAATGTATGTGAAGAAACAAGCATTTTGAGAATTGCACTCTGATACTACTTTTGTGTGTCCATACTGTATCTTTTAGTGACCCCATGAAAAAGCCTGGCACAAATTCATCATGGCCAAGGAGTTCAGGTTGGAAGAGAAGAGTAACAGGTACTTTGTAAGGCATTTCAGTCCCCGTTCAAAAAATGTGCAGTCAAATAGCAATAATGTAATTTTCGTGATTTGAACATCTCTTTATTATTCACTGAACAGTATTTTTGGTTTTCTAGATATATTGGGAGTTTCAATGATGTTAATAAAAGAGAAACAATATTGAAGAGATCTTCATTCTAAAAATCTGTTGATATTTTTCTCTCTTGCTTTTCCCATATGTAGTTTTAAGAATTTGCCAATCTGTTAACATCTTGTTTGCCCATCACTTTTTGTAATCTGTTGTACTTGCACAGAAACTAATAAAGTTATGCCAGGCTATATTATCTGAAGAAACAGATTTTGGATTGCCACATAGGGATGCGTTTTGCTTATTTTACATACTAGATTTTAATTAATATTTCCTCATAGCTGGCACATTTGATACATCACAAGTGTATATTTGAGAGTCTGGTGTGGAAACCTGAAGTTTCTACTGCAGTGTCATTATTCTTTATTGCTCTTTTTCTAGAACTGAGAAGTTGTGTTATTCCGGATCATTCTGGCAAAGGCTTTAATGTGCTCTGCTTTCATTTCCTTCAGAGGGGCTGAGAGTATTTATCATGTCATGGGAGTTAGTATTCTTAAAAGCCTTTTAATTTATTTGTGCTATTTTATTTGTGTTATTAAAAAAAATTATGTGTGCTATTAGGATTGTTTCTTTTTATATCTACTTTTCTTTACATTATGTAGTTTCCTTAGTCTGTGCATGCTTCATCTTTAATCCCAGAATAAACAGTGGGATAGCAGTAAGAATCCTCCATAATTTCTTCTCTGTAGTGAGGTCCTGGGTGGAGTGTTCATTTAAAGATTATTTCTATATTCTGATATGATTTTTGTTTATGCTTTTACATTTTAGAGAGGAGATAGACTGTTTTAATATTGATCTATTCGTAGCCACTCAGCATTCAGTGAAAAGGCTAAACATTTTAAGTCAGGCAGCACACAGCTTTTGAAAGCTCAGTGTTGCTAAGGCTCTTGTATTTACATGCTAAAAACAGCAACCAATAAATGTAGACTGATTAGTGATTTTTTTTTTGACCAGAATGCAAAGCAGCAGTTAAGGACCTATGAAAAACTGAGACAACCAACTCCAACTTGCTGCAGTCTTTTGCTTGAGTATTTTTCCTGTTGAATCGTGATTCACTCAGTTGGAAAGTTCAGGACAGCTTCTGCAATATTTTAAATACAGCTAGTACCCTAACTTTTCATCAGCAAAAAATCTCCCAAGACTGAGACACATACAAGTTTACAGTTTATTAATGTTACTTTTCTTTATAATAATGTCTTTTCAGTTCCTTCTTATTGCTAGGATTAATATTATTTAGCAAAAGCTGATTATCTTCTTTTTGTCCTAGTTAGAAGAGATACTTGTTTTAAAAAATTACTTTCATTTTCTGGTGAATATGAGACAAGTGAAGCAGAGTGGTACAAAAAAAATCCGTTCTTTTCATTCTGAACTGAAAATTAAATGGCTTTGTTAATTTTTTTTAAAGTGAGAAGTTTGGTCCTATCTGCAAATGAATGCCTGAACTATTCTGTTTCTTGCCTAATGAAGTTAAGCATGTGTGTAGTTAGAAAATCAGTCTCATCTTTCAGTTTAAAAGAGGTAACTACAAATCAGAAAGAAAAGAAATAATTGAGTCAATATGTGGGTTTTGTGGCAGGAAGGAACTGTGCAAACTATTCTAGTGTTCTCATTTCACCTGTGCTATTACATTTCCCAGAGCAGAACTTTCATGTCAGTTGAAATGCTACATAGTGTTTTATTAATTAAGCTACTTATCAGTCTAAATAAGATTATCAACTCATTTGATCTAGTAGATAAAAATGATCTGCAAAATAAGTAACAATAACATAACATATATAACATGTATATATGCAAACACCAACAATATATAGTTATTCTAATAACAAACATACTTACCATACTTATGAAACAGCATTTTTGTATAATCTGTTGAAATAGATATATGTGACAGATTCATAATGTAAAAAATGTAGGTAGACAGTTAATACGGGTCAGAAAAAGAATCTGGATTATTTTCTAAAGAGCAAGCTTTTAAATTAGGAAGTTTTTAATTGTTTCACAGTTCCAAGTAGCGCTTAGTAGACAGTCATTGTTTTAAGGTCTGGAACACTGCTCTCATGATGCAAACATCTCATTGGTGTTCTCATGAAGTATGGTATTTTTTGTGTTTGGTGATGGTTATGCTAAGAATTTACATTGTCATTTAAATGCAAGAGCTAGTAATGAACAGCAGGAGACACTTTCAGGCAAATCTGTCACTTAAAAAAAGTATATATATTAGTCTTAATGGCTTTCTTCATGTTATTTAGTGGTGCTGTGTGACTTTTATTTCCGTATTAAAAAAAACCCCACAAAACAACAAGCCAGACCCCTCATTATAACAACTTTGGTTGCCTGCAAGATAAAGAGCTTAACCCAGTCTTGAACTCCAAACATATGCCTGTATGCACCTTGTAAGCAACTGTTAGATCCTTTAAATCTCAAGTTGCACAGAAACTCTGGCTCTCCATCTGTAGTGGGCCCATGGTTAAGGCCAGAATTCTGTCATTTCTCATAGTGCTAG
The DNA here is from genome assembly GCA_013396775.1 of Cephalopterus ornatus. Lineage (NCBI taxonomy): Eukaryota > Metazoa > Chordata > Aves > Passeriformes > Cotingidae > Cephalopterus > Cephalopterus ornatus. The sequence continues at coordinate 1,494,617 of VZRE01014207.1, forward strand.
GTGAATGTGAAAAGTATGTTCAGCAGGTCAGAATAATTCCCAGTGGTACTGCATCCATACGAAAGTCAGTCCTGGAATCCACTTTTTAATAAAATATATTTCACCAACTCCCGTGTCCAATCTGAACACAGATCCATGCTCCCAGTCCTGTTTCCAGAAGAATTCTAGTCCACTGATTTTTTGGTCTACCAATTTTTATGTTGGTGTCTGTGATAGATTTTTTTAAAAATTATTTTCTTTTTGAAGCAAAGTATAAAAAAAAGCTGAAATATTTTTAAACACTTCTCTTCGTGAAGTGGACAAGGTTTATGATAATGAACAGTAGTTTATTCTCAGTCACAGGAAATTGTTTGAGTGTGACCAAGAAAACTGGGAGTTGGTTGCCTTCAAGATTTCTGGCGTGTTTATTGGAGGCAAAACATTTGCTATTAATTCCCAGGTTGCTGTGTGAAAAATTGTTGAACGCAATAAAGAATAGGAGGGAAACATGCATTTTACAAAAATTTAGTTGTGAAGTTCTCAAAACTAATTGCATGAAGGAGTTAGAATGGCTAACAGGATGTAATAACTAACAAGACTGTTTTCACTAACTGACCAAAGAGTCGGTGAATCAATTTTAGTGTAATATCATGCACGTGCACTAGGTAAAATGGTGCAATCCTAGAGGATTGTCTGTAGTATGGATTTTTTTAAACACAGAATAAGCTGTCATGTGGACATAGAGCTGAAAAATAGTAGGACACATTAATATACAAGTAGTCATTACCTTCAAATTCAGCAATCAAATGAAACCTTGGTGTGAGCAAACAAAAGCTTTATAGTACAGCTTTACATATCAAAATACTTATCCATCTAGTTTTGTTTGAAACTTTTGTTTTTGAGAAAATGTAAATAAAAACAAAAGCTTGAGCAGGTAGAATAGCGCAGAATATAGCAAAAGGGGACATTTGGGTTTTTTTTTTCTGACTGGCAAATAAAGTATTTGTAGCTCTTTATTTGTGTAGAAATTGAAACCGTCACTGAACATGTGCTTTTGTTTTGAATGTATTTTGAAGGCTTAGAGGATGCAACAAGAAAAAATGAGTGGGAAGAGGAAGAAGTCTTTTGGCATAAAAAGATTCTACCAATTCTGCATGAACTGAAAAAAAGTGAGTAACACTGTTTTTGAAAGGGTTTACTTTCTGTACTGTTTCCTGCGGGAAGCATGGGACTGATTTGTGTTTACTACGAGATAGTAACAGTACCTATGTGGCCTTTTATGCTTTCGTATGTTCAGTGACTTTGCATTATAGAAGTAGCCTGGGCACTCTAGGGGTCACCTGTCTCTAGCTGGCCCTGCTTGAGCAGGGAAGTTGTACCAGATGACCTTCAGTGATCCCTGCCAACCTTACCCATTCTGTGATTCTGTAAAAAAAAAAAAAAGAAGAAAACCAAAATGGTTTAGGGAAGATCTTGTCTGACTAAATTACCTTACTTTAGATCACACAGCTCTGCTAGCTTAGCAGTCAGTGATGAGGTAATAATTTTAAGAATAAAGCACTTCACAGATTCACTGCTTTAACCATAGACTGTATTGAAAGTCTCAATTAATTTTAGAAAACTAAGGAAATCTTAATGAAAATTTCCATTTAGGCTTAAAATATTAGATGTATCAGAAAAGTATGTAATGACCCAGAATATTGAAGCAAAATTGAGTAAATTAAATACGGTTTTAAAGATTAAACTCTGAAATCCATTTTAACATTTCATTCAAAAAGTTGTTCAGTTGCTTTCAGTAGGCGCTGTATTTATCTGAATGGTGGGAATATAGAAAGTAAATTTGGTTTTACAAGTGGTTCTGTTTTACAGGATCTTTTGCAGTGTTTGTTATAGCATGATACAGATTGGAATTTTCTTGCATAGTTTTGCAGATGTTGATAAGTATAAAACACCAGTACAGTACTAAGTGATTCCCAAAACATGTAATTATTTTAAAAAGACAGGATTCTCATTCCCACATCTGTCACTGATGGGTAGAAAAACAGTGATCAGGAAATTTGAAAACAGCTATGCAACTTCACATTTTCGTTGCTTAACGCCAAGATTGAATATGAGCTTTCGAGTTATAGTTTTGCATAGTGTGATATTTTTATTGGTAAGCAAAATAAAATTTAGAGGTAAAATCTAATCATGTCTTTCCCTTGTCGTGAATGTAGCTGAGGGAAATTGATTTTCATGCCCATTTTCCTCAGTCTTTACTTGATTTTTTAGTGTGTTGGGGTTTATCTAGCTTTTTGAAAACTTGATTAGGGCATAGTTTTTCTAATAATAGGTGACATTATCTAATGATACTTTCTCACCAGTTGATTGAATGCAGTATTACAAAAACCTTAGAAGTCAGGTTTTACTGCTTCTCGAATATTCACACAAATTGTAACTGAATTGCATCATTACCTTCTGCAGCCACGTGATATATTGCTTTCTTTAAGCTGTTTGCTGCATAATTACAGTTTTTCTGATAAACATGAATATTAGAATTCCATAATTTTAATGTTTTGAGTAGGCCTGGTAGTAATTTAATATTTGTTAATTTCATGTGCAATCATTTGCTTCATACCTTTCAGCTAATTCCCTGCACATGCATTTAGTTCACATTTAGCTTTTCATATGTTAATAGAAAAGCCTTTTTCCTCCCCTTTCTCCCTCAAAATTATTTGCAGAAAGCTTTCCATTCAAAAACAAATCTGAAGTCTGATCTGGAACTTAATTATTGTCTAAAATCTTCTGAATATGATATGCTTGAGATGATCGTTATATGACAAAAACTAACAAAGCCCCAAAGTCTCTTTTTCTAGAGGAACAAATAATTTATTTTGTTACATGCCAGTGCTCAGGAGAATAAGCTTCAAAAATGCCCCATGGGATGAGTGATGAATAATATGTTTTTGTTAATTTTGATGAAATGGAGTGTAAGACTGTTCAGTTTTGGTTCCTTGCTACTCCTGTTTCACAGCTTAGTGGAGCAGAGGTTTAGAATAATGCTAAATTTTGTTAAATTTTCTGTCATGATGGGGGTGGAAATGGAATAGTCATTGCTGTTCCTCGAGTGTGATGATTGCAAATTGAGAGCTTCCAGGCAGTGCTCAGCGTGAGACATGGGTCCTTGAATCTGCCGACAGGTTTGGGGCCTCAGACATGTTTTTCGTTGTAATTTCCTGGCCATACATATTTCATCACAAGTGCTTTGCCTCCTTGAGTATGACTCTATTTTAGCTGTGAAGTACATCCTGAGTAAATGCAGAGTTTATACAGGCAGCTTAAGTGGATTTACATGGTGCTTTGTAAGTATCACTTAAAAAAGCAAATGTAAGAAAAAAAAAAACCCTCACTGTTGAATATTAAAAATAGGCAAGACTTTTCCTTTTCTCTCTAAATTAAAACATGTACATGATTGCATTGTGCTGAGATGTGGGCTTTGTAATAACTTACTGTAGGTTTTATCTTTGTATGTTTTAAATAGAGTTTGGGGGACTTGGGTAAGGAAATAGATGACTTTTTTGTCACTAGGCCAACATCCTACTTAAATATGTCTTGCACCTCTGCTATACATTCTTGTTTTTACACAAGTAAACAAGTTTTTATGTTCAGTTACTCTTAGCCCCATCAAGGTTTGATATATAAAGTTATGTATATGGGGAGAAAAATATTCCTTGACTATCTCTTTTTCCCATGTAATGTTTGCTAGGAGCACTTTAAAGAATATATTCAGAGACACAGTTTCCTGATAGACATTTGATCAATCTGATTATTAAGCATTAAAGGTGAGTTTAGTTTTAGCTCTAGGTGTTATTTTGGCTCTGTGATTTCTTGTCTGGAGTCTCCTCTTTTTGAAAAAGCAAAATAAAACTGTTTCTGAGGATCATGTTATCATTTTAAGAGATTTATTTGGTGCCTTATTTTTGTTGTTGTGCAACCCGTTCTTTATTTTGTTCTCCCATGTCTTTATCTATTGAGATGCTCTCGATAAGGTGTCAAAGATAATTATTTTTTATTTTTCTCTCCCTCTTTATACCCTTCAAGTAGAAGACAATATAGAAGATCTTTGTCTGGCTTGTACCAAGCTCTATCAAGCACTGAATGAAGGAAATATGCTTGGAAAACAATTTAAAAGAAGATGTGAGCTTCTGAAGACATTATATAAACTTGTAGACATTGATTCAGATCCACTTTGCCTGAAGCTGGCAAAGATTATTCTGGCTGTAAGTGTTTTGAAATGCTGTTTGATAGAATGTGAAGCTCAAAATCATGAATTACAACTTGCATTTAATTTTTTATTTCATATTGTTAAACTGCGTCTAAAGTAACCCTTTCCTAAGTACAGTTTACTACCACAGAGATACTAGTCGCCCATTCATCTACATCAGCACTTGTTGAAGCATATTTTTTTCAGAGAAATTACATCTGGGGGAGGAAGGAAGGGCACAAAATAGGAATATTGTATAGGCATGGAAAAGAGGCAGCGTCCTAAGCTGGGATACACATGCAGGGATTTGAACAAAACAGTAATTAAAAAATTTACACATGCAAATGAAGCTTAGTTTTTGAATAATATCTTGACCTTATTAAACAACTTTATCTGAAAATACCAAAAAAGAATTTTGGGGGTTTTTTGGAAGTAAGTGTAATTAATCTCTTTCTTAAGTATTTCTGGTTAAACCTCTTTGATCCTCTTGATTCATGCTGTACGAAGTACGTGTGGACAGTCACTTGTGAAAGGATGCCAGCTAGCATTGTGTTGGAGACATTTGAATAATTCGTGTGTGTGTTGGGGGAGGTGTGTGCGCTCCTTTAAGGCAGTGTAAGTTATTTTAATCTGTATCTGTAAGATACAGTGCTATACTCAGACACTATATAGATGTTAAGTGGTGCTTATTAAAAGGTAGTTCCCTTACAGACATTTTTCTGTGGAATCTTTTAAAAAGACGTGAACGTAGAAGAAATTGTCCTTGAAATGCAGAGGAAAGGAAGGCATATGTCATTGTGTTTTTACCACTTTAACTTCCCTTTCATGATCTCTCAGTGACCATCAGTAAGATCTTTTCTGATATCGGAGCATAAGTTTTATTATGACATATACTGTTGTACTAGAGTTCTTTGTGGTATGGCCATAGATGCCAAACCAATGATTTCTGTACAGAATTTCTCTGTAAGAGTGAATTAGAGGAAAAACTGCAAGTTACTGATATACTACCTGCAGGTTTATATACTTACTACGTTAAAAGTTTGTATATCACCTTATTTTAAAGTCAGTCAGCACAATGCTAAATAAAGCTTAAAGTATCTGTGTTTCAGAGTCCTTTAATTCTGCAAACTTTTTCAGTTTGGTTTCATCTGGAATTTAATAGTTCGCTAAGAATACAACTTTGCCACGGTGTCTGAACTTGTAGAATGTTACGGTGCATTTTTGTATGTAGATTTTAGTTGTGATTTTTATGTATTTTACTTTTTTTGCAGATGAAAGTGGATGGAAAAAATCTTCTTAGTATTTGCAAGCTATCATTTAAAATTTGCAGGAATGAAAAAAATGATTCCATCGTTCAAAATGAGAGATTATTGGGTATGTATTCTGTTCTCATCTGTAAGTTAGATGTTGAAATTCAACAGATTGTTCATGTTTCAGGAAATGTTCTCAGAGTTAACTTAGTCACAGATTAAAAATTGTTTACTACATCAAACTAATGATTAGTCTAGTCCAGTGTTCTGTGTCTAACTAACAATGGCAGCTGTCTAGGGAGAGCATCGAAGCCTACGTGTTTTCTGTGATGTTTCCCCTGTACTCCCCCAGCATTCAGAACTGTTATATTCTTTTAGGGACATTAGATGGTGCATCCCTCTCTAATTCCTTTTTAATCTCTGTTTATAGATATTTTGTTCATCAATTTGCCTAATGCCTTTTTGAACTTTCTGAATCTGTCTGCTTCTCCAGTTTCGCAGAACAACAATTTCCAGAAATTCTCTATCTGCTGTTTTAAATCCATGTACTTTTCATTATCGCCCTGCTTGTAGTTTTTGCAGGATTTCTGAGAGTTTCTAGGCACCTTAACCTTCAGCTTCATGGTTTTTTAAACCACATTCATATCACGTATCTCTGCCTTATCCTTTTCAAGACTGAGGCATCTCAGCCTTTTAGCTCTCTCTTTGAAAGGATTTTGTGTCATTCAGTTGTTTTATAAGCCCTTCTCTGTAGCTTCTCAAACTCTAGCAGATCCTTCTTGAGTTTTACAGTACAAGACTGTATAGAATTGAGGCTGTGTCTGCACCAAATTTTATAGGACCGAAGTAATGCTGACTGTATTCTTGGCCATCATCAGGGAGGATCTTGAGAACAATCACTGTCTTTTTTTATAGCTGCTGCTGCACACTGAGGCAGTGGTTTTGGAGAATTGTCAGCAGTGGCTTCTTTTGTGATTGTAACAGTGTTTGTCACGCACACAAACCCCTTGCAAATATGAGAAATATGAAGAAAATGACAGTGTATGAATAATACTCAGTATTCATTTGATAGTCATTTATTTCATTAAAACTTCAGTGTGTTTTGTTAATGTAGGCCTTGATCTTGCAAACCTTTATTGTATGTGTGTAAGTTAAGGCATATGTGTATCTGCTTAACTAAGATGAGAGTATTCATGGTCTTAAAATTTTGTACACAATTGTTGTCAGAAATAAAGACAAGATAAGCCTTTCCAGTAGTAAGGAAAGGACTCACAGAAAAGAGAACAGCTCAGGTTGCTTTGACTTTGGATACTGAAAACAACAGTTTTGTAGAGATTAGCATCATACATAGCATCTGGACAAGTCATGTGGCTGTGTCTATGTAAGCATTGGGTTTTTTGCTCTCATTTCCATCTTCATTCACTTTTTTTTCACTTGTTCTTCTTTCCGTGTATTTTAAAAACTAATGAAGGAAAGAACATTGGCGGTAGGGGTTGGTTTGTTTGCTTGTTCACTCTTGAAGTTTTGGACCCAGCTTATCCAGGCAGAAGACATGAACCTGGATTTACATCATAATCACCCAGATCCCTGTTGCAGTCACTGGCTTATATATTTAATTTCTTTTTCCTCCTCTGGCCCTGTGAACTATTTATGTTCTGCTGCAGTGGAGCAGCTCCAGTAGAAGAAATAAGTTAATTGTTCATCCCAAGATAGACAACTACTGTTCAAGACCCTGAGCAGGAACCTGAAACTGATTTCTTACATTCCCACAACCTGGGCGATTTAGTTGGTGAGAGGGAGAGATTGAACAAGAGCCTGTGGTGTGAGTGTACATCATTCGTATACCCTCATATACTTGGAGAGAGTTTCAGTTAGGGTTGAGACAGAAAAAAATTTTAAATATCTAAAAATGTCTTCATTTTAATGATGTAGGAAAATGTAGGAACTTGATGGAACATAGTAAGCAGAAATAAATACCTCTTTCAATCAGTTACTAGAAATTCAAAAGTGTAAAGTTGGTCAGGATTACTTATTTGTTTAAGATACCCTCACCAAATTCAGAATGTCTCAGTTTGACTGTGAAAGATACACTGGGCTTGTGCCCATTATCAGCTGTTAATTTTAACATTTCAGATATCTAACAGTGGAAGCATAAAACAGGACTTTTACAGTAACTTTACGTATATAAAAAGGAAATCTGAAAAGGCTACGAACAGATTTCAAATGTGAGATCTGAATTAGGTCCCTAATTAGTGCTCCATTAGAGATGCTTTAAGACATTTGATTTTTAAGGAAGTAGTGAGAATAAAACTCTTTAGAATGCATCCAGTACACAAAATTCCAGGCACAGACAATCGCTTTTGCAAATCTTGACTGATGATTTCAATGATTCCTACTATGTGTTTACAACTTATGCTGGTTCTTGAAGCCTGGAAGAACAAAAGTCAGGCCCATTCTCTTATTCATCGATAATTGTTTCTTGGTTTCAATCCAAATACCCAATTTTTCTAGCCCACTTACTAGAAATGTAAGAGTTCAATCTGAGATTTTTTTTCCCAATTGTTAATCTCTTCAGTGACTGGACTGTATCAAATAAAAATGTTAATATTAAAGTTTTTGAATAATGATTGTCTTTTTAGATTGTTTGTTGGAGGTTCTGAGAAATGAAGATCTGCAAAAAAACAACGAAGCTCTCCTCTATTGCATGGGAGCTATAAAATTCATGTCTGGAAATGCAGTTCTCCTTAATGAAATGGTCAACAAAGGAGCTGTTGAAATGCTGCTGCAATTAATGAAGCGGATTAATAACATAAAAGAAAATGACACATATTTCTCCAACTTGGGCCACTTATTAGTCCAGGTTAGCATTTACTTTTATTTCTAAAAGTACACACTTCAAGGGCAAATTAAAAATTTAATTAGAGGAGATAAGCTAACCCTGTGTGCCACTGACAGAATTGTACCTATATTTCAGTAGACTTCTTTTTAAGAAGTTTAATGAAGTTGTTCAGGACCTAAATTTAATTACCATAGATATTTTTGTGTAGTCAGTTTTAAAGGCTTTAGAAATTCTGAAGTTAATAGAAATATTTTTAGGTATCTAATAAATCAGTTTCTAATTATTACTTTGTGATGCTGGCAATGTTCTGGATATTATAGTAAACAGATAAAAATGTGTTCTCTATTTAAATTCTGTAAGTTGAAATACTAAATACAAACTGGTTCTGCAATACTTTAGGAGATTACCAAAAGCTTTTTATTACAAGAATAATATATTTTAAAAATGCGTAAGAAAATATGGCTGTGTTTCTTTGACAAAGTGTTTTTGGAGAACTGTAACGTAAGGAAAAAGTGGATGCAAAAGCAAACACTTTTTGAATCTTTTGATGAAGGCAGCTGGGTTAAGCACCTTGAGGAGTGGCGGCTATGAAAATTAATCCTTTGCTCAAAAACTGTTTAAGCCTTAGTGTTTTAGAAACACAGAGTTTTCTATATTTATCAGTGTAGATTTCTGGAATTTGTCACTTCTGGGTACTTCATAGGAAAATATATAAGCAACTTTCTGAGGTAGTATTTGCACTAAGTTTGTTACTAATTGTGCCAGGTTTCTTTAATTCTTTACTAACTTACAAGCTTTTATACTTCTTGAAATTATATGAGAAAACAAAAAGCATATGTCATCATGTTACTGTTACTGATTTTGGTCTGTTTCTTTAGTGGTGGTATGAGGTATGTCTGTGCAGAGCAGTATGTATAACCTTAAAACAAACATAAACAGATTGGGAGATGCTATGAAACACTGAATGAAATGGTGTGGCTTAATACTTACATTTTGCTAAGGAACTGGCACAGTGCTCCAGACTGGGAGAATATATGATGAAACTGGAAATTTTGTGCTTGTCGTGTTCCTATTTCCTTGCTTTATGGTCCCATCATCATTAAGTTCCTGTATGAATCACAAAATTCTCTTTTATACAAATCTATCTTTAAAATTTGGCATGTTAACTTTCTTGTGGCACTGTGAATTCCCCAAACAATTCTAAAATAATCTGTGCCATTTTGTTGATATCACACTTTATATTCTGTACAAAAATTGTATATGGGATTTCCAAGCCTTCTTTTTCCAAAGAAGATGTACAAACTTCAGGGTTTTGCACATAGTCAAGATTTTAGTGACCATATTTTTCTTGAATGATGCTGGTTAGATTTCGTAAGTCCTGGTACTACTGCAGTGCCATCTTAGGCAATCAGTTTAGGTAGAAACACCCTACTGAGGGCTCCAGAATAGATTCTGTTCTCAGTGTAATTTGCAAGATGATACTGACTTAAAATACCTAAACTATAAGGAAAGTAGCTCAGATGAAGAAGTAGAGAGTGATGCCTCACATGCGGAAGCTGTGTGGTCATTTCAGTGAGTGCATAATCAGGTTGGATTTTTGGTAGGCATTTTAAAACCGAAATTAGAGACGTGTCTTGGATCTTTTTTCATGTCTGTGTATTTTAAAAATATTTATCCTTCTGAGAGCAAGAAGGGAATGGTTAAAAGCAAAGTATATTACTTACTGGCGTTCAATGGCTGCTGTTGGCATTAATCGTATAATACTTATAGTGGGAATATTGTTGGGTCAAAAGAAATGGAAATTTATGTGAGTTAGATATAAAAAGAAGTCTTTGCCAGTTGGGGCATTTAAAATAACAAATGGTGTCTAAATAACAAACCTAATGAATCCATTTATTTTCAGCATTTTGACTAGCTGTCTGAACTTCCCCACAACTTTGCAAAATGTTTTTCTTCCATTATTTGCATGTGGATAAATTTAGTTTTTTAGATCAAGGGTTTAATTCGTAAATGTGTGAAAAAAAATGTTACATTTTATGCTTCTTTTTTTAATCTCTCATTCTCTGCTGTTTTCAGAATAATTGGAAGTGTCACAAAACTATTTTGTACAGTTTGAATAGACTGGCTGTTTCTAGGAAGGCCTTGAGTTCTGTGGAGAAGTCATACTGACAGCTCTCTCTCACTGAGGTTGCTCTTTCACTTGTTTGTCTTCTCCTCTGTAGTAGTACAAATACTTCGTTTGTCTTCCTCTTGTGAGAAAAGTAGTGATTCCTACTGCTATGGAATTCCTGAGCAACTTTCTCATATCAGTTCCTTCAGCAAATCCATGTGCAGCACTTTTTCCATGTGAGTTAATTGTTCAGTTCTGATAGATGAAGGAATAGTTCTGATTCCAGGGATAGAGGATCGAAGAAAGTTTTTTTCTATGTCCTCAGAATAAACATGATTTTTGTTGCATACTGTAACTTCTAGCAACAGATCAAATATCCAGTGATGTACAGAAATAAAGAATAAATACAAGACTTCAGGGATAGAGAGCAAATTATATCAGAGGAGAAAAGCACCTTAAATAGTCACAGTGGTCTCTGAGGGAGGTTCCGTCATCTTTTAATCCTGATAGCTGAAGTATCTCAATTAACTGGGACCAACTCTTCATTCCTTAACTGTGTAATTGCACAATCACCAGATGGCAGTGTTATACATAATCTTGCTAGATCCTTTTTGTGGGAATAAAGTCCCTATCTGATTTCTTCATTCTTCCACAATGGATTTTATGCAGAAGTCCCACAAAACAAGAATAAAAATGTTTGCAATAATTTGGGGTTTTTTCCCCTAACAAAGAACATGAAACCAAGGTCATCTTTGGCTCATTTTAAGTTACTTAACATAATAGTCTGATTATATTTATACCAAATATGGTAATGCTTATTCAAAAGCCAGGATTTTTGAAGAGTCACTGACGAGACTTAACAAGTACTCCATTTTCTTTAATTGAAAAACATTTAAATGTCTTCTCCTTCCAAAATAGCATTTGCCTGCAGTTAAATGTTCTATTTGGGTGAATTTGATCTTTCACATGGCAAGATAAGGATTAGGGCTGGTGGGGACTGCTAGACCCAATTGTTATGCATTTCTCCCTGAATCATGGTGTCTGCTTGAAGCAATCCGAATCTCTCTAGAACTCATCTGCTGTCTAGCTTCTATTATTTTTTAAATTGTATACTCTTCAAATTTCAGTTGCATATTAACTGTTCCTTTGTGGATATTATATTAACTGTTCCTTTGTGTTCTGTGAGCTGCTGAATGTCATTGCCTTGCCACATTTAAGCGTATCTGTTATTTTGCCTTGCTTTTCCTTTCCGACCTGCCTTTGTCTGAGAATGGCTCTTGATAGAATTTCTTGCTGGAGGATTTTGAACTGTCTGTCTTGGGCAGTGAAAAAGTTTACTCTCTTTTTGGAGGCCTCTGCACCATTATCTAGTGATAAGGATTTGGGTTTTTTTCACTATCTAATATGTAAGTCTCTTTTCTGCAGTAAAAGCTCTGGTCTGCATTTGAGCAACGGTTTTAATATGTGGTTTATCCTCCATTGTCTTTGTTGCGAGGCTTAGCTAGAATTCAACAAATACCATCCTAGGCTGACTGTGAACATCTTGTACTTGAGCACTGAATGGAGTCTTTTGTGTCTATTCCATTTGACAATTTTTCTACCAAAACTTTTGAAAAGTAAAGTATTTCATCAAAATATTTTTATTAAAATATGTCTCCAGTATTGTGTTATTTTTTGAAGCATCATGTCTTGAGAAAGAATGTGCATCTGGAAATGTCTTTTTTTTTGCAGTTGTTTACTTAAAATAACAAAAAACCTCCAGGTGTCTTCTTAAAATATGAGTGATATGATGCCAATGGCTTCTGTAGGTTCAGTTTCTGTCTATTCTGAGTAAAGTATATATTTCGTATTTAGTGCTGAAGTTTAATCCATTCTGATATCACATTCACATTATCACATAATTTTTCCCCCCCTATTCATTGCTTCTCCATTTTGACCCATTGTTTCTTCTCCTGTTGCTCCAGAACATCTTTTGGTAACTGAAGATATGTCCACTTCTGTCAGATTTATTGAAATAGGACAGGAAATTTGAAAGCTGCCGGAGAATGGACAGAGTAGTGCATAGAATCCTATGTGCAAAAGCTCGAACACAACAACGTAACCTGCTCCTTGTCAGAGTTTTTCTTTAAAATTACCAAGTACATATCACTGGATAAACAGTCCAATTTAGTGATAAAAGACTTAATTTCCAGAGCTTTTGTGATAACAATTTGAGCAGATAGTTTGTGTTCCTTATCAAACAACATTTAAAACCAAATTAATGTTAATAACTTCACTCACTGAATAAGGGAAATTTGAAGAATTCCCATATTCACATAAGGTTGAATGACTTCACATTCATTTTATAGTAAGTTCTGGATTAAATCAAGGTTAATTTACATGTCATTGCCTGTCTGACCTTGGCATTTGAATACTCTTACCTTGGAAGAAAACCAGAATATTTCAAAATATGCAGTAGCTTATTCATTTTACATATCTACAAATATTAGATATTTTATGCTTAAAGCTCCTTGAAGTTGAACAGTATCACGTGAAAATATTTTGTTTGCTCCAAGTAAGCTTGAGCACTTAAGCTTTTCATTTTTATATTATAAATATATATAGTATATATATATTATAGTGGAGTTCTCTTGATTAACTTTTAATTTTTTAAATTGGAATAAATTTTATTGTATTTTAAAATAAATTCATCTTAGTTTGCAACTTATTATTAAAATATATATTATAGATCAGTATTAATTTGCGAGACTTAAATATAAATTTGCAAAATCAGACATTACGCAAAAAAATTACTTGAACCACCTACAGCATTTCACCTATTTTCCAATTGGTATAGGGTATGAAAGATTTTAAAACGCATTAAAGATTATGTGTCCCTCAAAGGAGGAGGTTACATGCAGGCAAAACCAGTATCAACCTTTCATTTTCAAACAGTTACTTCAAATACACAATCTTGTTGCTTACATGTTTCCTGTTGTTATTTATTGGTATGTACATACCTGCAGAATGTGAACAGGACATCCAGGCTGCCTTAGATGTTACAGATGAGACATGAGCTTTATTAAATTTTTCAAAGCAATGTGTATTCTGCTGTAAAAAGCTGCGATTAACAAATGTTTCAATATTCTGCGTGCAGCTGACAGCCACTCTGCGAAACCTGGCTGACTTGCCTCCAGCAAGGTGCCAACTCATTTGCAGTGGTGCCGCCTCTGAGCTCTGTGTGGCGCTGGAGCAGCGTGTGAGCGATCAGGACGTGTGCACCTACATCGTCAGGATACTCAGGTACCTGTAGAACACAGTGCTCGCTCTGAGTGCAGTCAGCTCCCTGTTACCGCTTCCAGTGACCTCAGAGGAGGCAGGATCAAGCACTAAAGCTGGAAGAGTTACATCGAATTGTGGTTTTTGAAAAGCTCTGTGTACCCTTTAATGATTTTGTATGATAATTGTGTCCTTATTAATACTTACAGAATTTTTTTATTTGTAGCCATACAAGCTCGGATTCATTGTGCCTGTGAAAAATGTTTTGTTGTATTGTGTCTTTCTTTGATCCCACAGATTCTTACTGAGATTTAGCATTTCTTATTAGTTATTTATTAATCCTATTTCAGACCATATTTTAAAAAAAAGGAAAGAAATCACCCAAACTGAAATTATATCAGGGACTGTGTATTGTGACATAAAATACAGAAGAGAGAAAATGTGACCAAGTGTTCATTGTTCTGAGCTGTCACAGAGTGTTTGAAGAGATTAATCTCTGGGATCAGGCCTTGAGTGTGCAGATGAAAGTGCTGAAAGAATCTCAGTTTTATGAGCAGCTCAGCGGCTGCTTCCGAAGTTGTGCTTTTGAGAGGGAGATCAGCATGAGTGAGTCACCAAAAAGATCATTTTGCAGTCTGAATAGTTTCTTAGTCAAAAATTACCAGGTGCAGTTACCAAGCACCAGCTTGTAGTATCCAATGCTAAACGGATTTGAAAACAATTTGAAGATTTTGAAGAAGTTGTGAAATCAGCTGTTGGTAATTTCAGGAGTTAGTTGGGTTATAAGGACAGTTTATGAATGATGTTCTGGATTAAGTGTTTGCCACTGGTGGTTTTTATTGTATTGAGCCATGTTGCCTGTGGCTCCATGTTCATTGAGATTCTGCCATGGGCTTCTCCTGTTCAGCCCCTCCAAATCATCTGTCATATTTTCCTTTCTGGATGAGATCAGGTCATTCTTTGACGAGCAGCTACATACAAGGGGCTGTCATTCCTTCCTCTCCACAGCTCAAAACAGGCAAATCTGGTCCTTTTGCTATCTGTAAAGCATTTGAATTGCTTCCTCGATTCCATGCCACCTTCTCCTAAAAATGAGTTCTGGCAATGATTACAGCACTTAGAGCGTATTTGCTTCTTCCGAGAAGAGAGCTTTTCTTTTACTTGGAAAATGGCATGGAAAGTAATGGGTTTGTAATTAAGTGTAATCAATACTTACACTGTAATTCTGATAAGGACATTAAGGACATTGAATCTAGAATTCAATATGGAGCAAAAATAATCTGTCTTATTGAAAGTTTCCTACTACTTCAATTTTTTTTCATAAGTTTAGAGCTGCATGCTCCAAGGATACAAATTAGCCATAAAATCAATTTAATTAGCTTTCTGGAAATTGCAGTCAAAAAAATAAGTATACTGTGCAGTATGGAGCTCAGATTTGAATTTTGTTTTGTCTTCTAGTAATACAGAATGATCATTTTTTTCTCTCAGTAACTTTAGGTAGCTTCTTTGTAGAGAATATGTTCAATCTCTTCAGATCATTGATTTCTCTAAGTCTGTAAGTCTTCCCGTAGTTGGTTGTAATTGAACATCAACACGGATCTTTCCTGATTTTGACTATGTGGGAGGTAAGAGGTTATTCTAGATTGTTCTGTTATTGCAGTATTTCTGCTGTGACCGAAGCATGTCTGATTCTCTGTTTTGGCAATGGTCAAGATGAGCAGTGTGGGGCTGGAACAGCTGTCAGGGATGCAGAGGTGGAATCGTGTCTATGAGGAGGCACGTTCTCCGGCGTGCTGGTGAGAGATGTGTTCTGTTAGTGCTGTCGTTGGGCTCCAGACGTGCAGTAGGAAGGAACCCTTTATTTCCTCTCCTGTCTGACTTCGCATGTCGTCTCGACATTACATTTCTCCCATTTAGCACCAAGAAGTGCTAGTGTTAGCATATACTGTGCCCTTATGGCAAGCAGGTTGGGAAGCTCCTTATGTTCGCTTCTTCCTGTAATTCAGTGTGGCAAGGATATCTAGACTTCTGTTTTGCTCTTATGTAACTGCATATGCCTCTGCTAGAAGTTAGAGTATTGGCATTCACTTCATTTGTTGGAATATACAGCTCTGAGAGTCAAAAGCAGAGTGATTTTTTTAAAAAATCTTTTGTGGAAAAAAGTAATTTCACTTATTTATGGTTTATTTTTTCTCTTTGTAGCAAACTTTCTTCCTACAATGACTTCTGTGCAGCTTTAGCAGACTGCTCCAGATGTTACATCTTATTTTTAGCCCTACTAAACAAACACCAGAAGCAGCAGGTCAGTTTTTTCATCTCTTGATTTTTATATATTAATCCTCTGATGTGTCTGTGTATTACTGTGTATGAGCTCGTTTTCAGTGACCTACTTTTAAGCATTTACCAAGTAAAAATTTTAAATGGTTGACAGCATTTCGAAGCAGTAAATAATTGAAATGAAATAATTTAAGTTAAAAATTGAAAGCAATACAGAGGACAGTTGATTAACTTGTCTGTCCTTTGCATCTGGAAACAGTTAAGTACTTTTTTTTCCTTAGTTTTAAAAAATACTTTTAAAAACAAATAGTTTATTTGAATATTTAATAGTAGGAAATTGTTGGGATTTCTCCTGCCCTCCTCTCCTGCAAAAGAAGTGTGAGTTTTCTAGACTTAAGCAGTGAGAAAGCAGAGAAAAATATGTTCCTTGTTAACTGCACAATGTCTCTCTCCTCTATCAGAGAAAACCATATACCTAGAGTACCACATTTGGGACATTTATGTAGAAATAAGTGTTTAGACTTTCTCAAAATGCATCATATCACAAAGTAAAATTCTGGCTATAATTACTACCAGCTTAATTAGAACTTCAAGGCTCAGGTGTTGCTGTATTGTCCTGCTATATCATAGTCATCTTTCCTGCTTTTGCTGGAGCACTGGGCTCTTGGAGTTTGATGCAGGATCACAGTATTACAGATTGACATGCTTGTAAGAGTGGGGAGCAAATTACTCAGCTCTATGGCCAGGTAAGTTGTAAGAGGAAAATAATTTTTGGGTAAGGCACAGATGTTCAAAGGTGGAACAAGGTTTCAAAACATAGAACATTAAATCACATTAAGATTATTCCTAAAAGTAAGGAACTTTCTTGACTGCTCCAGCATCTAAACTAAACATTTGAGGACATTTAGTTATCCTATATATTTATCCCAGGGCTAGTAATTCCTGGAGATTTGTTGGAAGGATGTCTTTCGTGCTGCTATTGTTAAAGTGAGTTAAGGAAGGTAACCCGATTGGCTACACTGAACAATCTATTCTTTCTCCTGCCAAATAAAAAAATAATTTCTCCCTTTCCTGTTTACCTGCATCCCTGTTTTCTGTGATAATAAACATGGAAGAGGAACAAAGATGAAGTTGTTTCTATTCTTCTAAATGTCTGCTGATTAACACTTCTGCAGCATATCTGTGTATTTCTGTGTTCAGGCTGCTCTTGCATTGTATAGTCTCCAAAGACACTTTAGTAAAATGCTATGTAAATAACATGAGAAATATCAGAGGCATGATATTTTCCTAGACTTACAGTTAATCTTCCTTGTGACTACTGTAGTAAAAACTTAACCAATTATGGAACTGGGAATAAGGAGTTTAAATTAAGTAGCATCTTCATCCCAATTCTTAATCTGTTATTTTAAGGGGAACTTTTCTAGGCTCCTGAGGTAATAGCTTTGTGTCATAACAAATTATAGGCTCATAAATACTTTCAAATTCTTTGTTGTTAGGTAGTTCTTGCTTGTCCACTTTGTTAAGTGGTCCTAAAATACATCTTTCTTCACTAGATTAACATTGCTTTTTGTGTTACAAAATCAGCTGTTTTATCAAAATACAAATTACTAAAGAAATAGCTTGTGTATTTAAAAGTGTATTTAAAAAACTGTTGTGATGATTATATATGCAGCACTTTCAGAATAATTATTTCTTACTGCAGTTCTGAAACAAGCATGCAATTGTCAGTTGTCAGCTTAGTGAAGCCCTGCAGAAAGAAGAAAAAGGGACATAGATAATGTAATGCACCACTTTTTCTGTAGTGTATAATAAACACTTGAGCTGTGAGGAGTGCAAATGTTTTTCCTGAGGTGTAGTTGGTGCTGCTAATCTTTGTTTTAAAATGCTGACAGCTAGTGACTTACAGCATGAGTTGGTATGTGTTGGAAAAAAATCAAGTAACAGCAGTGTGAGTAAAATTGTCTGCTGTGGGAAGAAGCAAATAAGAGGATAAAATCATCATTATCAACTCAAAGCATTAAAAGTCATCAGGACTAAAAACTAATATGTGAGGAAAGGAATGTGAATGTTTTCTGAATTTTCAGGTTGTGAAGTTTGTGGGATCAGGTTTTTTACTGGCAGTCATGGCACCTAGAGGCATACAGTGGAAAAAAATAGAAGAAAAATAGCATTCAGACTTTCTCAGGTGCGTTCATAATTGTGACTTTAAAAATAAGTATTAAATACAATGAAAGTAAAAATGTGAGCCCTGGAAATAGGATTAATGACACCATAGACTGAATTCCACAGATGCCACCTAAATAGTCTCTGTTCTTCTCACTACACTGCAGTTTCAGCTCTTTTTTTTCTCGGCTTGTTTTCTCTCTTGGGTAAAAGAATGAGAAGGAATGGAAGAGTAGTGATTTAACTCTGTGAGAAAGGCTTTTGGAGAAACTGAGTTAGCAAGACTTGCTAAATTCCATGTGTCATAGTCTTAGGTAAGGAATACAGAAAATTGCAAAGCTGCATCTGCAAGGTAGAGCTGGGGAATTCAACGGTGCTTTTGTACACATATGAAGTGTGTGTTTGTGGTTGGTTTTGGAGCTTACTTGTGTGGAATAATAAAAAAATCCTTGGTGACTGCCACATGCTGTGAAAGCTGTCAGAAGTGTTCTTACAGAGTTTCTGTCTTGCAGGATGAGCTTTCATGCTTCTGTTTCTAAGTCAGCATTGTAGACTTTTGCCCATCTTGAGAAATCTTTTAGCAAGATGCTCTTCCCCTTTCTCATATCATTATCATCTCTAAACTTTTCAGATAAACTATATAAAAGGTGATTTCCTCAGGCTGTGGTTATTGTCATAAGTCACGAGAAGGCCATGCTTTTGGAAAAGGCACATTGCCTAAATAGGGCAGTAGCTTCTGTCAGTAGTTCAGGCATTATCTGATCTTAGGTGACCTTTTGGGGGCCCTGCTGGCTCCTGTGTAATGTGTTATCACTTAGGAATCTAGTTTCAATCCTAAGTGCACAGACACAGGGTGTGATTCTGAAATTTGTATCGAAGCAATCTTGTGCTTGTTGTATAGCAAAATCCCTTTATACTTTGAAGTATCCAGCTTTTTAAATTAAGAGACGTTTAAGAATCTGACATCACTGGATGCAGTAATTGCCCATTCAGCAAAATAATAATCACACTGGATCACGCGAACAGTTCATCTGGACTCCTGTTCATACTCAGCAATGGTGAAAGTCAGATGTCTAGAGAACAATAAAAGCAGAGCGGGCATGTATGATATTCCCTGTGTATACTTACCAAACCTCTAGCTCTTTCCAGATTGGAAACATCCTCAGCCAGCTGTGTATGAAATAAACCTCAGTTGACTTCTATTCTATGAAATTCTGGAGTCTCTTCTCTACCCCATATAAATATGTTAAAGATCCATTGGCAAGGAGTTGCCATAGCAAGTAATTCCTTTTGCTTGCTTGAATTTGGCCTTAACTATCTTTATTTGATACCTTCTGGTTCTTGTATTGAAAAGGTAGTGAATATTTAAGGCCTTTGTTCATTCACACCTCCCTTGGCTTTCTAGACCTTTATCATATCCTCTTTGAGTTATCTCTTCTTCATGCTGAAGAGTCCTTTTTTAGACCTTTCCGATATAGAGACTACTCCATACCATTGTGTATCCATGTTGCTTTTCTCAGGACATTTTACAGTCCTGATTCCTGTCTCTTTTTTTGAGGAAACCAGAACGCAGCAGTTAAGATGTAGCCATGTTGTAGATTTGCATGCCTGCATAAATTTATTTCCCAATAACTCCTAATATTTTATTTGCTTTCTTGACCTCCTGTGAGCATTGAAATCCCATGAGGAATCTGTCATTAACCCCAATATTGCTCTCCAGGTGGTTATGGTTGGTTCAAAGGCAGTCATTTTATATATGAAGGTATGTTTGTTCTGGTTTTTTTCCACACATCATTTCCTGTTCATCTGCGTTTAAATTTCTGCATATTTTATTACCAGTTGACTGCAAATCCTTCTGCTCTTTGGTCAGCCTTCACCTTTGCTATGTTGAGTATCATAGTGAAGTCAGGAAACTCTCCCAATATCACTGCTGCCACCCACTCCTCTGTGTTGTTTATGGACAAGTTGAACACAACAGAACCCTGTGTAATTCCACTGGTCATTTTCCACCGTTGCAGGAACTACTAATTTATCCTCTTTTCCATTCTCTTATACTTTATTTGTACCAAGACATTTTCCCTTAGAGCATGAGTCCTTAGTTTCACTAGGATTTTGGTGCGTGACTGTTAAAAGTCTCCTGGAAAGCCCCTTGGTGATCTCAGATGGGTCTTTTTATGCATGTTTGTTGATCCCTTCAAAGAACTCAAGAATTGCGAAGTCAGAACTTAGAAGTCTTAAAGCTGATTGTGTTTATCTGGTTGTCCACACTTTTTTTTTTGTTCTTTTTTTGTGATCTGTATTAATTTCTCTGGTCCAGACACCAGACTTGAATCTCACTTGGGATGTTTTTGTGTGTGTTACCCTTCCAGTTCCTAAGCATAGAAACAGTTTTGGGAGGTAGGTGATTGCGGTTAGTAATTAAGCTATCTAATTAATTAGTTCTTTTAGAACTGTTGGGTAATTATCCAGTCCTGGTGATATGTTACTCCTTATTTTGTCAGTTTGTTCCTTAAAATCTTTAAGGATTGTGATTGCTTCAGTTTGTGGACAGATCCTCTGATGAGTCTTCCCTGAAGAAAGCTGTAGCATTGAGATCTCCCTAATTGCTTTCAGAGTGGGCATGAATCAATGCAAGGACATTTTCTTCTGTGAGTGCTTCTGTTTTATTCTGATCATCAACTAGTTCTGCAGATTCTGACAAATTTCCTGGTCCTGATAAGTTTGAAAAGATTTGTTACAATTTTTAAATCTCTTGCATCAGTTAGAACTGCACTAATTTTTTGCTGTAATTTGCACACTGCTGTTTACCTGTTTGATTTAACAATCAGTTTGTCAGAAACAATTTATTAAATGAAGAATAGATTGGTGTTGCCTTATTGTCCTCTCTAAGGATATGTCCACATTTATCTCAGGTTCACACTGCCTGGAACTGCCCAGCTTTCTTTCCAAATGCATCTCCCAGGTAGTGGGTGCCAAATCAGCATTTGGGAGCAAGCAGGCTTCTGCTTGTGAGACTAGTTCTTGTTGCCACTCCCCCCCAAAAAAACCCCACTCATTTCAGGCCGTTGAATGCCCTTTTGGCTCTTAGGATTCCTGCAGTGGGGAAGGTTGTCACAGATGACTCCTGTAACTGCAGAGAATTTTCCCACTTTGTTTTGACTTCATTTATTAGGCAAAGGTTTATCTGCATGCAGTGACTGGTCTTTCTGGCTGGTATTCTGGCTGGCTTATGGAGAATTCTGTGATGAGCTCCCAGGAACCTGTTACAGTCAGTCATATAACATGTCATGTAATACCCAGAGGCAATCACAGGCTCTTCACAGTATAGTGTAATGCTGCAGCTCTGTTTAGTTTAGATATACATGTTTGCCTTTTATATGCCTTGAGAATATTATTGGTACTCTGCTCAGTGACATCACAGTCTTATAAGATACCAGAGGCTTTTTTTATTATTGTTATTGAGGCCAGTGGTGTGTTTATCTATTGCTTGCTTCTAAAGAAACGTTCATCAGTGCTGACCTAAGTGTTCTTTGTGTTTTGGTTACTCACTTTTTCCTGCTGTGCCATCCGTCATTTGGACTGAGGACAGCTGTTTGTGTGACAGCACGATACATCACGTCAGAGAACTGGCCCAGCTTCCAGTAGCCCTACAACCGAAAAAAAAAAGAACCCCAGTCCTTTCCTGAGTGATCACCTGCATTGCTTGCTAGTCTAGTTTGTTGAGTGGCCACACAAATACTTCCTTGATCACAAATACTGAGGAAACAATGTAGGTGAGAAAACAAATTGTGAGTGGAAAGGAGATTGAGTGCTGTGTGTGCCATCACTTCTGCCGAAGTGCTGAAGTCAAGGTAACCCTACAAAGAACTTGCCTTGATAATGTGATTCTTTTCTCCTTTTCTTTTTCTCATTTACAAATGCATATTTTCAGTAGTATTCCTCCTCCGTCTAGCTCAACATTATTATAGTGCCTAGGACAGTTAAAAAAGGGAGTATAGTAATTGACCATTAAAGAGCAAAAATATAAGATTTTCTCCTATGTTCTGTGTGTGCACATACATATTCATAACTGATTATTCATTCTCTCTGAATTAGCTTTTTTTTTTTCCAAGGAGGAAGTATCAACTTTAGGATAAATGTTCTAACTCTGAAGGAACTTCCCTGCTGACAAATGTGAATAACCACAAAATGTCACTCTTTCCCTACAGTATGATTTCTGACAGTATGCCGAGCTGATAGCGTATTTGCATCTTCCTAATACTTTAGTGGTGGGTTTTTTCCCTTTTTTTTTTGCCTGAAAGAAAAAGCAAAAATGGTAAGAAAAGTGCAGAATATGTGATATATACTCTGAGTATAAAATTATCAGGAATGTAGACCTCAAAGTTTGCGGTCAATCAGCCTTCATTGGTGTGTATTATATAGAAGCTTGCTGTTCTGATGTATCAAAAGATGCAAGTCAATGTATGTAATTACTAGATAGGTAAATATTAGAGTATCAAATAAGAAGATATTACTGCTTGGTGAGATGGACACTCTCACTAAAATATGTTGCCTTAATTTTTGGTATTAATTTCTACAAAAGATGCTGAAAGTTTGGGACCACCTCTGAAAAGAGCTAAGGAATGATTAGTTAAAAAACCCCAAGAAAATTAATTTGTTCACAACAAAGGTCAGACCATTAGCAAGCTGCCTATTCATAGAATCTGCACAAGGAAGACATTTCTGTTAGTAGACTAATCTAGAAAAAAAGAGCTAATAAGAAATAGGGGCTAAAGCTGTACAAATTTAAACTAGTAATAAGAATAAAGATTTTAAGCAGAGAGATCAGTAATCATTGGAGCAATACTGTGAGAGATGTGGTTTTCAAGTTTTTTTCTCATTAATTTCATTTCTGAAATTTTTGTTTAGAGAATGTACTTTTCATCAGATGTTTTTCTAATGACACTGTGCTTGTTTTTTTTTGTTACCTTTCCCAGATCTGCAGGTGTCCACAAGCAAAACTAAGGACATGAGTTCTTTATTGCTGAAAGTCACTAAGTGCAAATGAATCCTTTTCTGAAAAGTTTAGCTTAACAGATCGTATTTTGGGGTGTAGAAATTACTAGGTAGGGTCCTGTGATGTGGATACACAGAAGTGTAATTACATATTTCTAATGGCCTCTCCTTATCAAATACATACAGATATTCATGTGGGGGGGGGAGGAGGTTCCCTTTTTACTGACAAAGTACTCCCTGGTATCACTGTGGCAAACCTTCTCCTCTCTGCTCTTTATTTCACATTCCTCTGTCAAGAACTTCCTTATTTGCTTTCGATACTTCCAGGTTATTCTACAGCACTCTCAGCACATTTCCCCCCGCCTCCTCCTCCCTGCCTTTTTTTTAATCTTTAAATTGAGTTTCATTTTGTGTCAGTTGTTATTTCTGGGTTTGAACAGGAATTTTCACAGCTACAATGTCACTTCAAGATGAATCCTTACTGTGTTTGCAAGAGGTTAGCTCCAGAATGGTACAGCTACTGTAATTTTGTCTGTAAGCAAATATCAGACCCTGCAAAGAAAACTCCCAGATTTTCTTTCCAAGGTGCATAATAAAGCAGAAATACAAATTTGGAAGTGAAGTGTAAATTAGATTTGAATGAGAAGCAGGGCAGGTGGTAGAATTTTGACGAGCTCCATTGAAGTTTGTGTAACATGGAGAGCACATTTCATTTACAGCTGATGATTCAATAGGAACTCAGCTGCTGCCATCTGACCTTTTGTTTTGTACTATCCCTCCCCTTCTGAGGGCCCAGACACCAAATAAAGTAACAACAGGTACTTGGCCAGCATGCACAGATTCTGGAATGGACTTCCCTTCCTTATTTATCTTGTTTTGGTTAGAAACTATTGACCTAATTTGCTTTCCTTTCCTACTGATAAGTAAGCCTGCACTGTTTGTACCTCTGTTCATCAGGCTTTACACTGAAAGGCAGGTATACTTTAATTGCCAAGATAAACTGTTAAGTTCTGTGACTCAGCAAGTACATGAGGTACCTTTGCTACTAGGGCAGTGCAAGGAATAGATTTTTAAGAGTAGATAAGCAAAGAAGTCTTTCATATCCGTGATCAAATATAAATGTTCCAGTTGCAGAAGAATCAGAGTTAAAAGCTGATGGAGTATGTGGTGCCATTACCACCTTAAAAGCAAAAATATCACAGTTTCTTCACGATAGCAAGCAAAGAAAAAGACCATCTTCTCAACTTTATTTTTTTCTTCAAATTTGTTTGTGTAAGTGAAGTTGTGTGGTCTCCTATATAGCCCTCCACTCAGGTTTGGGTACTGTGTGGACAGCCTGTCTCACATGAATGCCTCACTATAAAAAGATGAAATAACTGAGTGTAATTCCTATCTTTAATTTATATTTAGTGTGATACATGTTAAAACCTCCGTATTATATAAACTAATATGATAAACGTAATTTTTCTGTAAGTGTGCAAGAATGTCTGAAATTCCATATGCAGTTAATACTAAAAAATTTGGAGATGCATAGTAATCTCACTTATTTTATTCTTTTTTTTTTTTTTGGCTACATACAAAAAGGCCCATGGGCCTTGCACAGGTTTAGTCTTGCAAGCAGTTTCAAAATGTCATTCAACTTTGCATGTACTTTTTACACAGAAATTCTGAGATGGTGTTTCTTATTCTTGCAGTGCTTACCCATGAGCATTTAAAAAAATATAGCCAAAAATAATGCAAACCCTTGAGCATTGTACTACTCGGGAGAAGTCAATACCAGCTTTCCTCTTTGACTCTGTTAGTTAAATTTTCACTGGAAGATAAGGACTCTTCAGTACCATTCTATTAAAACCGGATGTGCTTAGCTAAAAAAGAAATGTTTTATAAGTTTGTTTTGCTAGGCTGTAGGTGGAAAGCACAGCTGAGATCACACTTCTCAAAATATCAGTTGATTGCTTTGCGGTACCTGTTTGTCTGTTTCCTGATTGGGCAGAGCTGTTGCTGGGCTGATACCATTTAGACCAAAATTAGAAAGTCAATACAAACGAGTCAAACTAGACTGTCTGCTTTTTTCAGTTCTCTCTTCTGATTCATCAGTTGTTTGTTTCAAATTTTTACAGCCTGTTTGAATTGGGTGTTGTGCCAGCAAAGGTGAAAGCTCTTAGTGGTTAATCAGTAAGAATGCTCATAAAAATTTGTCTTGATGACATTTAGATGCTAGCGAAAAACATGATACCGAGTTAAAAAGAAGTGGAAGCAGGTCCTACAGAGTGATACTAAAATTAAATATCTGGATGTGAGAACATTTTCCTCACTTAGAAGACTGCTGCTTCTCATGTACGATGATAACACTCGTGTTCCTGAGAGGATGTTATTGCAAATGTCTTGTGGCAGAGGCTTAAAACCTGGAACTTACTGGTGAAGGCCTGTAGGGAAGAAGGACTTGCTGCTTACAAATCTTTTTTTCCTTCAGTATTAGTATGTATACTTTAACAGAGTTCGACAGTGCCTGGTTAACTTACATTATTAATACCAGGGAGGATTAGAATATGTGTAAATGTAATTCAGATATTTGAAGAAAAACAGCATGTAAATTGTGTAGCAAAATTCTAGGTTAGTGCAAGTGCATCTGTAAGGGTACATGGCCCTGATATACTTGAAGAAATGCTGTTGCTTTACCTACACTGTTAAGATAAAGCTACAGATTTTTCTTTTTGGAAATGAGTAAGTTTTGATGCAAGTGACAGAGGTGAGTGTTTTAATTAGTTTAAACTTGGGTCACTTCAGGCTTTCAGAATGTTTTTTTTCTTGTCACATACTGGTGGGGAAGAAAAAGATGGGTATGTTGTTAAATGCCATTCAGTTAGGATCCACTAGTCTTGCCATGGAAAGGCTTTATCTCAGTATGTACAAAATTAAGCAGCAAGAGATGTAATTCTTTATCCCACTGAAGATCAGGCTAGAAAGTGCTTTAAGAGAGCAACTTGGTTAAATCATGAGATCTCGAGATACTTTATAAAAATAGAAAGTAGGCTTCATTTAGCAATGATAAGAATAAAAGGGTAGGAAGAGGACCTAAGATCAAAATAGGGAAAAAAGCACAAAATGAGATGCAACCACAAAGGCACATAAAAAGAAATAAGAAAACTTTTTATAGTAGAGTAAGAAGACAATAGGGAAATAATTGCTCTAGTGTTCAGAAGAACGTGAGCATTATTGACCGATGTCACTGTGAATAGTGAAGTGCTTTTTTTTTGTGGAATGCCTTTTTTTGCTTCTTTTTCTGAAAGGGTTAAGTATGACCAAGTGAATAATCTCTACTTCAGCCTGAGTTCTTTTATCACTACAAAATGAGCTGGAGCATATTTAAATGTCTTCAAAACAGGTAGGCCTGATGCAATTTACCTTTGGTATTTACAAAAGGACAGCAAGGGGATTCCAATCACTGGGATTCTTGAAAAATTATATAGAATTTCAAGGTTGTAGGGCACCTGTTTTTAAAAGGAGAAAGAGGGGAAACTGGAGAATAATAGACCAGTCAACTTAGATTACATTTCTGGTAAAAATCTGGAAAACATTTGGCTGTCTGTAAGCCATTGAAATTAACAATGAAATGAGTAAGAGCTAACGTGGCTTTGACAGTAACAAACCAAGGGGACGGAGTTTAACCTCTACAATCATTAGCAGACCTAGAGGAGGAAAGGTTGTGGTCTTTGTCCATCACAGCTGACACTTGAAAGATTAGTAAGCTCTGGCCCATATGATTATTCTAGTTACATAAAGTGCTGTTTTAATACTTTTTAAGATTACTGTGGGCTTGGTAAAAATAGATGACCTATACTAAGTATATCCCATTAGTAGTTACCCCAGTGCTATACTAGTTCTGTCAGACGTTTTTGATTTCTTTCGTGATTTGGGTTATGAAAATGGTAACATAAAAAATTAATTCCAGGTGCTGTAACTGGAATTCCCTCAATTGTTCTGGATGTGCTATTACCTGAATTGTGAAGCAAATGAAGTATTATCATTTTAAGCAACTAATACCTTCTGATGTTTTCCATGTAATATGGTTTGTTTATTTGTTTTACTGCAGGATTTAGTTATCCGTATTGTCTTCATTCTTGGTAATTTAACAGCAAAGAATAACCAGGCCCGTGAGAAATTTTTTAAAGAAAAAGAAAGTGTTAACACCTTGACATCATTATTCCAAACCTACTACGAACTTGATTTGAGTGCACAGACATGGTACCATGATAGAGAAGGAAAAGGAAAAAACCACCTAAAACATCCTTCAGAAGCAGAAGATGTTATGATAAAACTGATAAGAGTGCTGGCCAATCTCTCGATTCATCCCAGCATAGGAGCCACCCTGGCAGCTGCTCATCGTGTTGTTGAATTACTTGTTACAGTACTAGGTATTAAAATCTATATCTTGTGTTTGTGATCTTTGTTCAGCCTGTAATGAGAGTTTAGGATTTTTCATTGCAAAAAAACCCCAAAGTCAGTTTGCTGATATTCATAAACTATTTTATGTAGAAGGCTTGTTTGAGACAGTGGAATCATTGCTGCTTTGGCACTGACTTTTCAGTATCTGGGGAAAGATGTTGTAGAGGTGTTAATTCAGTGATCAGATTTGCAGGTATGATCATTAGGATAAGAAAACAAATTTTATTTTAAACACATCTCGCTGAGAGTTCATATATAAAGGAAGTTTGTTCTTATTGGGTGGTACATAGATGAGTTTGGTGGTGGTGTTTTTTTAAGATTTGCATTTTTTGTGACTGCTCTCTATTAATTATTCTTTTTGTTCTCTGCACCCATAACTTTCAGCCTGCTCAAAGAATTTTCTCTTATTTTTTTCTTGTTTTTCCAACCTTTTATCTCTTTTGGATGGAAGAGCGTGTCCCTCTCCCGCCAAATGGAGGCTTAGGACTATAGTTCCTTTACCACTTACCAATCCCTTTGTAAATCTAATTACAGAGTAGGACTGGGTTTGTCCTCCCTGTAGCAGAGTTTAGCAGTGACAAGATACAGCTCAGATGGCTCAGTATATATTACTCTGTGATGAGAACATTAAATATTACATTAAGACAATCAACCTGATTATACACTATCTTATCAGTCATGGGGGATTAGAGAAGGCAGACTCACAACTTCATTCTGTCTCATGGGTTGAAACTCTCTTAATGTCTTAACCATTGTGTAAGTGCTTTTGAGCTTCAAAGCTTCTCTCTGCTAGCCTCCCCTCTTCTTGGGCACTCTGTCAGTCAGTTTACTAAAAATGTTGTCTCTCACCTCTTTTATTTCCTTCACTCTTGGTTTCTGAGGCCAGAAACC
Source organism: Cephalopterus ornatus (assembly GCA_013396775.1). Lineage (NCBI taxonomy): Eukaryota > Metazoa > Chordata > Aves > Passeriformes > Cotingidae > Cephalopterus > Cephalopterus ornatus. The sequence goes on from VZRE01014207.1 coordinate 1,523,068, forward strand.
TCAGATAAATAGGTATACACAACTTTCAGACTTATGAGTGGGGTTTTACACTGGTTAACATTCTGTCAGGAACTCTAAGAGAATCGTTCAAATATTGTTAAAGATTTTTTTATCCAATTTTTTTATTTCAAAGTACCTGGCATTTCAGTATAATAGTCCTTGGTATTCCTCTGTGTCTATCCCATAACCCCATTTCTGCACTTAGATTCTCCTCAGTGCCATCTTGAAATGGCAAATAGGTTCTGTAAATGCCTTAACTAATCATGTTTCCTTAATCACGATGATTTCTGTAAATTAATGGTTGTAAAGAGTGACTTTTTATTGCCATTTTTGGATCAGGTGGTCCTGTTAGCTTCTGCTATGTTCCTGAAAAACAGAATAGTTGACTGTAATAGTGACCATGTAAACTATTACTCAGTTTGCTTTTGAGATCTAATGCACTCCTAAGTTAGAATCCTGCGCGCGTGAATCTACATATGTTTTGTGGTTTTTTGACTCTCAGAATACAAGTCCATCGATGATTGTGAAGAGCTGGTCATCAATGCTGCCACAACAATCAACAATTTGTCCTACTACCAAGTGGAGAGTTCCGTGGTTCAGGACAAGAAGCTGCACATTGCTGAAAGTAAGGACTTTTAAAATAGTACTTTCTGTATAGCTTTTAGGAAGTGGAAATGTTTTGACATAACAGAAAGTAAAGACACTGATAGCATTTTGTGGTATCCTGTTGCAGGAATATAAAGCTCTTAGGGCTAAATTCTTCCCATAATGATTTCTGATTCTTTTGGAAAGTAATTCTGTGACTTATATGAAAGTAGCTGGGTTGTTGACAAAACTTCTTCGTTTACTCCCCAAATGAATTTGCCATATTGTTTTCTGTGTAGCAAGTTTTGCTAGTTTTGTTCAAAATCCGTCTACCTGAGCTGAAATAATCATATGGTTTTTTACTTCTCATCAAAGTACAGTCAGATTTTTTTTTTCCCCTTGTTGGCACCTTCTATACCTGCAAAATCTGATTTGTCTGTTTCTGGCTTATAAATCCATTGGCAGTATTGTCTTGGGGGATTCTCTCCCCCCTGACAGTATGGACAACAATAATTTAGTGATGTGTAGGAACTGCAACTGAGTTCTGGGTCTCACTGTGTTAATGTTGTGCAAAAGGTAGAGAGTCTATGTCTTGCATATCTTTCTGTCTAAATAGACAAGACATGGGGGAGAGACAGAACCTGAAGTTTGCACAACAGGTAGCACAAGGAGTAGGAAAACATATCCTGGCTGTCAACCTAGTGCCCTGACTGGTAGAGGTAACAGCTCTGCTGTTCTGTCACGACTCACTTTGTCACCTGTAAGACAACTCCCTCTTACTGCTGGTTGGAAAATGTGGAAACAAATTACTTCTCTGCCTGTCCCATTTGCTCTCTCTCTTCTGTTTTTATTGTTAGCATGTGGAACTAATCCCATCGCCTTTCCTCTGCCTGAACTGAGGAAAGAGAAAACCCTTTGCTGGAAGACCAGCAGGCTTCCTCCTCCAGGAGACATTTTGAGAATATTTGCTGTTTGATACAAGTGGTGGTTCCCAAAGACAAAAAATAATAATTTCAGATGTCTCTTTAAGACAAGTTCAAGACATGTTCAATATTGCAACATTCAGAGACAGAAGTAATGGGAACTAAGCCAACCTTTTTTCTGTATATGTTTCTCTCACTTTTGTGTGGTAGAAGGGTTAAGGGTTGACTTATATGAATCCTGTATATGATGGACTGATTTCATTGGTTTGTGTCATACTCACAGAAGACTGATCAATGTAACTTCTGTAACATCACTCCTCTGCCATGCAGCAAAACCCTCCATGATGATAGGTCTTCCTAGGAAATGCTGAAGTTCTCATTCTCCTGCTGAAGTTACATACCAATTACATATTAAACTGCTGAGCTGGAAAGCAGCAAGGAAATGAATGCTTCAGATGGAGACAATATTAAGTAGCTGTTCAGAGAAAATGTGCTTCCTTGTTATAGCAGCAATGAGAGAAAACAGAGCAAATGTCAGAAAGTAATTTGACTTTTAGGAGACACCCCACCATAAGACCATCCATTCAGAATCTAAATCAAGTCATATGTATTACAACAATTTTTTAATTATGTCTTGCTGGATTTCCACATGAGCCCACTCAAAAATGCATAGCAAAGCTGGCTCCCATTATTACAACTGTGCTTAGATCATCTCCATAACTCTTTGTTTGTTCCTTTGCATTTAGCCCCATATTGGAGCTCTTTGTCTCATCTTCAAAGCCCTACACAATTTAGTTCTCACTCTACCATCAGCTCGCCCCCTTCACTGCCACCAGACAATTGTTCCTGTTTCTTATATTTATTGCTGTTCCTGCTTGCATTCTGATACTCATTGATAAGAAGCCAAGCACGTATTTGTGATATACAGATAATTGTTTTTGTTTAATTTCTCTGCAAACCGATAGTGCTTTTGAAGCTGTTAATGAGTGACAGTATGGATGGAGTTGTGGAGGCTGTCAGAGTCTTTGGCAATCTTTCCCGGTATCGTGAGGTCTGTGACTTCATCATGCAGAAAAAGAGTGAGTTGCTTTTGCATTTGTAGGAGTCCTGTTTTGAAATGTCCGTGGTTCTGAAAGGAAAAGATTGTTAATAAGCTGTCTCAGTTAAAGGGCAGAAGCAATCTTCCCTGATGTTTTGCAAATTAGGCAAACATTAGAATCCAGTAGTAGTCATTATGGATTAGCAAAATACGCCATGGTGCTTTCACAAAGGTAAATACTACAAAACCTCTGTTTTTTCCTAAAGATTCAAATTTTGAAATTTCCCTTCACTCATCAAGCTTTCCAAGTCTTACAGGTTAGTAGTGGTGTGATATAAAATGAAAATCCAACTAAATTCTCATTTAGGTTGATAATCACATATTTTTGATACCCATGTTCAGCAGTTTGTTGGCACTTTGTAAGATGCAGTTGTTTCACTGCCTCAACAAAGAGACCTCCTATTTGCCTCTGGGTGAAGGAGGATGCAAGTCTTCTCAAGTCCTTTTGCTTTGGGTATCTAAAGAGCTTTGGGAAAAATGGCAACTCCTTGCTATCCACAGAGGGTGTGTCATCAGTTTAATTAGACACCAGTTAACTGTAAATTTTCTTGGTATCTACCTGTCAGCGCTGACAGTGAGGTGATACGCCACAATATGCAACCCTTTATATCAAATGTGGACACAGCACGATTTTTGGAGGTAAAGGGAGAACTGACACTTAGTAGCTGGTTGTTGGTGAACTGTCTCAGTCAAAGGACTGAATTTTCCAGCTGGGAGAGGCTGTGGATGGTGTGCCAAGCTCAGGAAGAGCAGAGAGGCTGCCTCTCCATTAGGCAAGACTGACTCCCTCGCTGGGGTTGCCTCCACAGCATCCCCCGTCAGCGTCAGCAAGTGCTGCGAGACGCTGCACGTCCAGCCTCTGCTTCTTGCTTGTCTCCCGCAGGAGCCCCAGGCTGCAGCAGTTCCAACTGGACTTTGTGCAGTCTGGGACAGCCCTGCCACTCAAAGGTTGAAGAACAGTGCCAGCTGCCAAATCCTAGCAGTTTCCGCTGACTGTGCAATTCAAAGGAGGGTGATGCTTTTAAGAAATAAACTTCAATTCAGTTTGGTCAACTTGATGTCTTCTACATTGGATTTTCACGTTTCTTTGGTGTATTTTTATAAAATAAAACTGTTGTTCTGCATGATGTTATACTCTCAGTCATGCACCTGTTCTGCAAATGTCACAATGATATGCTACAAGGCTAAGTTTTTGGGTAAGGTATCCTGCTTTCTAAGGATACATTTTTAAAAAGTGTGTTGTAATGCCACTTGTATAAGTCCATCTTCCCAGTAATACTGTTTCCTTCTTTACAATCCAGTATACAGGTTCATGATTGCTTTGCTTGATTCCAAGAACCACGATGTGTGTTTTTCTGCCTGTGGAGTTCTGCTCAATCTCACAGTAGATAAGAACAAACGAGCTTTTCTGATGGAAGAAGGAGGAATTGGAAAGTAAGTTCCTGATTGTGCTTATGAAAAAGGCAATTTTGAGTAGCTTGTCCAAAAAATTGCAATTGGATTGTTTTTTACTGGGGCCGGTAACTTGTAATAGAGATGCCAGCATAGAAGATAAATCGGCACCTAATGTTCATCAAGAAAGAGCCTTTCATATGGGGATTTTTTTGCAGAGCCATTACGGTGGCTTAGCCTACTGTAGAGTCAAAACCCGTAGAATAATCTGCCAAAGATCTTGCTGATATATACAGCAGAGCACCATACTACAAAGCAACTAAGGCATGGCTTTGCAGTAGCTGGTTATGCCCAACTGAGCTGAATCCTACGGCGGCTCCAGTTAATAGGCACCTTTAATGTGTATCTGGTGTAAATGTGAAGATTACTTCAGGAACCATGATATCCCACATGGTGTGTTGAAATTCTTGTCACTACTTAGTACTGTAGGGAAAACTCTCTGATGTAGCCTCGCTCGGCAGAGAACAGCTCCCGAGTCTCCTCTCTCTGGGAGTTCAAGTTTAAGGAACTGATATTATAAGGGATATTAAATCTTGATGCAACACTTGTGGCTTTGATGTTCAGATAATAGCGGATCCAGCTTAATTGGAGGAACATGAAAGATCATGTTCCCGTGCTTATAAAGCAGTTGGTCCAACCCACATTTATGAAACAATATGCTTTCCTGTTCATACATCGTATAATTACTTTTTTATACAGCGTAAACAATGCACAGTCTTCTCATCCTTCCTTCCCGTGTTCTGGTTAACTTAAAATATAAAGCTGAAAAAGAAGAGTAAAAACAAGTTACAGGCAAATTGAATAATAAATGTGAGAAATTCCTATTATATATTGTGCAGCATATAGAATCATAAATTTGGAATTTTCTGTACTGTGTCTGAAAATTTGTGAAGGAAGGAAGGAAAAACAGCAACAGCATTTGGACAGTCACAGATTGTAATGAAATTTGATGGAATTTTAGCATCCTTAAAATGGTTGCATTTATGATGCATGTCAATGAAATTGGCCAGTTGGGTTAAAAAGTTAGAGGGGATGGACAGGTACAGGCAGCATACACATGTACATGTAGGCAAAAGGCATGTTCACATCCTTAGGGAACTACGCTGAATGAAAAGGGAGAAGTTACTGAGGAAGAAAATAGCATCTGAAATTTATTAACATAGAATTTTCCTGCAGACTTTTATGGAGTTTGCTGACATTTCTAGACTGCCAGATTTTGAAGGACTCAGGAGAAAATTAGATGGAGCAAACCACTGTTTTTGTTTGGTACTGACAGGTTAGTGGACTGTTTGCAAGACTTTGGGCCAGCAGACTGGCAACTCTCTTGTTTGATATGCAAAACCCTGTGGAACTACAGTGAAAACTTCACAAGTGCGGCCTCCTGCTTTGGAGGAGATACCCACACGTTGCTGGTGCTGCTCACATCACTTTTAGGTGAGATTCATAATCTTGGTCTCTTTTCCTCTATAGAAGAAATGGAAAGAAGCAGAATCAAAGCAGTATTAGTTTGGTTGGGAAGCCTGTCATGTGTTCAAGTGGTTGGCTGGTATAGACTGTCCAGCAGCACAGTGGTCTGTTGCCATTCAGCACCTTCCCTCAGGTCTTACAGATTGTCAAGGTGGAATTGGCCGCTGTCACTGCCCACTCTAGTTTGCCTACTTGGCATGCTCCTAATTCTTTCCACCAGCTGCCCTTTTGCCTGCTTAGACCTTCAGTGCAAAACATACCTTTCACTGGGTGTGGGCCCTTCTGGCCTCAGAGGTCACTGCAGGTGTTGTGAGGAGCAAGGGCACTGCTGTGATGCACCTGGCTACTGCACAGCACAGACCAGACACCACTGGGGAGTATGGCTTTTCCCCTCAGCCAGAGGGCTCTGGAGTGCAGCAGGCTGAGCTTGCTGCTTGGCCACCTTTCTTTGCTCAGCATGGCCTCTTTGCGGGCAAGGACAACATTGTGACAACAATCTGCTCCCAAAAGCCGGTGAGGGTTTGCTCGCTTCTCCACAAATGCAGGCTGGAAGGTGAATGTTTGGACCCTGATGCTCTTACCCAGTTGGATCTTGTCATCTGGACACTTACTTTTGTTTCAAATTTTATAGGCTTTAGTTGCTATGTGATAGGACTATAGTCAATTGATGTAATTTTCCAAAGCACTGCTTTGCTTATGATTTTATTTTGGGTAGGTCATTTGCAATTATCTTTAAAAAAACTTCAATCTTTAAAATGTCAATGAAATTGAAGGAAACTAACTAATTTTGATATGGTTTTAATTGGAAATTGACTGAAGATATATGCTTGCTGTCAGACCCAGACAGAATGTGAGATCCCCATGGTCTCTTGTTTTTAGACAATCAGAAAAGTGGGTGAATTTGCGAGGATTTATTTACCTGAAAATATCAGTGTTTCAAGGTTATTAGTGCACTTTTTAACATTCTGCAACTTCACAGCCACAATCATACTTGAAATTTCTGGCATACAGCAAGGATCTTCGTTTTAGAAAATTTGTACTTACTTTTTCCTCTGCATTTAACACTGCTTATTCCAGCAATTGATTTGACTGCAGAGTCCAGGCTGGATAGTGATTGTGACTCACATTAACAGGTATAATTTTCATGAACTGGAAGTTCGTGTATGTTTTCAATTGCAGTTGCAATTGTGATTGTAATGCACTAATGACAAATTAATTAAAAATAGGTTAGAATGAAATCAGAGTGCTAGTCTTTCTTCACACTGTAATCAGAAGAGTAGCTGTAAAAGGAGCACATCTTACTCATTGGATCTGGTTCTTCTGTGTGCAAAGAGCCAACAAATCTTAGTAATAGCAGCTGGTTAATACTGTCCTACATCTTCCTCCTCCCATTGTATTCAGTTACAGCCTTGAACCGTCATTGCTCTGATTCTATCATTCAGGAAGCAGGAGGCAGCTGCTGACCATCAGTGAACTGTACTTAAGCGTCAGCACACCCTCAGGAAGCGGAAAAAGTGGAGCATGGCACAGCAACACCTCACTTCACCTGCTGTGCTTGGCCTCCTCCCCTTTATTTTTCCCTCCCCTACCTGGCACAAGATGACAAGAGATTACAAGGGAGCCAGAAGGGAGTGGAAATAGCCTGAAAAGATTTTGGGCCCAAGAGAAAAGCTAGAGAAAAGACACCATTTGTTTCTCTTTTTCCCTGCCTGATCCCCGGAGCCTGAGATGCAGCAGCACTGCTTTCCAGTGGCACTTGTCATTTGTCTTCTTTCAGCTGCTCTCGAGTTCCAGGTCGCTTTACTGGCTCAAAGCTTCTGGAGACTGATGTTCCCAGGCCCCTGGCAGCAGCTGTGCCTTGCTCCAGGCCCTCAAGAATAGCAGTGGAGATGAGCCTCTGTCTTCAGAACATTCTTCAGTTTGGTCATTCAGTGAAATTTCTTTTCTCCTTTGCTCTTTCCATACTTTTTCTTCTACTCATCTTTACCTCCACTGTCAATTTGAGGAGGTTATTTTGGAATCTCAGTACATGTGAACTCTTACATGGCACGCTAGTAGCTTCCAGGGCTCCTGGTCCCTGCCTTGCCGGTGTTGCGAGGATGAGTAGCCCTTGCAGACCACTGAAGTCTGCACTCTGGTCTTCAGCTTCCCCTACAGTGTGTAGACCCAGTGTGCTTGTCTTTTTCCTGGGCTTGAAGCCAGTTCATGCGCTGTTTGGCCAGTATCCAATTTTCCTAGTTTTTGAGGAGAGTCGTGGGAAAATTAAATTATCCGAGGATGTACAGCTTGCGTGTGGAACACTGATCCTTGCTGATGCACAGTGTTACTCACATTCTGGTTTGGGAAATTCACCGTTTCAGTTCAACACTTCAGCTTTGAACTGGTTCTGACCCTTGTTCTTGTAGTACTGGAATTCTTGACCTCAGTGATTCCGTAAACATTCAGTCAACTTCTGGGAGCCACAGCTGTCTACTAAAAGGGAGAAATGTTTCTTGCTCTGTGTTAAAGAGTTAATTTATGTAGAAAAATCAGGAGTAGGCAAAGCAATTCTCCCTGAAAACAAGGCCCATAATCCCTTGTCTTCCACTTCAGGTTCTTTCACTTCTCTGCTGCTGAGAGTCGTTTTAGGTATGTTGGGTTACTGTGCCACTGATAGGACAAGAGCAGACTGGCACAAGTTGCAATAATACGAAATTCCAATTAAAAATTAGCAAAAGAAATTTCCATCATGGCAGGGGCCAGGCACTGGAACAGCCTTCCCAGAAAGTCTGTGGAATCTCCATCCTAGGAGTTGTTCAGTACTCAACAGTACATGGACCAGAGCAACCTTATGCATGGTGGCTTGGCTCCAGAAGTCCTGTCCGACCTAAATTATCCTATGACATCATCAAATGTAGATCTGATGACTGAGGCTGGATTTTATCTCTGATTACAGGTTTTCTTCCTGCAGAGACATGACAACTGTCACGAAAGAAAGGGGGTTTTTCCTCTTTATTTTATTACATAAAGGCTTTAAATGGCATCTCTTTATGCAGAAACTCCTTTGTAATCTATCTCACATTTAATTTAGGTAGTTTAGAAACAGTGTAGTGGCACAGAAGTCAGGTACTGTTTGCAGTTGCTGGTAGCTTTGCATGAACGAGAGCCCATCTCCATGCACAAGGAATGTTGCTCCTTTCTTTATAGCTGTTGCAGCTCAGGCCATCTGCTCTGCACAGGCACCTCGGCATGCTTTTGGATGCTTGAGCATCTCTTTTCTACCCAAAGATTGACTCAAAGTGTGGGAACTGAAGTTTCTCTTCAGCCCCAAGTTGTCTGACTTGCTGTGACTGCGCAGTAAGTTCCCTGACTCATTTAAGACGTTGTGAATCTGGTGCTCTTTCATAGTCTAGGCCAACGGTAAGTCACACTTGACGCTCCCATTTGGAGCAGGATTCCACCTTCATTTTAGGCCCATTTATGATCTAAAGTAAAATATCCTAATGTCAAATATCCTCCTGTTAAACTGTATGAAAACATTTGTTCAGCATTATCAGTTGTGTCTGTGGATTCTTGGATTCAGGAGAATGCTTCTGGTTGCAGACTGATTTCTTTTTCTGTAAGGGTTTGTCTCTTTGCCACATCCAATGCCAGGCGTAACAGGGTGGTGACTTCCCTTAATTCCTAACATTGCTTGCCTTTATTAAAGAGTGTCCTGTTGTTTTATTTTTGAAATTTGTGAGGAAGGGAGGGCATCTGTAATACAGTAACTAGTGTGCTTCAGTTTCCCCCAGTATGATAGCAGGTAGAGTTCATAGAGTGTCCATGAACCAGATTAGCAGAGCCATTTGTGACAGGGAAAACATAGTTGTAGTTATATGAACTGATTCCTTAACTTAGCAAAGTTGCTGTGGGTAATGTTAAATCCTGGGTACTTTGCAGAGCTACAGTCCCTGTAAATGCTTCGTCTTGGAGACACAGCTTAGCTACACCTGTAAGAATAAAAGTACCTGCAATGGCCTTTTCACTGTTTTACTGACCTTAACATCCTTTATTTTCAATTCAATCTAAATCCCTCACACAGTGATGCTCAGCTTATCTGAAATGCAGTTTTTTTTAACATACACAACTGGTAAGCTGTATGTGCCATAGTCATAAAATCCATAGTTGGGCATATTTTTATTCAGAACTGATGATGATATTTTCCTTGATTACAGATAAAAAACTAGCGTTGGACTGCAGCCTCGAGAGAGAGGGAAGGGACTCCCACAAACTACATTGGGAAAGAGAGTTCAAGCCTGTGGCAGAAAAACTTCTTGATAGGATTCAAAGCCATCATTCCTTTCTTCCAGCTGTGCCTATTACTCTATTTTAGTCAGTCTTTTATCTTTTTTCTTTTTTTTTATGGTGTAAATTGTATAGCTTTATATTTCTAATATACCTGAACATTGCCATGGGGAAGAATGTTAAAGAGCGTGGCTATCTTTTGAAGAGCTTGTATGAAAATTTTGCATGTGTAATTACTTTTTACAATAGACTTGAGCTGACCAAGCAGCTGCTGTGTGATTTGTCTGTTGATTCCATAATTTCCCTGGCTGGGAAAAAGAAACAAATGTATTTTGCTAAACTTTCAGTTTTTAAAAGGTAAATTACCACTGAGTACTTGGATCTCTGTGGTACCAAAAATGCTGTGCAGTACAGAAGAACATTATGTGACAGGAGCCACATCCCACCTACAGACTTGGACGCGCTTTTACTTTATACGAAATTCTGTGACAGAGTAACCCAGATGCTACTGGGGCATTGTGCTGTGTTCCTTCATGAGCTTCACTCTTCAGATTGAATGCTGTCAGTGGTTGGGGGAAAGTCACTTCCCTTTCCTTTGGAGATCCCCCTTTCTTCTTCAGATACTCTGTGGCTGGGGTCTACAGTATCCCAGCTATCCTAGCTCCTGCCTTGGCACTTACAGGATATAAGCAGTGCTGGCCTTTCCTGAATTGGGACTTCACATCTTAAGGCAAAACACTTGTATCCCTGATGTCAGAGAAGATTTTAGCTCATTTGTTGTGTTCTTCTTTCAGTTTTTCCAACAATCCTATGAGCCACCAGTGTGCCTCTGCTTCTCAGACTTCTCGGCCAGTTGTCTCCCCTGAACCTGTGTCTCCATTCATGGGGCAAAAAAAGGACTGTTCCTCCCTGTTCCTTCTGACTGCTGCTGGCTTGTTTATTGCTCAGTTTTCATCCTTTCAGCATGTAGAAGTCCCTGCTTGTAGCCCATGGATTAGCTCAGCAGGCGCATCGCTGGCCTCAGGCATTAAGAGCCCAGTTGGTTGCAGGGAGCTTTACAGACCTGACCTATTTCTCTCTTTTCTGACCTCAGATTGCTAAGAATAAACTGTGCTGTGTGGGGGCTGCCGGGCTCCTGCTCCTGAGAGTCAGCAGCATCGCACTCTGCTGCGTGCAACAGGAGTGTGTCCAGCCTGGCAATCCCTGCAGAGGCTGGAAGAAGTTGTTCTAAGGCAGCGATTCAGAGCTCGCTCAGTGGCACTGCTGAACCTTTGGTAGTGCCCAGGCCTCTGCTTCGGGGTGAGGAGAGGAAGCGAGGAGGCTGGGAAGTGGAGCATAGTATAAGAGTAGGGAGACCTTTTTCCTAGTTTAGGCCCCTGCTTCTACAGGCCAGGTGCGGGGAGATTTCATGGTCCACATTTTGGGAATGGTGAGGAGGAAACTGCAGTGAAGGTAATGAAATTTTCTGCATTCCTTGTGTTTCAGCAGCTCCATTTTTTTCTTGTGCCCAGTTGGCTTAGCCCCACAGTGAGTCACTTCAGGAGCGTGTGGCAGCCTCCATCACTGCTATCCACAGGCAGGAACTGCTCAGCAGTTTGGTGTGGTTTGGTTCTTACAGTGGATCTGCAGAGCTTGAAAATATTTCAATTATCATCCCTTCTTTTGCCATTTTAATTTTAGCTGAAGGGAAGATAAATGGCTCCATTTGTTTCTTGGAGAAAAGGATGGATTTGCTTTTGGGGAGTATTAAAGAAAGGATGATGGGTAAATACTCCCTGTGGGGAGGGAGCACTTGTTCTTGGCATTTGCATCATGGCAAGGCAGGTAAAGACCTGTCTGTGCAGGGCAGGGCTGGGGACAGTGGAACAGGCCTCATGGCTAAGCCCCTTCAGTAGCTCTGATCAGAACTGACAAGCGCCAAGTCTGTCAGAGGCAGCCTGGAACTGAGGGCTGGCTCACGTCACACTGGTGTTTAGGCGATTAAGATTTGTTCAAATAAAACACTAATTACATCAAGTCATTGCTGATCAAATTGTAACCAAGGGCCTGGAGCACTATGTCCTGTAGCACAGGGCAGATCAGGGGATTCCACAGCAGGGACTGAAGCTGGGGCAGCTGCTGTGTGTGAGCTCTGGCCTCTGCTTCAGGAGGACGTGCCTTCAGAAGTGCTGGATTGAGCCAAGAGGGCCTCCAAACACCCATCGGCAAAGCCCGGCAGTGGATCCAGTGGAGCTGCATGGACCCGTGTCTTTCTCTGGAGGAAAAAACTTGTGGGTAAGAAGCAGCAGCCCCAAGAATGCTGACTTTCAGGTGTGTTCTTACGGCATTGTCTACCATTTCACTATCTTTGCCACAAACCTCAGTGAAACAGGTCTCTCGTGTGCAGGAGCCCATTCCTGTTTAGCAACACCTCCCTTTGGGGAGGGTTGCCAGTTCTACAGCTGAGGGGGGTGTGACACTGCTGCTGCTCCACACACAAAGTGCTGCCCTTCCCAGCCACAGGCTGGGGCTCTGCGGGGCTACTTGGGACTGTCAGGGCTGAGAGCTGAGGAGCACAGCGCACCTGAGGTCAACTGAGGCAGGGCTGGGGCTGGTCCCTCGTGCGCTGGCATCACCCACAGCTGCTGCTCCGGGCAGTCATCGCTACTGTGATGAAGCATCTGTCAACCATTGTCTTGTTTTTAAAGACTCACCCCCCCACTGTCTGTGGCTGACACTGTGCTTAAACAGCCTTGCTGCTTGTCTTCTACTTAGGAACACGAACCCTCTGCATTTTTTAATGGAAAATCCCCAAAAACTTTCAGGCCCTTTCTCTAAAGTAAGTAGCTTGGTGTGTAGTTAGGATTGCCTGCATGTTGTGGCTTGTGCTCCTGATGGCAACTGTGACCATATGCAGCCACTCACACACACATGCTGCAAGGTTTACTGCTTGAAAAGGGAAAGGGCACTTGGATGTGTCTGAAGAGAACTGGATGGAAATGGCCAGGTTAGGTTTCTTGGAAAAATTCATGTCTACCTTTGACCCCAAAAAGCAGCAGGAGACTGAGGTGTTGCAGAAACACCATTCACAGACTGGGAAGGCACAGCTCAGCTGTATGAGATGTCCTTGGATGGGAATATGCCCTTGCTCTGTTTTTTGGAACATTAAAAATCCTGTATTTTCAGTTAAGAGGAAGCACCAGATGCTTCCTGTTAGTCACAATTTTTGACGGTTTATTAATCTTTCTTCCCTAGTTTTTTTTTAGGTATTTTAGCTTCTTGGACTGTAAATTAAAAACTGTTCCCAGAATGTTCTGCAGTAAGAGAAACCAGTCTGAGCTGAGACCCAGGCCAGAGGACAGAAATCAAATTGAGTCTACTTGTGGCCTTGGGAAAATCTATTTCACAGAATCATAGAATATGCTGAGTTGGAAGGGACCCATCAGCATCATCGAGTCCATCTTCTAGCCCTGCACAGAACACCCCAAGAATCACACCATGTGCCTGGGAGTGTTGTCCAAACGCTTCTTGAACTCAAGACACGCTTTCCTGCCTTACAAATAAGGCTCCTACCTTCCTCTAAACAGGTAGGAGTTTTTACACTTAGACTATAACCCCTGTTACAACCAGCTGTAGGAGTGTGTCCAAAAGAGTTTGTCACTCGCTTTTAACCCCCTCTCTCTGTTATCTCTTGCCATAAAATTCCTCCATCTGACTGCACAGACCTCACCATCCTTCAGGCAGTAGCCAATGAAAATTAGCAGCCTAATCTGGAACTAAGTTCACTAGTGGAGGATTTTAAAATCAGTTTAACTCTTAAAACTATATTTAGAGCTAGTTATTGAAAATAAGTGATTGCATTAACATACATTGGAATCTCTGATCACACCGTGTCCGTTACTTGTGAGGAAAGAGTATTCCTGAATAGAGGGAAGGGTGAAAACATCAGGAGTATAAGAAAGGTGTTCCTACTACAGTATTAATGAAGATCTAGATCTATGTTTTTAAACTTCATTTTCTCCCATCGTTTTAGACTCAGTTGAAAAATTCATGGCTCACCCTTTTAAGTATGTTTGCACAGTTACTGTTTCAAATATTTTTAAAGTGGTCTTTGAACTAGTAAGAGCAGAAGCTTAAAGTTAAACCACTCAGAAACACCAAGAGAAAAAGTTGTTACCTTTATTTCAAAAATACCAGTAATACTGACAAATTTAAAAAGCAATTCACACTTATACAAAAGTATTCATGTGTTCTCCAAAACCACTGTATATTAAACGTCAGCATTTTAATCACGTTTTGATTTACTAAAAATAGATGGTTTTTAGCCTAGTTATTTAAGCAATTGCAAAAATCAGTAAGACCAGCGTTGGGCATGTAATACAGTAGGACTGTTTGGCAGTCTAGAACAACATTCCCACACCTTGTCCTAGCTCCTTCTTGGTTCATCTGTGAAAAAGAGGACAAGAAGCTACTCGACACTTTGTGTAGGTAGATCTCTAAAAAGCTCTGAGGACTCCAGTCCCCTTTTTTCCATAGGAAGACCATTGCACTTTGGAGCTCACAAAATAATGCTGAACAAATGTCCTGTAGCATTTTAAGGCTAAACTAGTTGAGAAAATTGACTGCTATCTTTCAGATTATCAGTGTGGACAGAAGAGGTTTAGTTCTGATTAAAAAGGGAATCTAAATAACAAGGCTTTTTTGAAACCACACACAGTAAAGGCTCAGACAATAGCAGTGCTCACTTTCACTTCTAGCTTAACTGGAACAGCCCGGGTCTGTTCACTCCACCTGCACAAATAGCAGCATCAAGATATTCTAAAATTATTCTTGTAGGGAAAGCAAATGTCATCAAGTCCCACTTTTTTTCGCGCTCCAACTCCCGCAGTATTTGCCTTAACACAAGATCTATATATCTATAGTTTGCTATATTGCCACAAGTTCATAGAATGTCCCGTACTGTCTAAAGCCAAAATACCATGAGCAGGCAGCACTTCCGCACAACCCTGTCTTTTCAACTGCCAAGCATTCACTGCCGAGTGGCAGCAACGATATTCCAAACACGGAAATAGCTGAAACTAAAGGAGTTATGGCACAATGGGCATCTTAACTTATAGCTACTGTTGGTCCTGAGGCTTCGTATCTTCCTCTGCCACACTGCAGCTGCAGAACATTCCAACGTCGACAGGCAGCCGGAGACATCAGGTCATATAGCGAGTAATAGCTCTCAGAGCATAAAGTAGTTCGGCTTGCATCCGAGCTTCTACCAGAAGCAAATTTACATGGACCTTCAGGAAAGAGAAGTCACGCTTTAGTGGTATGCTCACAATGACATGCTGCAGCAAAAGGAAGCCTTCAGGGCTGTGGTTTTCGTGTCAGTGCTTGCAGCAGCAGCAGCAGCAGCAGGGGAGCACTGCCTCTGTGAGCCACCCAGACCATCAGTTCTCAGCCAGGAAGCTCCTTGGGGACAGAGCAAGTGGCACTGCACAGCAGGGGGATCACACGTGCACCTAAGCAGGGCCACACTCCCAGGAAGAGGGTCTACTACCCTTTAGCAGACCAGCTGGTTTAGCTGGAAAAAACAGACAAGCTTTCAAGCACACAAGCCCTTCTTCAGCAGCAGCAGAATATGCACAGCTTGTTCAAATTTAGCTTAGTGAGGTTCATCGACTAAAGGCAAAAGGGCAGCTGGTACCTGCGGAGCAGTGCGGGGTGTTAGCAAAGGCAGAGCTGACAAGGTGGTTTGCTCCTGCGGAAACACACAGGTAGTTATCACCTGAACAACGTGGAGCAGCTAGCCAGGGTGAGGCACAAGAAAAACTCTAAAGTGCCACAAAACTGCTGTGTTTACTGAGACACAGGTGTTCCGTAGCTACCAGACTGTTCCCTAGCTCATCTCCTCAATGTCTTTAATGTTTTTCTTTGAGGATGAGATCAGAAACTGCGTGGGGGAGGGCGTGAAAAGTATTTTCTCACTGACAGCAGGTGGCTGTGAGTTTGCTCCAGCATGTGAGGGCTCTCTGTGGTTTCATTTGCATGATTTCCACGAGGATGGTTGGTGACTGTGCTCAGTGATACATACATGCAGGATCTTTGGATTTTGATGGTTACAGAGATGCAAAGTTTTGGGCTTTAAAGAAAAATTTGTGTGCTTGAAAAGCTCATCTATCAGTTAGTCTAACCAAAACATGGGTAGTGTTTTACTTGAACACCCGTAAATCACTGTAGTTATAGGACCCTGTTTTAGGGGATTTAGCAAGAACTAGAGCCTTTCATGATTTGAACACTAATGATTCAGGCATCTTTATGTTTCAGCACTGATTTTAAGTGAGGCCAAGGAATATTTTTCCAAAGAAAAACTGGAGAATGTAAACTTGATGGAGCAGATATCAGAGTTAACAGCAAGAAATATGACTGGGAGATGCAATTCAGACTATAACCCAGCAGCAGGGCTTCAGGGTTTACCATAAAGGAGCTGCTTTGGGGCCACCCATGCTCAAAGGTCCAGGGGACTGCAAAGACCCTAGGCAAGCCAGCAGCTGCTCTGAGTCTGAGGCCAAGGGAGGGATGGATCTCACATCACTTCCCTGCCTCTCTGGGATACAAGCAGTACCACCTGCAGTTGAGGTGAAGCTGTAGGATTAACGTGTCTAACTCCCTCATACTGCTCAGAGCTTGCACAGCCCATGTCAGCTGTTATATAGCAAACATGCAGTAGGAAATGGGAAAGTACTTCAGCCTGGGAATACCACACTTCCTAATTTACTGAGTGTGAGCAGAATCCCAGTGACATCAGCTAAAGCTTAAGTGCCAGCTGGGTAGCTGTGGCTGTCAGAGTGGCACCGATTGGGGGCCCGCATCTGTCCCTCAGCACGCACGCAAACTGTACCTTCTCAGAGTGTTCAAACTGCCTCCAGAAGCTATCATACATTCTTTTTGTGGTCTTTTCAGGAGTGCAAACCACAGTCTTGATGTAAACTTTAAAGCTGCGGTCCAACAACTGATTAATTTCACCATAGTCATAATCATCGTATCTGTTCGGAATGGAAAGAAAATCACTTTCATTTTCAAGAAGCAGTTATTTCACTTGCATTGTTTTCTAAGTTCCTATGGCAAAATAAGTTATTGAGTCATTTGTACCACTACTGGCCCTTCCCCATAAACACAAATGTGTTTAAAAAATACACACGTTTCTGCTTCAATCTGAGAAAGAAAAACTAATGGGTTTAGAACAAAAGTAGTAAAACTGACCTTATTCCAAACATACAATGAATATAGTTCCAAATAGCTCGTCTTAGCATTGAGGTATCCACATCTTTGTGCATGGCCATTGTGTTGTAAGTCAGATTATAAGCAATATGAAATTTCTCATCAAGTAATTGTCCCACATCTGGATAAAGACGATTAACCAAGGAATAGCCATGGTCTTCCCAGGAATAATCCTTAGAATAAGTAAAAACGCAGAATGGAGAATGTCAGAAATGAACTTGTGAAGACCCAGTGCTTTAATGTAATTGATCTCAGAGCAGGTAATCCACTGGGAGGTGGGGGCTGTTAATTTGCTGGCTTTAAGCCTCATCCACAAGGCAGTAAGTGACAGCACAGCGATTTCCAGGTTTAGTATTGAGCACAACAAACAAGACTGTGCACTAAGCCTCCCAGCAGCAGCCCCCATCCTTGTTACCTGAACACGAAAGGTGGGAACGTGCATTCCATGTCTGGAGAAGTCTTTGTAACCATAGCTGGTATCCTCAAAGTGACGAGACACATCTCTTGTTGCTGCAGATTCTTCATCTTCTGTTAACATCAAACAGAATTTCAGACAATTTTGGTATGAACAAATTGAAAGTATCCTAGCAGAACTCTTGCAGAAGAATGGGAGTCTCTGTGCTTTTTAAACAAAAAGTTTCACTGGACTACCCGTATGAAGATTCTTTGGTACAGCTCAGTGTGACTTGCAGCTATGGTGTTCAGAGGCAACTCCATGAAAAACACTCAGATTCTTTCTAACAGAACAAACATCTTTTTCTCCCTTCTTTTGTGCACCAGTCCTCACCCTGTCCCCTAAGTGTAGGGGACACTTTCCTCCTAACTCAAGGGGTCTGTATTAGAACAGGTTCTTAAAAAAGACTTCTGAGACTTCCAGATGAAACTCTGTTGAAGAGCCCATGACAACCCTAAACCTGTAAGAGGTTAGGTGTTGTCTCTCAGTCGCCTGAAAGCAACATTTCATACACTTAAACAGCAAAGTGTGTTAAGGCCTTTTTACAGTGTCTTGTGAGATGCTTAAATCTCTTGTGAAACTTTTAAATCTCTGAAAAGAGAGATTCCATTTCTGCTGGAGATTTTTATTAAGCATAGTATTGTTATGGTGTGTTTCAGAGAAGCCACACATTTTAGCACTACTTTGCTTTTAAGTGTTCTGGAAGAAAACAATGCATCCCTAATCTTGATCCTTTCAAAGAAATGCTAATGTTTTCGAGATATCTAATAACACATTTTCCCCCCGCTTTTGCAGTGGGGTAAGTATTTCTTCAAATAATTTGAAAAAGTCTAAATAAAGACATATGCACTCTAAGTCTGTTCTACCTGAAGAACACACAAACATGCTTTCTCTCTTCTCTCTTTCAAAACGTGTAGCCATCTCTTCCTGGCTGGCTTCCTCTTCGTCTCTACACTCCTGTAGCTGCTTCATTTTCTCCATAAGAGCTTCAACTTCACAGACCGACTCTGTAGACTTAAAAAGAAGAGAAAGACAT
The DNA here is from genome assembly GCA_013396775.1 of Cephalopterus ornatus. Classification (NCBI taxonomy): domain Eukaryota; kingdom Metazoa; phylum Chordata; class Aves; order Passeriformes; family Cotingidae; genus Cephalopterus; species Cephalopterus ornatus. The sequence continues at coordinate 1,541,598 of VZRE01014207.1, forward strand.
TTCATTTTCACGCAACAAGAGCTGACAATGATGGCAGAAATTGTCAAGCCAGAAAATTTAAATGCAGCTGATATCCTTCATTTACATACTTAAATACGGATTTTTCAAGGAAAACAGTTTTTGAATGAAACCTGTACTGACCCAGTGGTTCACATTTAGTCATCATCTCTTCTCAGTTAAATCCCTGGACTTTTCAGCATGATTTAAAAACTACAGCATTTTGGAACAAGTGGTTTGCACACTAAAATTAGTTTCTCTTACTTAATCTAAATTAACAACTGAAAAACAAGGAGCTGTAACAGAAATTCTGATAGAGGAAGTAACCACAATTTACTACCCAACTGTATTTTTCCCCTTCTCTGCTCACAGAGAAGAAACACTGGAGGAAAAAGGAAGAGTGAGTGTAAATGCAGATTTAATGGAGCCTCAAAAGAAAGCTAGTTCAAGATGATCGTATTTCACAGGAGCTGTTTTAACACCACAAGACTATTAATTTGGCATTCAGTCTTGTAAAAATCCATCAGCGCAAAGTGTAATAAAGTTATCTTTAATTTATACAGTTCTGCCCCTTTCCTCTCTGCCTTCTGCAGTTTGCTCCTTTAGAGAGAGCCACCAAGCTCCATCAAAAAAAATTTAAATACCATTTAAACCCACACCATTGCAGTAAAGTCTCGTGGGCAAGGAACTTGCAGTGAAAATGCCCTCATGGCTGTTCTTAAACCAAAGTGCAGTTCACATCATGCTTTTCACTAAGTGGAAGCAAGTACAGATCAGCATAACTGCTGCAAGCAGAAAATGCTGTTTTAAAGACAGTCAGAAAACTGTGAATGATCTGTTGAAATGATCTATTGTGTGATGCATCACAAACACCTCAAGGCAATAAAGTCAGAGGCTGGAATCAAAGGAAGAGCTAACTTTCCACTGCACCCATGAAAAAAGCATTCCTGGCCACTGCTGCTCAAGACACATATCATGACCTAGTTGAGACCTGGAATCATCTCAGTTTGCTTTTAAGAATGACAGGAGATCCAAAAAAAATAGACAGCAGAGATTGTATCTCTCTCCCTTTGCTAGCTTCCCCCAGTCATTTCAGCTCCTCCTAAATACACTTTTCCAACTGGTTTAGGCTCATCAATCCCACTCCCAATGAATGAGCCAGGCACCCTCCACGTATTAAGTTTACAAAGAAACTACTACTGAAAGAGATTGATTGTTCAGACAGATACTTACTGGAGTACTTCCAGTTGGGCTGGCATGGATTTCCTCCACCCCGTGGTAACCATTTGTAATGTCGCATATGCAGTAGTTACTGACGGAAGGGGGCCTGAAAGTGTGACCCCCTTCACAGTCGATCTCTGGGCTGATCCCACAACCAAATGTGAAGGAAGCAAGGGAGTGGTAGTGTGTAAGGAGAACAACTGCATGGATCAGCTCTGCCAGGGACCAGCTGTTCTCTTCAGTCTTCAAAAGTTGCTTAAAAAATAATGCCAGACAAAAGTATTAAAGTCACTCACAGGACCTTCACCTTAATGCAACTGATCAACACATTTCTCCACCGGGTAAAATTATTTTTCCAACATCCAATCTTGCTTCCTAACTCTCTGCTGCCATTAGTGTGCTCAGTATCCTGTTACCAGGTGACCTGTCAGGGTTAAGCCACAAAGGAGATGACTTCTCTCCCTTCTCTGGTCCTCAGCGATTGAATCAGTTTGGGTTTCCCTTTTGTACTGTGTGGTTTGTATCGAGGCCAGACTGACTTCCATTGAAATTTCACACCTCAAATGAAGATGCAACCACAACAATTGCATGTTTCTTCAAATGGTCTTTGCAGCATCAGAAAACCCTGGCAAATCTTGCAGAACAACTGTGTAGAAACCTGGCATCAGCGCCAGGCTCCCTCCATCTTGTCCTTGGGGGTGGAATGTTCTAGATTTGACAAGAAGCTTCAAACCCCCAACTTCCCCTTCAGGCAGGAAAGTGTAGGAGGTTTGGGGCCTTCTGGCAGAGCATGAGCCCTCCCCCACAGCCCAGCGTCCTGCCTCCAGCAGGACCTGCCACCCCCTCTCCGCCTGGCAAGCCAGCACCGAGAAAGTCCCAGCACCCACGTCCTCCTTGCTCAGGGCACAGAGAGAGCAGAGGAGGTGCTCCAGTAACCAGGGCTTGGCCCGGGGCAGGCCTGCCCCTGCCATGAGAGCTGCTGTCACCGCACACACGCTGCACGTGCCCTCGGAACGGGCTGGTCTGGGTGGCCCTCAGAGGAGCAGCCCCTCGGTGGCTTGTTGGTGCTGAATTGGCTTCTACCAGCACTGCTCCCCTGGGCAGCTCTGCCAGCCCGCTCCCTCCAACCCACCCCGAAAACTCAGCAGTTGAACCAGCAGCAACCCAGACAAAAATGTGGTGGCTGATGTTCTGCCTAACCTCTGGCAGCATCTCAAACACCCAGGGGTTCTGAAAGTACACAACTTAAGGAGGTGCAGACCTGAGCACATCGTCATTGCACCAACAGAATTCTGACATGACACTCTGAAATGTCAAATTACAAATGTGTTGTAAATTAAATTTTAGTAATTTAAAAGCAGTTATGATCACATTAGTTTTACAAGGGCACAAGTGATACTGTATCATGCTGTATCACAGTGATGTAGCGCTGAAATCAAAGTCACTAATAGAGAACATCTTTAACCCAGTCTGGCTCTTAATCCTAAGAATCTGTGGTTGCATTACTGGAAAAAAGGGTACATTCACATTACTCCAGGAAAGACCTACCTCGATATGTTCCTTGGTGATAAGCCAGGGTCGGTGAGCCAACATTTTGTTCAGTTCTCCTAGATTTTGCAGTTTTTGAGGTGCATTTTCCAGACCATTCAACCATTTGGGGTCTCCACCAACATGAAGGAAGTCATTCACATGGAGATTAACAAGGTAAGAGCACTGATGCCGTGCTGCAGCCTAGAAAGGAAAACACAATGTGATACAGAAAACAATTACAGAAAGTGCTTTATGACAAGTAACATAAGTCATCATTTCCCCAAAATATTCAAGAATAACACTTGCAACAATCAAAGGCTGAAGTAAAAAAAAATTTCTGAGATGAACATATCAGCTTGTTTTGATTATTGTTCTCACAACATAAATATCCCTCATTCATATACACTGTAACTATGCCGGCTACAGGTGCAACATGCCTATACCCAGGGAGAAGTACAGGCATGGATTTATTATATGTCCTGAAGCAAGTAATCCGTGCTGCATCATACTCCCCAGGGGGCAGAAGCTGTCTCTAGGTGAATTTTTACCAGCAAAAGCAGGTTTTAGAACATATATAGCAAGAGAGACTACAGGCAGCTTTTCAGCCAAGACAGACCTATTATCATTTATTCAAACACTAATACTTTCTGCATCAAATTAAGACGCAGCCCAAAACTTTAATTCAACTTCAGCAAGCAAAGATCATTGAATGGGCAGATTGGAAATTATGAAATCAACCACTTCTGGCAGAAAACTTGCTTCGAATTTAGATACTCAGAAACAGATGATGGGATAGACTATAGATTTAGAGGGAGGTGTATTTGACAGGACACACACACACACAGAAACAAGCTTTCTTGAGAAATAGTTTCTGAGATACTAAGGACACCAATAACAAACAATTGTCTAATTTTTATAACAGATTTTTTTTCTGTTTTTCTCACAGTCCTACCGAAACTAAGAATGTTAAATGCTGATCTTATGAAACAATCTGTGAACCAGACACAAACAAGGCTACTCTGCTTTTCCCCTTAGCTCCTGATGAAATGCCTTTCCAACTAGAAACTGCAAAACACAGTAATAAGTGCTATTAAACAAGAGCAGAGGCTGCTGCCAAAGTGGCTGTTTCTGCTGGCTGCATACCATTATCCCGATGTAGTGTCGGTAATGAAGCGGGAGCGGACCATCCATTTGCAGCAGATAGTGCTGAGTTTTTAGAAAGCTTTCAAGATACTGCGGGTGGAAAACCATCACCAAGGTAACATTGTCCAGTCGGCCCAGCGTGGCAAAAGAATCTGCAAACAGCGTGTGCATCGTGGCGTCTTCGTTTCCCACTTGAATTGTCTGATTGAACAGAAAGAGCAATGAGCAATACTGTCCACGTACCACCAATAAAACAGTAAATAAATGTATTACCACAGCACTCAGAGGCTCCAAGTGAAAGGAATTATATTATAAATCTATTAATGGCATTAGTGCACATCAGGCACATAAAATCCTTTTAATACCTCTCATTTAGGAGATCACAAATGGTTATAACAGCAAAAGAAGATTTTTGGCTTTGGTCTTTCTCTAGTACAACACTGACTTCTCATTTTTAACTGTCTCACCTTCACTTTCTTGAACACTCAAGCTTGATCTAACTTAGTTTATTATAACTAAACTCTAATTGAATAATCACTTTTACTATGGAAAAAAGAGGAAAAGAGGTAAAAAGCTAGCTAAAATGACAAGAGAGAGAAATAAAAGGAAATTGAAACTTCAGGTTCTAAAATTCCTAGAAAACCACAGGCATAATACTAACTTTTCCTCTGCTCCAAATTCTCTTACCAGACAATCAGCCACCACACTCTGAAGCTTCTCAGATTCTTCAGAATGGTAGCAGCAGCTCAAGGAAAAGCAATCCCAGAGCAGGGGGGCAGGTACCTTGTGGACCAGTAGGAAATTACATCCGGATGTTCACAAGGAAACAGTATTGGGTTTCTCTCATGCTAGATAGCAGTATGGGAGGGGTCATAACTATTCCAAAGCTCTCCAAGGCTCTTACTGTTCTGGAACTGTGGCCAAAGTCTCCCCGGGACTGAATGTGATCACTACTGAAAATGTTTTGCAGCTCAGCAGCTGTCCTGAAAGCAAATGTGGGCTACTACTAAAAGGATGTTCCTTAAAAGCATAAAGTTCACTATGTACTTGAAAATACTACCACACCTCCTTCTCAGGGATGAATCTGCTTGGTCCGTGTCCCAGTGGTCTAGGAATTCTTATTCCAAGTTCCTAGAAGAGAAAATTACACCACCTCAGCATTTAGTTATAAACAGCTTTTTAGCTGTGGTTGCAAGACAGAAGAGAGTTCTCCATTCAGAGCTGGGCTTATTTGGGTACTTGTGGTACTCTCACACAGGCACTTTTACTAGTACTGTTTGTACATTTTTTTATACCAGTGCTTTATAATTAGCTGTGCTTGTTTACAGTGCACTGCCCCACTCCAGCAACAAAAAGTTCAACAACAAAGGCCCTGTCAAGTGAAGAAAACACACACAAATTTATATGCACACACACACACACAAACACACTACAGCCTGGTTCACAGAAAATTCTGCATCAAGCATATTTTGGCAGGGTGTCCAGGACAAGGAGTTCAGAACATGCCGGCTGCTGTGTGGTTATGCCACTGATACAAAACGAGGCTGCTGTGTGTGTGCACATCCGCAGTACGCCAGCACACAACACTCTGTGCATCTGTCAGGAAATGAAACAGCTGTAACCCTAATCAGATTTCTTTTTCCCAACCTCAAAGAGCACTTAAACTGCTGAAAGTACCTGATCTACATTTGCATCTGCTTTCTTTTCAAGACAGGATAAAAAGCTATTCACATTTGCAGGGAAGGAAGGAGGGGATTTTGCTCAATCAGAACAGCAGCAGCCACATCCTTGCACACACTTCTGTGGACATGTTACCTTGCAGGTAAGGGGGAGCTTGGATACCCCCTGGCAGTTCATTTCTTGTCCTCTCCCTCAGCTAGATGAAGCTTTCTGACTGGCCTACAGCACTCTGGGCCCTTTGTGCAGCCAAGGAGCAAATGCCTAAAAGACTTGGATGCACTTGTGCCCTGCCTGTTACACCATTCCCTTTGGAAGGGTGGGAGCCGTATGTTCAAGGGCCGTCTCTGTGTTTGGAACAGAGCAGCCCTCAGAGAAGGCACAGCAGGGTCCAGGGGGCACGTACCAAAGCAGGACATGGCCTCACCTCACACGTTCACACACGCCCACCTCTCCATCTCTGGAGAGGCTCCCTCCATCATGTGTGCAGCACTCGCTGCAAACCAGCTCTCCTGAGGGGATTACTCCCCAGCAAGCAGCTTGGCTTCCTCAGGAAAGATGGGAGCTCTGACACCCCAGACCAGCTCCCTGCATGGCACTCTTACAGATGGAGGGAGGCCTGGGATTAATGCAAAGGATGGAGCTGAGTGCTAAACACCAGGCTATATATAAACTAATGGTTTGGGCTCCTTATCTGTTTCCTCTTTCCCAATTGTCTTTTAGAACATATCCATTGCCTCCATTCCATAGCCCAAATCATCCATTTTGTGATGATACCAACTCCATCCATGTTCTCAACCAGATTTCGATGACTAAATACTGTGTACTGAGCCAGTTTAGGCCACACAGAGCAGAGGGGCATCTTCAGCTGGTTTAGGCCTCAAGAGCAGACGAAGACCCCAAAACTTCCTGCCAAATGCAGTTTTTAACTTTGCTACATGTTCCCCACATAGATAAAGGCTGTTATAAACATGAGATACTGGTTGCACTCATTTCTGCACTCTTTCTGTCTTTAGCTGAGGTTTCTATTTGCATGAGTTCACTGTACGAAAGCAATTTTATTAATCAGTTACCCTTCTCTGAACTTTCCCCTAAGATTAAAAACCAGCTTCAGAGCCAGAAACAAATCAGTCCAGGTTTAAGTGGCAACTATCAAACTCTTCAGACTCTGACAGTCTCCTTAAATCCTAAGTCAGATGCCTTCATTTCTCAAGTCTTATTTGCATGAAGTGAGATCAAAGGGCAGCTCTCTACTAAGTAGTCTTTTCACTTTTTCTCTGCAATACAGCTTTTTCCTGCTGAGGGTCCCAACATTCACAACGAAATTTTCCCTGTCACTTGTAGGATGGAATTTATTGCCACCTCTCCTCAAAGCTCTAGCAGAGCTTCTTATCTCAGCTACAACTACACTAGCAAATTAGAGAAACGTCTTACATCCAAGTGACAGCAAGCAAAAAAAGTTTGTAAGCATCATTTAAATTAGCAGCCTGTAAGCAGCATTTCATTTAGCAGATGTCTGCAGGTGTCTGCCAAATCAAGCATTCCAAGAAAAATACCCTGAAGTTTAATTCTTGAACAACTATGTTTCAGTCTTTCCCTTTTCCAGAACAGTAAGAGGAAGAAAAAACCCCCAAAACTTAAGAACTTGAGATGAGCAGGTTGCTAATGTATTTTGCCTGGCAATATAAAACACATCACTATCAACACACTTCAGTTTTTTAAAGCAGAGGTCAAACTTATGATTACACTGCACATAACAGGTTACACATTACTTAACTCACCAAACACTCTCTGAAAAGTGACTTAAGATGTTTTTTAAGGATTAAATAAGTTGCTTTGTTTCACTGAGGAGACGGAGCATCCCCCTGACATCATGGCACCAACCCAGTTCCTTGAGAAGCCTGGGTTCAAGTCTCTACTCTGACAGAGAAGTTGCAAAGGGTTTGTGAAGATGACTTTGTTTCCTATCTGCAAAAGGGGGATTTCTCCCAGAGGGTGCTGAGAACAGAAGCAGCTTGTTATGAGGTGCATGCTTAAGACAATCATGAGACTTGTGTAAAATCTGACCCGTTAGAAGTCTTTTGAAAACTTTTATTCTTCAGTAAAAACTATGGCAAACCTTTTATACTGCCTTCTTCTCTTTTTCTGAAGCAGCATTTAATAAAGTTCTCCTAGTACTTCAGAAATAGCAGGCATCTTGGGGTGCTCCCAGTATATCAACATTTCAAATACTATATGGATAACACAGTAATAATTCTCAAAACAGTCCTAGTCCCTTCATTTTTAACATACTTCTATGCTCCGCAATACCCTTCACTAAGCTTCCATCTTCCAAATACACTCGACTTAAGGAGCACCACTCTCGTTCCCTTTCAAGGGCAAGACCTGCATCCTGACCAGACACACCACATCTTTCTCCTGCACCTTCCTCTTCAAGCACCACCTCACCTGGAGCACCAACAAGCACTTGGTAAAGCAGTTGAGGCCAGGACAAGCAGCAGTTGGAAAAAAACTATAATTATTTTGGTTATTACAAAAGTATAAGCAACTTTCATGCGATTCCAGACCACTGAGTTGCACACCAAAGTGACCTACTTACTGACGTGTCCTCTGCATCAAACTTCTCCCAGCTCCTTTCCTCCTGTTTGTCAACCTCACCACACCACTTTCATTCGGTCTAGAAACTCTGCAGCTGAATACAGCTCCAAGCTCAGCAGAAAGCCAACCACAACTGAGGCTTTAGGTGCAAATAAATAACAATAATAATAAATAATAATGATGCTGCTGCATCAGAGGCACTCCATCTTCAAAGCCAGACCATAAAACTCAGGTGGCTGCAAAGCTGAGGACCAAGGGTGGAACAGATTTCACTTCCAACACCCAGAAACTCAAGCTAATGGAGGGAGGTGGGCCTTGCCTGGTGGCAATCCACTCCCACTGCTCACCTGCCATATAAATGCTGTATTGCTATGTTGGCAGAGACAACCCTGGAAATCCCAGAAAAGCCTCCTCTTTCCCCTTATGTAACATAACTTGTATTTCTCTACAGCCACTATTACTATTTCTATGGGAACTATGTTCAACAGGAACCTGGTGAACATAGTTCATCATCATTCCCTCATCACCACCGTATCATCTAAGCAACTCATCTCATGTATTTAGAGAATGCAAGATTCCTGTGAGGTGGGACAAGTGTATTATCTCCCACTGAGGGAAAAAAAACCCACCTGAGAAACAGAAAAGCTACACGTTACAGAAACTGCTACGGAAGACCGGTGGTTGAGCTCCAGTCACGGGGTAACGCTGTAACTATCAGACTGTGTGCCTTTTCAGAGACTTCTCAGCCAGGAAAAGTTTTATGCAAATTCACACCAAGAAATAGCTCTTCAGACTGAGACAGAAAAGTTAATGAGACAAGTCTGCAAATTTAATTATATACTTCCCAGTTACCATTCCCTTTCACCAGTCTGGCCTAATTAGCACATCCAACTCCACAAGGACAGCCAGACCAAAAATCTGTACTGCATGCACATACGTGCTCAGAGAAGACCACTCTGAAGCCTTCAGCACATATAGGTTCACACAACTGACAGCTTTTCTGTGTCTTAGGACTGTCAGTTGAGTCCACATTTTAGGTAAGTTTTTTAAGCGTCTTGACAGGAACAGCATTCCTATCAAATTTAAGTAAAAGCTTGAGATAGAAAATTGAACAGCAGATGCGTAGAAGAGGTTTATAAATATTTAAAAGGACAACACACATCACCTCTGCTAGTAATAGAACATCATCTGCTTTGGCTCTGAGTCTCTTAAAAATGTAAGTGAACAAAATAAAAAGTCACAGTCTAAACAGACATCTGGTATCAGAAATTTCACCTAGAAAAGCACCTTCTGCTTCTTCACCTGAAGCAGAGCTAAGCTACAAGCCCAGTCGCAAGGCCTCTGGAACAGGAACAGCTATCAAACCTTAGCTGCAGTTCTTCTTCCACAGTGCTCCTAAATGCTTTTTCAGCAACCCTGTTGCTCCCTCACTACTGGTTCCTTGCAGCTAAAGGTCTGTCTCTTACCACAAAACCTCTCCCAAAACTAGTTTTTGTCTGATGAGTTTGGGGACTGTTACCAAACTGCTAATTTTCAGTCATTCAGGATTCATGAGCTGAGCACTAGCTATGATCCACAATGCTCAGACTGCTTCCTCGGTGTTAGCACAGTGAGTCATTTTGCTCCACTCAAGTACAGTCAGTACCACTATCAAATGTTACATCTCGCAGGGAGACTTATTTACATACTTACTTAGGCTTTCTCTAAATGGCAAAGAGAACATTTTATCATAGACAAGCCACAGGCAAAATAAAATTGTAATTATCAATTTACTTCACTAAATCACACTTGGATTAACATTTTTATCTGAATCATTTGTGTCCTGATTAAGCACTAAAAGCTGCTAGATTCAAACAAACTTATATAAAAATCACACCCTATAATACAATATAAAACAATCTAAAGTAAGGAAACAGAGAAGGGAAATGAGTTTGAGGTGATTTTTTTTGGAGGTAACACTTTCTTAGAAAACCAGTCATCATTTTATGTAATCTAAGTGCATTCCTACACAAGCTTAGGGTTCAGAAAGGCACAGTGAGCTGTGGGTTAAAAACTCTTCAACACAATCTCCCCTAATAGAATTAATTCCTCCAACGTGCCAGTGCTGAAAATTCAGCTTGGTATACTACAAAATGGATTTGAGGCATGGGCATTAAAAATACCCATTTAGGGCTTTATAAGCTTATAGGATGAAATGCCCCTAAGCATCTAAGTGGTCCAAGAAGGTTGCGCTGCATTTCCAAGAGAGACTTTGGCACTTACCAGCCTAAGAGGCTTCATGCTGCCGTTGCTGCTGCTGCTGCTTCACTCACTGCGTCTGGTTCCTACTTCCCCTTTAAGGGTCACTGACAGCAACACCTCACTGGTGGTGACACTGACAGGCTACAAATGGAGTTTCCTTGTTTAGGACCTTAACGACAAGGACTGGCACAACTGGCCCCACAGGACAAGTTGTCACCAAGCTGATACATACTCAGCCTAAAAGCCGTATTTTCAGTTCTGCAAAATGCATTAATTACTGTAGTTTCATATCAGATGGAGAGTTTTTGGAAAGGAAGGGATTAAGAAACAAAGAGAAATGATTAAATATGTTTCTTTTCCTATGAACACACACACACAACACACTCCACAAATCTTACACTTTTTCTAAATGTGGGGCTATGCAGAACTGGCAGTTTTTCCTATTTTATTCATTTACCTAATCCTGAAGTACCTGCAATTTTTGTGGCTTTCTCAAACAAACTACGATTCACGTTATATTGACAGAAAAAAAATTACCCCCAAAATGCTCACGTACTCTAAATTTTTGCAGTGGATCCATTTGCTGGGCATCTCAGACTGTTGTTCAGCTGAAGCACCAGACATGTCTCCACTTGCACAGATTTAAAGAACTGAGAACAAGTACTCCCCCTCTGTTACAAAGCGCTTTGTTCCACAGACCTACCACTCTTCACTGGAATTAGAGCATGGCAAATGCTGAACAGTTTCTATTTCATACAGAATATATTATTCCTTTATGAATTTAAAGACTTAAATTACATTAATTTCAATATCAGCAAGTGTACTTTCTCTGAATGTCTCCAAGTCCTTCGAAATATCTGATTTTAAAAACATCCCCATTTAGTTTACATGATTTGATTCAAGGCAAGGGAGTATGTCCCCAAGGTCGCACACCTTGTTCACAATAGGATGAATAAAAGCAAAGCCCAGACTACTCTGTCTCCAGCTCTAACACCTCTTCTCTGGTCATCTTCTAGGTCTGCGTAGTACAAACAGGCTCAACTGGACTAGTCCCAAGCCATCCAAGTGCTACCTATTCTTCCTCAGTCCCTTCCTAAAGTGGTTTTGTGACATAACTGCCTCGAGTCCACAACCCAATTTACTTTTGATATGAGCTCACTGAAACTGAGGCTGAATTTCACTGATTACTGCCCAGCTTTTCTAGCTGGTACTCCAATAATGTGTACAATGAAAGGGAAAGCATTAAAGAGCAAAGGATTTAGAATGAATGTCTGCAATATCCCTGCTGTAAACACTGTTTAAATACCAATAAATTGGTGACACAGGAGAAAACAAGTTTAAATGCGATACTTAGCGTTTGCATTACATAGACGGTACTGCTGGATTATGTCAAAGCAAAGCATATATCCATGTATGTATCCATATGTACCGACGACTTACTAGAGAACTGCAAATCAGAAAAATTCAAAACAATTCTGTGGCAACCTGCAGCGGTTTTGAGGATTTAAAAATTTCCTTTAAAAGAAATTCTTAACGTGGTGACAATTAAGAAATTTACATGAGAGATCTACATCAGCAAGTTCATTCCTGCCCAAAATAATGCTCTGGACTTGCACTTGTTTACAATTACAGCAAGCTCTCCTCCATCAGCACTACAAGGACCAGCCTTACTGTTTCAAAAGGATAATCCAAGTCTGTGCAAGAACGAAATAAATATCGGGCAATTCCGAGGCATAAAACCACTTGGGTGAGCCTGAGAACCCGGAGGAGACACCCTGCCACCACACACACAAGCGATACACAGCCCTCCTGGGACCAGGGGCGATGGGCAGGATAACGACAGGATCTGCACAGTCACCGCAGGCAGCAGCTGCTTATCCCGCAGCTAGTCAGGACCTGCGACCCGCGCACGACACCCTCCAAGAGAGGAGCGCGCAGGGCAGCGCTGCTCCTGCCTTCCCGGCCCCGCGGCTGAGCCGCAGGGGGCTGCTCGGGACCCCGTCCCTCCCTCCAACAGGGATTTCTCCGGGGGATGCGCCGGGGGACCGAGACCCTCGACCCTGGGGAGGCGCAGCCCCGCGGGGACCAGGCGTGGGGACACCCCCGGCCCCTCGCCACCCGCGAGTACCTGATGCTGGCGGCCCGGCGCTGCGGGGCTCGGGCCGGGCTCGCTGCTCTGCGGCCCCGCTGCGGCTCTGCCGGTGCACCGCCGGC